>JARHVA010000197.1:1587500-2055000 GCA_037957365.1 Torreya grandis
TAAATGTTATTGTACTTGTTAAACCTTTGAACCTTTGAACCATTTTGATTCAAATTTCAATGATTCAATCTTCACTCTTCGAAGCCTTCTTTTCTTTAAGTCCACTGAAGTCATTGAACCTTTGAACTCATTAAACCTTTAAACCTTTCAAAGGTGGGGTTCAATGGTTCATTACAATTATTTGAATCCCACCATTAAGTCTTTTGATTGAACCTTAATGTTGAACCATCCTCAAAACACTAAAGAAATGCCTTAAGTGTTTTGAACTTTCCTTTAAGAAAGCCTGCTTGTTAAACTTGTGACTTCCTTAGCTGGAAAGGTTTGAATATTCAAAAAGCTTAACTACTTAGAACATTTTTGAGAAAGAAAAGAGAGATTTATGGTCTACAGGACCAAAATGATCAGTATGTTGTCCACAAAAGCAAGTGACAGATTTTGGGAACAATAGCTGGGTTTAGTTGGGGAACTTCCATCAATTGAAAAATAAAGTAATCAAAGGGAGTATAAACTAGAATCTCAGTGCCTTCATCTATGCCATTGGGCTATGGAGTCATGCTACCCAAAAATAAAGGTGTCAAAAACCAAATGGCACCAAAAACAAAGGAAAAACACAAAACAAAGAAAGACTATACATATATATAAATGGACCTATCTAATATTTCAAGGATTGAAGTGCTTCAGATGCTACCCACTGTGAGGCAAATCAAATGGAGTTCCATCTTGATATTTTAGCAAAAAACTATTTTCACCATTAAAATGATGAATGGTAAATGGGCCTCTCCATAAGGAATCAAATTTTCCATGCATTCTTTTTGGTTCTCTCCTCTTTTCCCATAAGAAGACTTGATCTCCAATCTGAAAGTCATAGATCCTTGTTTTCTGGCCAGAGAGTCTCTTTACCAAACTTTGATGTGTAGCAATTCGGTCCACCACCATAGTTATTTGCTCATTAAGTTCAGTCAAGCACATGATCCTCTTATCGATGGAACTTTCAAAAGTTGAATTTTCCACTGCCTTTGCTAACTTTAATACTAGTAATTCTAGGGTGATTGGTATCTCTACATTCAAACCATATAGAAGTTCGAATGGGGACATGCCAATTAGCCTCTTGGGTGCAATTTTGTCTACCCATAAAGTATCAAGCAATTCTTTATGCCAAGTTCTCTTATTGTCATCTACCAACTTCTTAATAATGGTCACCAAGTTCTTGTTTCTTGATTCTGCTTGACCATTTCCTTATGAATAATAGTCAGATGAGTGGTAGAGAATAATCCCATAATATTAGGAGAACTAGGTAATCTCATGATAAGATAAATAGGCTGCATTGTCTGTTACAATATTGGTTGGGACCCCAAACTTGGAAATGATGTTTTCCTTGAGGAAATTACATACTACTTCTAAAGTAGCATGCTTGACTAGAATGGCTTCCATCCACTTGGTAATGTATTCTATGGCTATGAGGACATAATCATGTCTAGCACTTGAGGATGGATTTATAGTGCTAATGAAATCAATTCCCCATTGCTGAAATGGCTCTTCTATCACCATAAGCTTGAGAGGTAATGTAACCAAATTGGGTTTGCTAATGAATTTTTGACACAGCTCGCATCTACGCACCTAAGTGTTATATCTTGAAATAGAGTAGGCCAATAATACCTATCTCATAGAATCTTAAGGGTATTCATAGGCATAGAAAAATGTCCTCCACAAGCCAAATTATGGAAGGAATCCAAAATTTTGTTCTATTGTACTTTATCCATGCAACAAAGAAATACCCCATCAAGGTTCCTTTTATACAGACCATTGTCTTACAGGACAAAATTGGAAGATTTCAACTTAATAGTCCTCTTTTCTTTACGAGATAGGTGAGTAAGACACTCACCATAGGTAAGGAAATGAGTTATATTTGACTACCACTCATTCGTAGTGGTGACAAAAAGAACTATTGGCATGTCTTCTACTTCTATTTATTTATTCCCTATTTCTTATGGTATGTTATTAGCAATTAATTGGCAAAGGCCCCTTTCTCACACAAGCTCATTGGTTTTATAATAAGATAAGACTCCTAGATTTTAGTAATCTAATTGCCCATTTTGGTTCTAAACTCCTACTGAGTTAATATGGACTTGACTGTAGTATTAGGGACCAGAGTAATAGTGTGTGAGTTTAAGATGTAAAAATAGAAATACTTTATCACCTTTACCACAGCATAAGCATGCTTCTCCATGTTTGAATACTTCAGCTCATGAGCTTTGAGAGGACAACTCATGAAAGATATGGGAGATTCCACACCTTCTTTGTTCTGTTAAACCAATATGGCTTAAATCATGTGTTCAAAAGCATAGCTATACATCATGAAGTCTTTGATGTAATTAGGACAAACAAAAATTGAGGTGTGGGTGATAGCTTCCATGATATCTTGAAATTTTGATTTGCCTTTTTCAGTCTAGTTAAAAGTGGCTTTACCCTTCATCATATTGACAATGTGATGAGTCTTCTATGTGAATTCAGGAATAAACCTTCAAAAAATATTTAACTTTCCAAAGAAAGAGTGAACTACAGTCTTACTGGTAGGGAGAGAAAGCTCTTGAATGGATTTGACCCTTTCTAGGTTGATCTTTATGCCTTCTTGAGATACAGTGTGACTGAGAAGTCTACCTTTTGTAACCCTAAAAATTGATTTCTTAGGATTAAGAGAAATACCATTCTACCTACATCACTCTAGCACTTGTTGTAGATGATGCACATGATCAAGACAATGTTTAGAAAAGACTGTCAATTCATCAAGGTATACCATAATGAACTTACCCATTTCATTTCTGAAAGAAAGATCCATTGCTCTTTGGAAGGTGGCACCAACATTGATCCAGCTAAAAGTCATTATGTGATATGAAAAGGTGCCCCAAGGTGTTTTGAATGTAGTCTTATGTTGGTCTACTTCACCAAATTCCACTTGATTATATCCTAAAAAGCCATCTAACATTGATAACATCTCAGTGCCAGTCACTGTCTGCAGCAGTTGATCTATGATGGGCAAGGGATAGTTGTCCTTTAAAGATGATTGATTCAAATTTCTAAAATCAACACATAGGTATATTTCTCCATTCTTATTTCTTGTAAGGACTATATTTTCAACCCAGGTAGAATGATGGATTGGGAAAATAATTCTTGCATTCAACATTTTCTGTATCTCAGACAAAATCATGCTTGATATCTTGGGGTTGTACTGCCTTTGCTTCTGCTTGTGAGGTAATGACCCAATCTTGAGAGAAATTTTGTGCTTGATTTCTTTAGGTCTAAGAGGTCTTAGATCATCATAAGAGCATGCCAAAACATTAATGTAATGGTGAAGTAGAGTGATAAATTTGAGTTTTTCATCAGGGGTACAACAATTGCCAATGTTGACCATTTCTAAATTGTCTTCTATACTCAAATTTATTTGATCAAAATCCTTGGAGGATTTTAAATATGTTTGTTATTACTTGATAAACCTATCATGCTTGTCAAAAAAAATTTCAAGAGAAACTAATCCTTTGGGAACTTTATTCCCTTTGAGCTGAAGGAACTCTTCATCAGCTTTTGAATTTATTTTAGGAGATGATTCTTATGGTTGAGATTCACTACCTTCAAACTGAAGCTTCTCAAAGCTATCCATCTATTCTAGAAAAGCAATGATTTGGTTGTCACTATTAAACACCTGCCAATGGTTAGAATTATTAGGTACACTTGGTTGAAAGACCAACTTGATAGTGTACATGTCCTCTTTCAAATCTCGGTGAGGGACCAAGAGAGTTGTAGAGATGGGCAATGAATCTACATGGCTGTTGAATTCTCTGGGCACTGTAGAAATACTAAAAGCATCATAGTTTTCAATGTAGTCCCATACTAGATTGTGATAATGTTACAATTTCTCATTCTTGGTTTGATACAGGTTCCTGACCTGACAAACCAATAGCTCAGCATCTCCTTTGGCATGAATGAGCTTAGCACCTTTATCTTGAGAAGACTTTAATCTGAGCAATAGTGATTCATACTCAGCAGTGTTTTTAGTATTGTTGAACTATAAATTATATGCATAGGGGAAAATATATCCTTGAGGAGATATTAAAACAACTCCAGCTCTAAAATTGGTAGAAGAATTACTGCCATTGAATTCCATAATCCAAACCTCATCAAAATTTGATCTTCTTTTAGATTTCTCTTCATCAAGAAAGAAAGATCATTTTTTATGTGTACTGCACCCTACCAATTCTTCTGATGTCTTATCTGAATTTTTTAGATTGTCACTTAGTAAGCTTTCATCTTTTGAAATAGGAATATCCTCAGTAGACAAAAAGTAATTATCCATCCCTAAAGACTCAAATAGAATTTGAGCTTTAGGGGCTGATGTTTGGGTGACAATGTACTTTGATTCCTTCTTAAGAAGTAGCTTTTGCATGTGATGCAGGAGCATCTATGGGTGCATAATATATTTTATTTTATTTCAAGTATATTGAATGAAATTTTCTACAACAGTTGTAATTCAAATTTTAATTTGTTACAAAATGATATTTTGGGAAAAATAAGCCTTATATGGAATAAGGCGAATCAAAACATAATTAGTGTGTTGGAGGCAAATCAAAACAATGAATGGCTTTTAGTTGGAGGCTATTGAAGCTATGGAAAAATTCCTGGAAGACTTTCTTAGCATAGTATAGCTGGCGCCTACCTTGGGTGAATTCATTAAAGAGGATAGGAGTAAAGAGGAAAAAGAGGGAGGATCTCCTTGGGAAAAGGAAGTTGATTCAGGGGAGGATCTCCAAGAGGGAGAAGAAGGGTCACAAAGGCCATTCGGCCTATATTATCCTATTTTTATTGTGGTGATAGAAAAGTCAAGTCTTGGGTTGCTAAATTTTGTGTTTTAATATTAGAAAGTTTCCTCAGATGTATCGATTTATTCTTGTGATCATTGAATCATAATCAATGCCTTTGTGATCATGGAAAGCCTATAAATCTAAGAAATTAGAACTCATATTGGTTGACCAAAATATATTGGAAGCATTGTTCTACAGATTTGGCAAGATAGAAGTGAGAGACTCATCAGTCTCTGAATGAGGGGGCTCCTTTACTGGAGGAGCATCTCCACATATTAAATGAAAAGGAGGTACACCTAAATTTCCAGGCCAAAGAAAAGTAGCTCTCAGTCCATTCACATAAGTGTCTAAAAACAGAAACCAGTCTGACCAAACCTGGAGAGCTTTCAACACTCTCTCCTTCAAAGATTCTGTAGTTATCCGTCCAGTGATGTTTTTGTATAAGTCATTAAAGCTTTCCATAATGCCAGGTAAAGTCAATTCAAACTTTGTCCTATATGCAGATGCATTTTTTTAACGGGAGCACTGTTGTTATGAAGAATATCAAAAACTAACATAAGCCTTACAACTTTGGTTGGAATGGGGGTCTCCTTTAGTGTCAAGGATTCTGTAAGTACCTCAACTACCTCGCCAACTACATCAGCATTGTCTAAAGTAAACCCCATAGCCTCTTTTATCTGACTTCTTTCCAAAGTTAAGGCCCAGAGCATGTTTTCAAATTCATCTCTTTGGCTATCTGTTAAGGCACGCTCCTGATCCACCCTTCTGCTCCTCCCAGTAGCATAAGTTACACCTGAGGATTTCTCGTGTTCTAGACTCTTCATAAGTGTTTGTTGTGGTAAAGGTTGTGGCACCCATCTCCCACTTCCAGTAGTCATTATGAAAGGCTCCATTCGCCACCTTTGAAGAGTATCCCCCTGTGTAAATAAATAGAGACACCACACATAGTAAGTGTACTCCTTACATCCAAGGTCAAATAAAAATGTGAACAATTGATTGCCTCGTCCTCTTTCCATTATAGCTTGTTCAAAGGGGAAACCATCATCAAGCACATACATCTCCATAGAACGGCTATGTCTCTTGTTGTCAATATGTACCAGATGGAGATACACATCTAACAACCAGCTCTGGTGTACCAACTAATTTTGAGCCATGTGTCTGTAGGCACATATCTTGTAATTCTATGTACAACTATTTGCAAAGTGAATTTTGGCCTTCATAATTTTGTGTACAACTGTGTCGATAGATTTAATAGATGAAAGTCTCGACCTGATTTAATTGTTTAGTCTATTTATTCTGAAGCCACGAAGTTATGCTATATGTGAATATCGACGGCTGGCATGATTTCTCAAAGCTTTCTCAAATCTACGAACCTTGCAGGGTCAGGGTAATTTTTATGTGGATGAATATTAGTCTATGAATAGCCTTTTCATAAGAATGACACCTTCTATAGGAATCCTCACCTCAGATAGGTCCATGCTTAATTCTCCACCAACATCCTTGTAAAAAAAATTCCCAAAAATAATGTCGTAGGAGGCTGGGACTTGGCCACCAGGACTGTCATTTTAATTTTCTTATTTGATAAGGCCACAAATGCAAATTAGGCATCTTTGATTTATCTTAGTAGAGGCACTTATTTTTTTTCCATGGAGAAACATCTCCCAAAGGTTTTAGTTAGTATGAGACCAAGAGATTCTACCACCTTGGTGGGCATGACATTGTCAGAAACTCCTGAATCTATAATGCAATTGTTCAGATGATGATCATTTATCATCAGGGAGACATAAAATAATTCTATCCTCCCAAGGGTAGCTGGAGGAGTAATCATAAGATTATTTTGGTCAGGTATGTTCTTTGGGGGAACATGAGTTACTTTCAAAATTTCCTATCTTGTAGGGATGGTTTTATTCTTGACACATTGAATTAACCTATCCAACTACTCAGGGTTGGATTTCAAGAATTCAAACTCAGACATTTGAATTTTGGTCTTCTTAGCATGGTTAATTATATCAAATGACTGAAAAGAACTAGGAATAGAGGAGGAAGTCCATCATTCTAGATTTTACTAGGTGTGGGACTAGTCTATGAATTTGAAGTAGAAGGTGAAGGAATATTTGAGGTACTTAATTTTTTAGTGATCACCAAGTATTTTGATTGGAAAGGCAACAAAGTCCCTCATTTAATAATTGAAATTGCTAGTTGAGATTATTCCCCTATTTTTCCTTTATCTGCTTGTTGAGCTAACTAGTTCTGGGACTTGGTAAATACAGTGTATGATCCATCAAATGCTTCACCTTTACTTCTAGGTTCATCTTGGTAATTCAGGAAACCAATGTTGGAGTCACCAGCTAATTCTTCTTGGCCTTCTATAAAGATATCAATGTCATCTTCTTGGTTTAACTCAGGTTGGAAAGAAAAATCAGATTCAGTTTCAAGATAACCAACTGCTGAGTTAGTTGGTGATGCTTCAATGGCAAGCTTCCCTGGTGGGGGAGGAAGGTGATTTGGTTACCCTTGATTTTTAGTAGTGTTGCCTTGGTATGAATGGTTGGGAAATGTCCTCCTTGGTATATCTTGATAAGAAGGAGGAGCAAAGATCCCTTGTGCCATTTATTTTTTCAAAGCTAGCAATTCATTTTCTAGCTTTTGCACCATAAGATCAATGGTGCCTATAGACAAATATTCAAAAGATGAAGAATATTTACTTTTGTTAGGATCTCTTCTTATCTTTCCTAGCAGGATAAGATCATCTTCAACCTTAGTGGCCAAAATCTAAGCTATAGCAAGATATATGTGACCAGCCCGCCTCAATAGGAAACTCACTTCAGGAAGCTAAGAATTGATGAAGAAGCATTTGAGATTCTCATGCATCGACTGAGCAATTATGTGAATCCTAATCCTTAGCTTATCAAATTTAGTAATGAATTCTCTCATTGGTTTATGAGGCTCCTTCCTCATTTGTGTAAGCTAAGCTAACAGGGCATGTGCATCTTCTACAGGTTTGAACTTAGCCTCAAATTCTACCTTGAGAGTGTTCTAGTCAGTCATTATTTGTGCTTGCAAATGATAAAACTAGGCTATAGTAGCTCCTTGAAATGTCTCCATAAATAGTCTAATTGTAATGTCTTCATATTCAATGCCTATTACACCACAGGATATGCAAATGGCTGAAATATGTTCGTCAGGATGAACCTTCCCATCACCATAGAATTTGGAGAAATTTTTCCTTGAGCTACGGGGTAGCTCATGTAGAGGTGGGGTCAGATTCAGGGGACCAAAAGTATTACCCCAGGGGCCTTGAGCTGTCATGATATGGTTGTTAAAAGGAGGGATAATAAATCTCTACTGGATATGTATGGACAAAGCTCTGCTAGCAGAGGAAAGAGCAGCTTTGCTTAGTATTGGGGACCTAATGTTTGTAGGAGGAAAACTATTGGTTCATTGAAGGCAAGATGGTGTAGGGAAAAGATCAAAATGAATTAGCTATACCAACTCAAATATAGGGTCAACAATACCTTGAGCTCTCTAGCTTCATGTGTATAATAGATCTGCCAGAGCATAAAATAGATATGAAAAAGAACTAGAACTATTTTAATTTGAAGCTTGAGGCTTAATCTGCTTATTCTTCCCTAACAGAGTCACTAAAACTTGTTGGGTGAATATTTTGTCACAAGCTAACTAAAATCAAAATAGGTGCACCAACCACAACATAAGGAGATCTATACAGTAAAATGGATGTGGTGACCATAGCCAAATTGGGATAAATCTCTCCTCTCAGTAAGGAGAGGTTCCTTATAAACTAGTATTTACTATATAAGCTGAAAATAGATGCAAGGGTGAAATCATACCATCCATCTTTATTTTTTTAGAGATGATTTTCATAGAATAGAGGAGAATTTTGGTGTAATTACTGAAGGCACTTCTCTTCTTTCAGAAATGATATTCAGCCAATAGCAAGATTCTTCTTGGGTAGTAACAGAAACCACAAGAAACCCATGAAAGTACAAAGTCTTTCATTTTTCCTCCCACTAATTAGGATAAAGGAACATAGTAGTTCTAAGCATAGCTCAAAGTCTCCACTTCAACTACAATAGAGTAAAAGGTTACGAAGGATAAAGAGAGCTCAAATTCTCTCTAGTATCCTTTACACAAAACACAGACTGAAGACAATTATGGTAGCATAAAGTCTCCCACAGTCAACTTCAGGACATTTTCCATCATATTTCCACTTATTTTGCTTGTTTTATTAAATGGACAAGATAGTATTTAAGAAACAGACATAAGAACAATTTCTTAGATGACACAAGCTTATTCCAACACAAAGTCTGAAAGGTTGTTTGCTTTCTCATTTATTTAACAAAATATGATTAATAGTCTGAGCTCAAAGTCTCAGGAATGCCTTTCAATTTGGTCAGAGCTTCACTTCCAATAACTGAGAGATCTCCCATGTACAAAATGAGAGATTATAATATATAGCATCACAGAAAAGTCTTGGGTGCTTGTTTTTATGAAAATGGCCCATGTTGAATTGAATGCATTGAATATCTATGAAAGGGCCATGCTAGAATAGGTCATGGATCTTGACTTTGGCATTATGAATCATCTCAAATGTTTCTTCCTAAGCATGGGTTGTCTAGTTTTGTTTATGGTGCTTATACTGTTGTCTATTCACCTTTACTTAATGTATAAAAAAATGCTGTGCCTTTGAATGTTTGTGTTCTTTGATGTCTACCTGGTGGACTATTCCACCTACTAGAAATAACTCTCCTATAGATATTTCTAGATTTATTATAGTTTTTCTCTATTTCCTTGCCATGTTTTTCCTTTTCCTAAGCAATCTGAGCTTTGAGGGCTACCTTCTCACTTTCTACTAGTCTTTTGTCTCCTTTCTGGGCTGGTCGCTAAGCTTATTCTCAGGTCTTTTGAAAACTAACGATTATTCCATCACCCTAAATTTGATATTCATGGGGATGTCACTGGTCACTTTGAACCTCTTTGAACCTTGAACCTTGAACTCTTTTGGTTCAAAGTTTTAATGGTTCAATGGTTCAATGGTTCGTCGACTCAATGTTTTGTAAAGGGCTGTATTTGCTCTCTTTTTCTTCTTCAGTTGAACCATTTATTTAAACCATTTATTTGTACTTCTTTCTAGAATATTTCACTTTATTATTCACTTAAAGCTTCCATTTAAACTTTGAACTCTTTTAACCCTTTAAACCTTTGAACCTTTGAACTCTTTTTGGTTCAAGGTTCGATGATTCAATGGTTCATTCTTTCTTTGAATCCTTTGAAACTTTGAACTCTCTGGATCCTTTCATTTTCTATGTCCGTTCAACTTATTGAACTCATTGAACCTTTAAACCTTTGAACCATTTTGGTTCAAAGTCCAATGGTTCAATAGTTCAATCTTCACTCTTTGAAGCCTTCTTTTCTTTAAGTCTACCAAAGTCATTGAACCTTTGAACTCATTAAACCTTTGAACCTTTCAGAGGTGGGGTTTAATGGTTCATTCCAATTATTTGAATCCCAATGTTAAGTATTTTGATTGAACCTTGGTGTTGAACCATCCTCAAAAAACTAAGGAAATGCCTTAAGTGTTTTGAACTTCCCTTTGAGAAAGCCTGCCTATTTAACCTGTGACTTCCTTACCTGAAAAGGCTTGAATATTTAAAAAACTTAACTTCTTAGAACATATTGAAGATTGAAGATTGAATAGTTGTTGAGGGTTTGGTTTGGTGTGGTGGTTTATTTATAAGTTGGTTAGGAAGAAGGTGAAGGGGGAATAAGAATGTCATTAGGCGAGTATGTCATATTGTAAGAGGCAAAGGGACTAGATTTTGCTTTGATTGTAATGACTTGTCCCTCATGCTAAAATTTTGACACATCGATATAGGGTGGAAGGGATAAAACCCATAACATAGATCCAGTGGCATATGAGTAACATAGTATATGAAAACTCACCCTATATGACATGAAATAGTTCAAGAATGGTACAAGGCACTAAATAGATATGGAGGATAACTATCCCCAAGCTAGTGGCCAAGGTCTCATTGAAGGAGTGAATAATGGTTGTGCTTTATAACATGATTTTTTAAGGCAATTGGAGTTGGTAATATGCATGTGATGAGATTATGTTGATTTTCACTCCCCCATCAATCATAGCCCTCTTTATATGTGTCTAATTGATGGATATTGTGATGAAAAGGGGAGGATCACGATCTTCATTATGATAAGGTGATATTTTAGAATATTGAAAGGTTACAAGGGTGGCATGTTGAAGAGTTCCAACCAAAGATGCAAGAGGTTAAGGATCATCTGGTTGAACCTCTAATGAATGTAAAGTCTCAATTAGTGCCTAAAAATTATGAGGTAAAGTATTGGTTAGGTCATAAAGGCTCATTTTGAATGGTATTTGATGAATTTACTTTAACACCAATCGATGGATGAATGGAGATGGGTTGGATGGAGAAGTAACTCCTAAAATGGATAATTTAGGTTTTGGTGGTTGTGAAGATGAGGGTGAGGGTGTTTAGGTTTGATCGGTACATTGAGGGGTTGATTGGTAAGTCTAGGGAATGGTTATTATGGCTTTAACCTTATCTTTATTTTGGGCCCATGACCAAGTGACCATGTGAATTATGTGGATAAGGGGGTTTTATATTTGATTTGGTTCCTCTACTTCACTCTTAAGTGGGAGTGGGATAGTAGATGGTTGTTGGATAGGTTGGTTAGGTAATGGAGTAGGTGATAGGCTCAGAGGAGGTTCCTCCAATAGATAATCTTCATCTAAAAGGATATGGACAAGTTTTTAGAGATTTTTATAGTTATATGTATCATGTCTAGGATTTATATGGTAAAGACAAATCAAATTATCATTGAACTAGGTTGGTTTTGGATGGGATGGGTCAAAGGGTTTGATTGGAGGTAGGATAATGGAAAAGGAGTAACCTTTATAATATGGACATGTAGCATTCTTGTAAAGATGTTGTATGTAAAGGGTTTTGGATTTGATGAGTAGGAACTTTATTAGGCATAGGATTATTCACTAAAATAGTAGTTGGATGGATGGTTTTGGTTCGTGGTTTTTTTTGGGTTTGTTTGGTTATAATTGGCTTGTGGTTGGAAACATAGATGCATAAGTTTTGGATGATGAAGGTTTGGTTATAGGTGGGAAGGTAGATGGGGATATGTTGGATATGAATGATGAAAAACTAGAGGTTTTGATGGTTATAGGTCGAGAAACGGGATATGTTTTCTTTGAAGAAGAATAGGTAACAAGGATAGTGAAAGGAAGTGGTCCTATATAGAACATAAGTGTGAAGGAGGTGGTATGGGTTTAGTTCAAGGTGGAATTTTTGGTAATTATTCCTTCTTAATGTACTTAATTGGATTTGGATTTGGTGGTCTTGATGGATTTCAATCCAATATCAAAGGAGGATGAGTGTGGCTAGGTGTGGGAAGAATTCCTAAGTTATTGATTGGTTTTGTGAAAGAAGCATAAGGTGACTTGGAAATTTTAGGTGGAGGTAGTTGATATGGTTAATTTTTTAATTTAGGAGAGGTATTTGGTAGAGGGGTAATAATGGGTTTAAGGGTGGACTCAATAAAATTTGAGGATTCAGATTTGCTTTGGTAAGTAAGTCCAAGTCGATGTTGAAAGGTGGCTCTATAAAATTTAGGCTGAGAGGTGAACTCTAAACTTTAGACTAGTTATAAAAAGGGTTTATAAAGGGCGTTAGTTCCTTGGTTATTGGTTTCAAAGTGAAATCCCTTATATGGAGAAGGAGGAGTGGTTTCATTATTACTATCTTTGGTAAAAGGTTCCAATAGTGGTGATTGGGTATATGAGGTAACCATCTCTTGGGGAATGGCTTCCAAAGAGGGCATAGATGGTTCTACAATTGGAGAGGTAGGTTTAGTACCATCAAGTGGAATAATGGGTATGGTTTGTTATTTATATTTTATGTCCAAATAAGTAGGTGATTCTACCACTTAGATTAGAGGAGTGGAGGAAGTAGTTAAAGTATTGGTTACCTCCTTGGTTGTTTCCACCAAAGGAGGGGTAGATAAATTTATGGTCTCATCAAGTGAAGAGAGAGAGGTGGTTCCCCTGTTTAGGTATCTAAAGGAATAGGTGGTGGATTGGTTTCATCTATTTGGGTGATATAGGTAATGATCTCCTCAACAATGTGCACATTATTGTTAACATTGATTGTATGTGCCTCATGTGAGTTTGATGATTCAGGTTTACTGTCATGATATTGGGTTGAAGGAGAATGATTTGGAAAAGGCTTACAAAAAATATCAAGGGATTGGTTGGAAGGAGCATTGGGGTTATCAAATTCAAGCTCTCCATTATCAATTAAGTTTTGTACAAGACTTTTGAAGGTGTTACATCTATCAATATCATATCCATCAACCTAATGAAAAGCATAATGGTCATTCTCATTATACCACCTTGGCATGGGATAAGAAGCATCAAATTTTTAGGATGGTTTTAATGGGTAGAAGTTGGATAAGGTTAGCTTTAAGTAATTTATCCAAAACCAATGCATAATATTCTTCAATGGGGGTATATGGTTTTGGAGAAACCCAGTTTTTATTTTGGTTTTGTTGATAAGGAGGATTGGAATAATTATTATTTCAAGGTGTTTGATTAATATTTGAAGGTGGGGTGGTTTTTAGAACAATCGAGTGTGTTGATGCTTTTGATTTGGTATTATATTGGCTAGTGGTCTTGTCAAGGAGGGGTCATTGGATTTAAAACTAAAATTCTTATTCCAAATTTTTAATTTCCCTTCATCGATGCCTCAGTTCTCCAATTTTTGTGGGATGGTGAATGACTCATCAAAGGTTTGAAAGGTTTGTACTTGGATAACCAGGGCAATATGATTAGCACATCCCTGAGTGAATAGTTCAATCAATTCAGGTTGGGGTAAGGAGAAATATAGTTGGTTAATGATCCCTCTCCATCTAGCAACAAAATCAACATTTGACTCATCTTTGAATTGATTAATGGATACAACTCATTTATAGAAACCTTTTTAAATATATTTATCAATAAATGCTCTAAAAATATTTGGGCTAATTAATAAAAGTAAAAGATAGAGTGTGTGGGAAGAACACTATACCAATCAAGGGTAGTTCCTGATAATGACATGGGGAAGGTTTGGAGGAGGAGAGCTTCATCATATACAATAAAATAACAAAAATGATGGAAAGATGTCAAATGTTTTTGAGGATCCTCTTTACCTTAGAATTTGGGAAAATTAGGCAATTCCCATTGAGGGGGATAAACATAAATGGGTATGGATGGATGGATGGATGGATGGATGGATGGGTTCATTACAAATTTGATCATATGACAAAGGGTTATGAGAAGAGGAAATAGATGACTCCAGATTGGTCATTTTGTCCATTAACATTTTTATTAGATCTGGTTAGGTTTGGGCAATTGAATAATTAAGAGGCACATTTTGTTGAGATTGGTTAGCAGCTATATAAGCATGGGAGGTATAAGGTGCTGAAGAAGCCACATATTGGTAAGTGGTAATAAGAGGTTGAGATGGTGCCACATAATAGATAATTGGAATAAATGGTTGGGTGGAAGGTGGTATGTATCCATATTAATAGTTTTTAATAGGTACTTGTTGGGGGATGGATGTGGGTTGACTCAAAGGTATGGTTGAGGTGGAAGGTGGAGGTTGAGTAGGATGAGGTTGGGTGATGAGTCTAGTGTTGATAGGTGGATGTGTTTAAGGTCTAGAAATCATTAATTTTTCGAATGGGGTAGAGGTTATTAGAGTGGTTATGGAAAAAGGAAGGGTGGAAAAAGGATTGGAAGATAACTCCACAGTAGGTGGAGTATAAATAACCAAAGTTAAATTTGAACCAACATGGGAGGTATGGGGTTTGGTAGGAGGTGTTTGGTTGGAAGTTGGGATATTAGATTGGGTTTGGGTAGTGTTGGTGGATGGAATGTTGAAAGAAGATGAGGCTTGGGTCATTAAAGGTTGGGTTGAGGTAGTACCCACCATAAGGTGGGAAAGCATACCATAAAGAGGATCCATAGGAGGAATCAAAGCAATAGAGGGATGGTTGGGTAGGTTGTTAAGATAATATTGAAGGGTAGTTGGATTGTTATCAAGGAAGGTAGTGAATTTAGCATCACCTTGAGATACAACAAGGATTCTATTAGGATGGGAAGAAGGTTAAGGGGAACACTCAACATCAAAAGTTTATTCCATGGAGGAAGAAGAGGATAGTGGTGGTTAGTTAGTTTGATTTCTCAGTTGTTGTCTGGTAAAGAACATATGATAAATTAGGAGATATTATGATGAAACCCAAACCTCAAACAAAGAACAAACCAAAATAATTCAAATAAAATAATGCATACACTAAGAGTGTGTTTATACTTAGGATTATTTTGAGATCAATTTTGTCTTATGCCTTAAAGAGTGTGAAGGGGGAAATTGGCTTGTAAATCAAGTGCTAAAGAGGAAATCAAAGGTTAGTTTTAGGTTGTTTAGGCACTCAAGAGAGAAATCTATGTTGAAATTTAGTATGTGGCTTGATATTATAGCCTACCCCCTCATTTAATGGTCCTATAGTGGTAAGAGTGTTGGGTTCTTAGCCAAAAGATATTGCGTTCAGAGTTTATACTTAATCAGAGAGCTAAGTTAGTTCTCCCCTTGGTGGTGAAATCTAAGTAGGATATCTAGGCATGGGTATGGTTACCACTAGGTGATGAAATCCTAGTCGGGCCTTGTCTTAGGTATGTTTTGATGTGTTAATTTATCTATGGTTTGTTTTAGTGTGTGATGAAAAATGTGAAAGCTATGATAAATTACTTTACCTCCTAAGTTACTAGATGAGTTAAGATTAACAAGCAATCAATGGATGTAGAAGGTTTATTCTAAACCCAAAATGAAATTTTTAGATTTCATTTAATGAGAAAATAATGAAGAAAATAGAATTAGGTCCCACTGGGTGTTCCAAAATGTTTTAGTTTATTTTCCTCATTTCTTAATTTTGAAAGTAAATAAAAGAAATCTAGTGAATACGTATGTAGAAGAATACTTGGTAGAATGTGCACGTGAATTTAATAAAATGTGGGAACTCCTCTTTGGAAAGGAAGGAATAACTTAAAAATAAGAAGAACCACTAAAAAGGAGATTGTTAGATGGTTGGTTGAGAGGATTGCCTAGAGTAAGCTAGATCTAAGAAGCATAATGCTTTCTAAGAGGCTATCAATCCACTTTTTATGGCAACCAAGTCTGAAATAATCAAACAAGATACTTGCATTCAATAATAAGAAAGTAAATATATGCAAGAAAGGAAAAAATAGATTGCTTGTTTAAATAAAATGATTAAATTTGATGTTAGGATGGTCAGGGTCTAGTTAAAAAAATTAGAAAGGACCCTGTGGTTAGAGGGAAACATAGAAAATGGGGTTTGATTTGGGGTAAATGGGTGAAAATGGCTTTATAGAAAATTATGCCATAGTGAACCATTGATGGTTAATGGAACCATCAATGGTTAAGGTAGACTGTAGGTGGTTGGGCAACTGTCGATGGTTGAGGATGACCATTTTTGGTTGGGTGATCATCGATGGTTATCTATGCAATTATGGAAGTGGTCAAAATAGGAAGTACAAATTAAAAATTTGCGAAAATAGAGGTTGGATACAAGACTAGAAGGTGGAAAATGAGGTACTCTTCATTTTGATAAGGTAGAGAGGATATAAATAAGATAGAATAATAAAATAACTACAATATACTTGAAACTTGGTGGAGGAAATCCTGAAGCAATGCAGCTAGAGTGATAGTACTTTAAGACTTTAAAAGTGATTTTGATATAGTTTTAGGTCTCCAATGATAATTCTCTCTCATTGATAGGGATGCTAGATACATACAAGAAAGTTTGAGTTTAAGATAATAGATAGTTAATTTTCCTTCATTTTACTTCCTCCTATTCTCTTTTTATAAGAAGAAGTTTCTAAATGAAAACGGGAGAAGTTACTAATTTGATGGACGACAAAGTTGTAAATCCTCATTATTTAAAAAGCTTTCTTTAAAGGAAAGTTGTCATTCTAGGAGATGTTGATATTTCATAAAGACAACAATGCTTAAAATTTTAAAAGTAAATTTAGGGACCTAACTATCAATGGTTAGGCTGATTGTCAATGGTTAGGCTAACTGTCAATGGTCGAGGGGTCAGAAGAGAATTGGTGGAAAAAGATGAATTAAATGATGTATTAATTTGGGGTGTTTGATAAGGTTTAATTACAAATGGGTCTAATTGACTAGGTGGTCCATTAGATGCCAAGTCAATTGAGGGTCCAAAGGTAATTCAACATCAAAAATTATTGTATGTTGTTTTTAGGTGTCTACATCTTAATGTGCACCTTCTAAATGTAGAGTTGTCAATTTATTTTAATGCTAGATTGATTGAAAGTTCTTTGTTTTATTTTTCTTTCTTTATTGTTCTTGTAGATGTGCTTATGTTATATTCTTACAAGAGTAAATCTTTAAAATGAATTTAGTTCTTGTTTGCATTGTCTCTACATTCCTTATATATTTTCCTGATGTGTGATAGAAATTGAGCTTAAGCTATTTCATGTCACATATTGGTTTTAAGTACATGTTAAGATGAAATTTGAAATTTGTCATAATGTCTATAGTTAAGATCAAAAACATATTTATTCGCTACCTTACCCTTCCTTCTACTTATTTCTTGATCAACTCACTTTAGTTTAGTTTCATTGTGAATATCCATTGTAGCTTAGATTTTATACTTAGATTTGATCATAGTTCACTTCACTTAGTATAGACTAATTTAATTTTCACAAGTTAGATATTAGGCCATGGTTTCTCCCAATAACCAAACAATTACATTATAAATTTGTGAAATAATTCATGTGCTCTATCATTATTCCACCAAAGATATCAGGAATATCATAACCTATAATTCATGTAATGGATTCTTTGAATCTAGAAACTAGAAGTGTTTCTTAAACACTCTGAACCACCTATGATACACTTTTAAGCATCAACAAGGATGAGCTTTCTTGGAGCTAGATTGAGGTCCTTTAGCTAAATATTCATGAGTTTGTAGTGTATTTGCTAATTTTAGTGAATTTTTTTCAAAGTTCAATGAATTCTTTACATAATTGTGTTGTTCTTAGCCCAATTGTGTAAAGATCATTGGTACTCATGGTTTCAAACTAATCCTTATGCTAATTTAGATCAAGATTGCTATTCTTTGAAGATTCATGGTAAATAATTACAAAGGTAGATTAAGTTTTATAAATCTTCCATGTTTAAGGTTAGTGATAGAAATTTTATTTAAAGATTGATTAATTCTTTTCCAAAGTTAGGTTTATTTAAACTTAGGATTGTAAATATCATTCACATTCATCAATTTAGACATATATTTGAGCTAATTTGGTTAAATATAGTTGTCCTTTGTTTAAATTCATGCAAAAATTTCTTAACGTACAATTTTAATCATTATTCTTGATAAAGATAAGGTTTACACATCATATTTTAAACAAGATTCAAGGTTTACAAGATAGAACTCCCAAGAATCAAGACTATGTCATGGTATAAATCAAGATTACATCTCTTTTCATTAAAATTTCATATAAAATAAAGTGTAGATAAAGGTAAGTGAAGGGTTTCTAAATCTCAGCCTAATTTACTTGTTCATAGTGCTCCTGTGTTTAATCCTTAGCAAGATATGGCTTGGTTAGTCGGATCTTCCATCAATGTGCCTAATCAAGTACATGACTTGCCTAGAAATCTTGATAAATATTTACCATTTTTTAGTCCTAATTCCATTTTTATAGTTAAATAACATATCAAAAGTTTCAAAGCTACTTTAATACTTTCAAATGTAGTTCATGAAGATGTTTCATGTAGGTTGTTTCCATTTACTTTCAAAGATGCTACATATGATTGGTTTTTCAACCTTCCTAAGAATTATATCACCATTTAGAATGATTTTAACTAAATTTTCAGTGATCAATTTGGAAAAATCATCAATCCTATAATTCTTTATCAATAATTCACCACTATTAAAAGAGATTCAATTGAGACCATTAGGGATTTTAATGCTAGATTACAGAAGATGTTTCCTTGTACCATACCTCCTTATAGACTTGATGAAGCTTTGGCTTTAGAAATTATAAGGATGATTTATATCCCATGACTTCTATTTTCTTTATAAGGTCTTTGGAGTTATAAACACACTAGCCTTGGCTTATGCTAAACTTGTTACAATTAATGATCAAATACAGCCTCAAGGTCAACTTGCATATGTCATTCCTAATGTTAATCCTAATTTTCTATGAATTGACTCAAATCACTGATCAAAGAGACATGTTACTTGAATTTCTATCCAAAAATCCTAGTAAGATATAAAAGACTACAAATGCCAATATTGTTGTGTACAAGAACAAAGCAGATGTTCCACCTTTATTTCTAAAAATAAAAAAAATTGGTAAGAATTTGCATAACTATTTTTTAGGCTCAGGTGTTTTTTCTCATATCATGCCTAAAGGTATTTGTGAAAAAATTGGTTTGACTCCAATTAAATCTGATAGAGTTATTACTCAAATAGATAAATCAAGAGTTAAATTAACTGGAGAACTGTTGAATGTTCATATGCAACTTGATATTAAGCCAAGAATACAATAGTTTATATACATTAAAGTGGTGGATATTCTTAATTCTTATGGGATGCTACTTAGTATGGATTTGACCAAATCCTTAAATGGTTACATGTCCACTAACTGCTCACATATGTGGCTTCCATGGAAGAGAGTTCCAAATTAGATTCATATTAAAAGAGAGCCTAAGATGAAACATATTATCAACAAGTAAAATGTTACAAATGAAAGGGTCAACATGGTTAATTATGAGATAGGAGTTTACACTCTTTACAATTCTAAGGTATGTTCCTCTAAATATCCCCATGCTATGCCTAGAATATGGAAATTATACTTTGATGGTGCTAGATGTAAATTTGGATCTAGAGTTGGAATTATTCTAATCAATCCCCATGGGAAAGAATTTATTACTTTTTATAGAATTCAATTTTTATGTACTAAAAACTTGGCATAGTATAAATCTTTAATCTTAGGATTACAATTGGCCAACAAATATAAGCTCAAATAAATACTAGTGTATGATAACTCTGAGCTAGTAGTTAATCAAGTTAGAAGTAAATACCAGTGAAAATTATCTTAACTTGATAAATATAAGTTTAAAGTGTGGGACTTGATAGATTACTTTGATGATTTTAATATTGTCTTAATTCCTAGATAAGATAACAATCTTACTGATGAGCTATCCTCAATTGTAGCCAATCTTATGCCAAATCAAGACTGTAAACTAGGAAACCTTACTATTGAGTTGGTTACATGTCCCTCAATTCTAGATAATATCAATCACTTGAAAGTATTCAATGATTATCAATAGATCCTAGACTTCATGAATAACTTAGGAGTATTTGAGTCTCACATCATTGATGAGATCAATGAAAATTCTCTTGATGAAGGTAACATTGATGATAAGATTATGTAATTAAATGAAAACAAAGTTCCCAAAGGCATTAATTCCTTACAAATATTATTTGGCATGGAAAAACTAGCTAAAAATGTCAAAATTCCCAAGGTAAATAGGAAATATTATAATTTATTTAACATAAGAACACAAGGTCAACCCTAGCTAGTGAATATTGGTATAGCCTACACAAATGATGAGTTGAGAAAAACAAAAGAGCTTCTAACCAAATACAAATATGTTATAGCACCATCCTATGAGACATAAAGATATTTGATCCTAGAGTCATAACCCATACCATCACAGTAAAAAAATCTTATAAGCCTTTTAGACAAAAGCAAAGGCTAGTCAACCCTATCTTAGAACCATTAATCTACAAAGAGGTCAAGAAGTTGTTAGATGCCAATATATGTTTTCCCATTAGACACTCCACTTGGGTAGCTAACTTATTATCAGTTAGGAAAAAAAATGGAAAAATTATATTGTGCATATACTTTATAAATTTGAACATAATTTCTAAAAAATGATGATTATCCTTTACCTTCCCTTGACCAAGTCATTCAAATTGTTAATGGTTCTACTATGATGTCTTTTCTTGAAGGTTTTTTAGGTTATAACCAAGTACTTGTGAACAAGGATGATAGACTAAAGATTTCATTCACTACTAAGTGGGGCACCTTTGCCTATAAAATAATTCCATTTAGACTAATAAAGATATGTACAAATTTTTAGAGAGTTATAGACCACGCTTTCTAAGGTCTCATAGGTAAGTGCATTATCATTTATAAAGATGATCTAACTATATTTTCTAAAAATAGGGAGGACCACATTATGCATTTGCAATAGGTATTTGAATGATGTAGGAGGTATGTAATTTATATTAATCCCAAGAAAATCATCTTTGTGTTATTGAGATAAAGTTATTAGGACATGTTATAATTAAAGAGGGGATTCTATAGACCCTGATAGATTAGATGCCATATCCAAGATAGAACTCCTTAATATTAAAAAAGAATTGAAATATTTCTTTGGGAAAATAAATTTTTTGAGAAAGTTCATTTCTATTTTTATAGATATTTTGAGACCACTAAATGACATGTTGAAGAAAGATGCCAAAATGAGATGAAATGAAGAAACAAGGAAAGCCTTCAAGGACATCAAACAAGCAATAGTGTAGGCATTGGTGTTGATAATTCCTAATTTTTCAAAAGATTTTTATATTTATTATTTTGATTTTGATCATACAATAACTATTATTATAACTCATAAAAAATATGGATGTGATAATCTTATTGCATTTATGAGCACTAATTTTAAAAATGTTGAGTTAAAATATTCTCTAATTAACAAGTGGGCATGTGTTTTAGTTAAGGTAGTTAATAAATTTAGACACTATATTCTTAGGAATAAAGTGCATGTAGTATTTCTTGATCCTTCTACTAATTTTATGCTTAGTTAATGTGAACTTGGAGAGATAAGAAGTAAATGGATGTCGATACTCCAAGAGTAAGATCTTGAAATCAAAACTACCAAGTTGGTAAGGTGTCAAGGATTGATTTAGTTTTTTTTTAATAAAAGAGGTTAAAAACTTTATTAATCCAAGAGAGAAGTACAAAACATAAAATCAACAAAATGCCCAAACGATTCAAGAAACAACAAACTAGAGATCAAGAAGTGGTCATGCAACATATCACATCCTCTATGACCAAATCCACCAAATCCTGAGCAAGATCCCCAGGTAAAGTTAAAAGAATAGCCAAGGCCTCCATGATATTATTAGAGTGTAGCCCCTTATACTCTAAGAATAAAAACACAACCACCCCAGAACTGTCTCTACCCACCCCACCAATACTAGCATGCCCAAGGTTGCCCCTTGCAGACCCATCAGTATTGATTTTAAGACTCCAGTGGGAGGGGGTAGCCAGTGTCTTTCCCTAAAAACCTTCCTTCTTAAACACCTACTCCACCCATTCATGGGCCTTCTGGGACCCCCAACCAAAATCCCTAGATTATGAGTTATTCAAATATCCCCAGGATCCACTAGAGCTGATAGATCACAGTTAACATACAAAGTCTCCTATAAATCCCTAGGAATGCGAGACCACACTTAACCCACTAGAAAATTCTTATATAGAAAGATCCTATGGTTACACTCCAACCAGATATGCCATATAATCATACTAGGGCCAATTGGCCAAACTATGTGCAAAAATGAAGTCCTCACTGGAATGGGCCCAAAATTCTACCAAAACTCCTCTAGAGAAGAAGGGTGCCTACACTGCCAACTTCAGGCTCCCCACCAAAAATGCCAAATAGTCTGAGCAAAAGGGCACTAGAAGAAAAGATGTGAAATCATCTCAACATCTTTTTAACATAAGAAGCATAAGGAAGGGCCTTAGAAGCCACACTTATAGAGGTTATCCCAAGTCAAACACGTACCATAGACCAATAGCCAAGAAAAGAAATTACATTTTGGCCAAGATAATTTATTCCAAATATTTTTCCACCAAGGAACCTCAACACTACCCCAAGCCTGTCTATCCAAAACCCAATACCCTAAGGCAATAGTGAACTTCCCTTTTGGATTCGAACCCCAAGCTAGCACATCCCGCTCTAGGAGAGAACAACAGACTCTATCAGCCAAAATGGAGGCCAACTCTCTCCTATCCTCCAAAGATCCACCCATGGGCCAATATTGCATATCCTTCCACTGATAGAAAATAGTCTATCCCAAAGCCTGAGGGGCTTTGAAATTCATCACTTTGCTCTAACTAGCCTGAATAAAAATCTTACATAAGTCCCCCAAGTGAGGGTGTGAGGAGAGGATAGGCAGGAAGCCATCCCAAGAGTTATGCCAAATAAGAGCATCAAATCCTCTATTGAAGATATAAAATAGGCCTTGTTTAACCAACATATCCCCCCTCTTGAGAGTATCCTAGATCATAGAACCTTTCCTCAAAAGGCTAAAATGAAGCACCTCAGTGTCCTCCACCTCACCAAGGTACATGAAGGTAAGGAACCTAGCCTAATACTGATGTTGATATGAACACCATCTCCAATATAGCTTAGTAGCCAAAGCTTGACCATTCCAATCTATCCTACACAAACCCAAACCCCCATCTTGCTTTGGCTGACAAATAACTTCCCACTTAATTAAGCTCCACTTCTTCAAAAGGATATTCCCAGACCAAAGAAACTACCAACAAAGGCCCTCAAAATATTTGATAAAACTTGAGGGAGTTGTCAACACAAAGCACTTGTAAATAGAAAGGGCCTAAACCATGAACTTTAATAGAGTAACTCTTCTATCCATAGATAACCATCTGTAGGTCCAATGACAAACCATCCTATGAAATTTATCCATCACATCCTACCAAAAACACTGGGGAAGTGGGTACACATCTAGAGGGATGCCAAGGTATATAAAGTGAAGTTTCAATATTTGAAACCTTAATATCCTAGTAATACACTGCTAAATAAGCCTAGGGGTATTAAAGAAATAAATACAAGACTTACTTTCATTAATGCTTTAACTTGAGGTGGCCAGGTAACAATCTAAAATCTAATGCAAAGAAACAGTTTGCACCACCTTAGTGACACCCATCAAAGTTGTATCATCCACAAACTACAGATGTGTTTGAGGAGGAAGAGAATTGTTCCATTTCCAACTCTGAAAGAGCCCATCCCTAACACAAGACTTAATGAATCTCCCTAAGCCTTTAGCCATCAAGATGAACAAATATGGGAATAAGGGGTCCCCTTGTCGAAGGCCTCTAGAGGCACCAAAAAGATCCAAATACTCCCAATTTATGAGGATAGAAAATGAAAAAGTCTTTACACAACTCATGACCCAATCAATCCACTCATTACTGAACTCGAAGGCACTGAGAATTTTGATCAAATATCCCCAGTTAACTCTGTCATAAGCTTTAGCCATATCCAACATTATAAACATTGCATTTTCCTTAGAAGAGGCCATAGAGTGAATAGTCTTAGCCTCAATAACTACTCTATCTAAAATCTATCTACCTACAATAAAGCCCCCTTGTTCCTCGAAAATCAACTTATCTAGACATGGCTTCAAATGTTCAAAAATTATCTTTGTAATGATTTTATACACCACATTGCATAGAGCAATCGATCGAAAAAGATCTAGTGAATCAGCACCCTTGCATTTTGGTATAAGAGCAAGAAACATGGAATTTATGGCTTATAACATTTACTTATTCTTAAAAGACTCCTGCACCACCTCCAAAAGATCAAGGTTGATGACTTCCCAAAATTCCTAAAAGAACTCAACTGGGAAGCCATTAGGGTCAGGAGCCTTTCCTTTTTTCAACTAAAACACCACATCCTCCAACTACCTCAAAGAAATAGGTTTAAGAAGAGAAGCATTCATATCTGTAGTCACTAGAGAGGGAATACAAGCCATGATAGAGGCTTCCTCCTCACTAGCAGGTGGGGTATCTTCAAAAAATAAAGTAGAGAAAAAATGAACCACTTCACTAGAGATCCCCAAGGAGGAAGAAAGAATAGATCCCTCAGAAGAGTGCAGAGAAAAGATAAAATTACCTTGTCTACGTGCCTTCACCGATTTATGGAAGAAGGAGGTGTTCCTATCCCCTTCCTAAAGCCAATCAACATGGGCCTTCTATTTCCAAAAACATTCCTCATGAATCTCCCATTCCTCGAGGTCTTTCACCACACTAACCTCAAGTTTGCTTAGACTCACATCTAGACCCTAGTCTCGAATCTACCTATTTATAGAATCCAAGTGCTCCTGGGTAACCCTTTTCCACTGAAGCGTGTTGCTGAATTGAGACTTATTTTAGTGTTTCAATTTATACTTCACATATTGAATCCTCTTCATAAAATATTACACCATTGTACCAAAAGCAGGTCATCCTACAGTCCACTAGCTAGAAACCAAGTCAAGAAGACTCTCCTCCCTAAGCCACATAAGATGAAATCTAAAATTTTGTTTCTTAGGACTATTAGCCAAGTGGGTAGAGAATTTAATTAGCCAATGTTCTGATCCTTTTCAATATAAAATTTTAGAACTCGACAGCCACTTGTCACCCACCCAAAAATAGGACACAAGAAACCTATCTAACCGTTCAAAGATGGCATCATCTCCAAGCCTCCTATTATTCCAAGTAAACATGCCATTTGAAGGTTTAATATCCACCAGCTGGATTTGAGCCAAGTTTTCCATTAGAATATCTGAAGAGGGGTCCATATGATGCATGTCCCCCCTTTTCTCCTTGAGGGAGGCAATTGCATTAAAGTCACTTGTCATAATCCAGGGGAGTAAAGGCTCCAATGATCTCAAAAAATTGATATGTGATCATAGGAGAGTCTTTCCAAGGACATCCATGAGAGCATAGATGTTAGAAAGAAGAATTCTTTCCCCTGTCTCCAAACTAATTATAATCAGAGAGATGGAATATCTGCTAGAGATCCACCAAATAGGGGAAATTCACTGAGGATCCTAGAGGCAAGCAAAACCCCCTAAGCTACCTTATGCACACACACACTAGCAACACCCTATTTTCCAAATCTTAGAAACACACTGCATTATAATGTCCATAGATAACTTTATATCTTATAGGGAAACCACATCCATAGAATGAGCACTATTCAAGTCCTGAATAGCCTTTTTTTTAGGGATGTTATTCATACCCCTTACATTCCAAGATAAAACTATCATCATGAAGGGTGAGAGAAGTGAGTATCTAATGTCTTCACCGACCTAGATTCCACCAATGTATCTCTAACTAACTTAACTTTCTCTTGATCCTTCTTCTTCCCCACCTTTTGGGGCTTATCAAGAGTGCCCTTTTTTAAAGATTTTTGTTGTAGACCCAGAATCGATGAAGAAGAGATGGATTTTCTCTTACCAAGGTCTTCCAAACCTATTCCACTAGCTAAACTCATCCTTTCATCCAAAGATACCATGGGTATTTCCACCAAACCACAAGAATCCCTCAACCTAGCATTAGGGAGAGAAGTAATTAAATCCATCACCACCCCAAAATCTACCACATGATCAAGGGCTGAGGTAGTGACAGGAAAAGACCTAGAGTTAAGATCAACTAAAGAAGAGGCTTCAACATGCATGTCAGAAGAAACCCCCTCCTCATGGGCTAACTCATTCAAAGCCTTAAACTTGTTAAAAGTCTCCTCCTCTTGACGATCCTGAAGAGTCCTCTTCTGACCCTGATTCTTATTTTGTGCCTTAACTGGCACAAAACCATCTTTATCTCGTACCACCCCATGCATGGTTGCTTTACCCTTTTCTACCCTTGGAATAGACAAAGCCTTCACATTATCTAAACCATGAGCACTTGAGGCATGAGGGCATCTCTTTGGAAGATGGCCATACTCATGGCATAGCTGGCACCTAAAAGGTAAAGTATCATAGTCTACCTATTGAGTCCAAGAGCTAAACCCAATAGTGAGATCAATAGAATCTGTGAGATGCTATCTTAGGTCAATCTCCACATAGACCCAAGCATAGGAAAAAAATTTCTTTTCCAAAGTTTGCTAAGACAGGCCAATAGGATTCCCTAGTAGCAATGCAATTGATTTTAGAATATCCTATCTCCAACATTCCAATGGCAATCAAGGAAAATGTACCCACACCAAAAAATTTGAGGGTAACTCCTCTACCGAATTAAATCCTACATGCCAAGGCTTCATGAAGAGGCCAACCTAATTATAAAAGTAAGGCCCTCCCTCAAAAATCTTGTTACAATCAGAGATACATGAAAAGACCACCAAAAAGAATTTATTCACAGCTAGCAAGATTTCAAAATCACCTTCCAGATTCCATGACTTGTGAATCTAGGGTTCCAAAAAAGGCATCAAAACCCTCAATCCCATAAATTTGTAGATTAAATCATGTTTGCTATAATACTCCAGGTCCTCAGCTACCATCTCTATTTGAATCACCAGCTTTAAATGAACTTGAGCTCTTTCTAAGCATCCATTTATCTTATGCAACTTCAAAGCACCAATGCTAAAAACTCCAACATCAGGTGGGGATGGATGAGGAAACTCATCACCAACCCCATCCATAGTAGCATCCCTAGATGTCTCACCCAAAAGCATAGACCCTACCATTAGAGAAACCCTCAAACCCTCATGCCCCACACTGGCACTGACCATAGCGTACATGCAAGAAAACCTCCCCCCTAAAAGCTAAAGATCCCACCTCTTTTCTAAAAATAGCCCCATAAGGCCTGATCTATAGATAAAATCCATAGGCAGTAGAGCTTAAACACCTATAGACCATGACTTGTTATAGGTCACGTGACTGCTCAAAGCTCTCGCATACTCGCTCACTCCATCTGCCTCCCACCACTTTTTTCTAATTTATTCATGTCGTCAAGGATTGATTTAGTTAATTACTAACACCAAACCCAAATTATGTATCATGCAAGTGGAATAATAGAGTTTTTAACCTAATGATTGGTATGATTCAATTATTCACTTGATAATAAATGGTACTTTTCATGTAGGGATTAATAGAGAGAAGAAGATCTCTAAGGCTTAGTGTAGTACATTTCTTAATCCAAGATTGAGTAATTTTTAGGAGAAATTATGAAGGAATATAACTGAGATGTATTTTTAAAGAGGAAGTATCAAAGATCTTAAGTACCTTTCATGAAAAGCTTGGAAGTAGACACCCATCTGTAAGTAAAATAGCCCATAATATCCTTAGGGCTTTTTATTATTGGCCTAATATCTTCAAAGATACTCACAAACATGTGAGAGAATTTCATTAGTGTAAAATATTCAACACTAAAGAGCCAAAAGCATCCATGCCATTGAAGCCAGTTATGATTGACAAACCTTTTTATTAATGGGGATTAGACTTTATGGGGGTCATCATTAACCCCAATTCTTCAAAAGGACATAAATATGTGCTTAATGTTACTGATTAATACATGAGATGGATAGAATTAGTAGCAACAAAGCAATGTAGGATGGAAGATGTAATTAATTTTTTGGAGAAGATATGTACTAGATTTAAAACACTAGTATATCTAGTTTGAGATAATGTATTTGCCTTCATATCCATTGAGATGACTGAGTGGGCATATGCTAACAACATTGTTCTCAAGTTTTCATCAAACCATTAACCTTGAGGTAATAGATTCTCTGAGTTAACTAACAAAAGATAGATGAAGGCTATCAGGAAGTCTGCTACTGACAAACCAATAATGTGACATAAACTACTTAAGTATGCCCTTTGGGTAGAGAGTTCTATATTCAAGAAAGCTCTAAAGGCATAAGCATTCCTACTATTATATAGTCAAGAATTTGTATTTACCATCAATCTCAAGTTGCCAACCTATAAGTTCATGCAAGAGTACATGGAAGAAGATCAAGAATTTGCAAATTAAAGGTTACTTAACATTATTCAAATGAAAGATGTAAGGGAGTACACTTTTGATAATTTAAAAAGACATCAAACCATAATTAAGAGATAGTTTGATAAACTTTCCAGGATTAAGGTGTTTAAGTAAGGAGACCTAGTTCTCCTTTGGGAAAAATCATCTGAACTAAAGGGAAAGCATGTAAAATTCACTCCTTTGTAGATTGGTCCCTATCAAATTGATGATACATTGAGAGACAACACATTCAAGCTCAAAGAATTGTAAAGATTAGAATCTACTTTGCTAACAAATGGGAAATATCTCAAGCACTACTTCTCAACTTCTCCACCTCATGTCTACATGGAGTAATTTGTGAGACTAGTTAGAATTAGTGTAGGTAGGCTTAGTTTATATTCCTTCCCTATTTCTTATTTTTAAATAGTGATTTTAAATATTTATTTTCTTGTTGTGTATTTCCTCTTCTTTTATTCTATTATCTACTTTCAATAAGTCTTTTCCATGACATTTTCCATCTCTGATACATGTAGTTTCTCAAAGGAACTTTAAAAATAAAGAATGAAGGTATGACTCTTAACCAATGGTTGATCGTGGATTATAAAAATGTGAGCTTGATGTTATGATTTAGAGAAAGTGGTGAGGATTGATATCTAGTTTGGTTGTTCCTTAAAATGTTAAGCTTATTTTGATCTAAATATAATTTTAATAAGGATTGCACATGTTGATTGCATATTTGAATTATTGGGACAAAGTCATGTTAACACTTAAAGAACATTATTGATTGGGATAAGGTTTATAACCAAGGATTATTGTTTGAAGATCAAACATTTGAAAAAATCCTAAAACATGGCTAATTATGATTCTCAAACTTTGTTGGAATGCTAAAATATAATTAAAAAATATAAAAAATAAGAGATTTATTGAAAATTTCAAAGTTTTCTAAATAAAGGTGATTATAATAACCTTAATAATAGATATGGATGCCTAGCTAGTTGTGGAGTAAGGCCTAGAGTGGATCCAAAGGTATTTCTGTTAGGGCTATAGATGTCTAGCTAGTAGTAGAGCAATGCCCAATCCTTCCTTTTCATAAAGCATAGTTATTAATGAATATCTAAATATGTTATAAGTTAGTGTTAATGATTAAGGTCATGAATTATAAAATTTATTCTCTAAATCATATGGCAATCAGTTAAGAGATCAAATCACACACATAACATGACCAATCTTTTATATTTGAACCTAATTATGCATGTTTAAGACTTGTTTTATTCCTGAGCTAATCTTAATAATGGTACTTGATCAAGTGGAATGAGTATTCTAGTTATTAGTTCAAACTATAGTATCTAAAATCTAACATTTTGTAATTTTTCCTTCATAATTTTCCATTTGTTAAGGTTAACATACCCCACATTTTTGAAAAATGAGGACCATTATTCAATTTTGTAGATTGTGTTATGAATTGACATTCAAACTGATCAAAATCACATTATTGAATGATATGTGTTTCTTTAGATTTCATTAGCATGACAACTTATTGCCTTATTTGATTTTATCTAATGTTACTAACATGATTCTTGTGTTCCATGTATAGGTTATAGGTTTAATGGAGTCCCCATCAAATGAGCATTATTTAGAGTTATTATACCTTAATGTTAATTAGACCTTTTATTTTGATTAACCCTTGGTCTCTTTTTGATTAATTGAATCAATGTTTAGATCATGTAAAAAACCTTAGTCTAATGTTTTTTATCTGAGGTCTTTTTTAAATTAGATTCTATTTCCATGGGTCAAATTTATGTTAGAATATTTTTTTATGTCCTCGACTTAGCTTAATTTCTTATCCTAAGGTTCTAATTATGTTTATCAACACAACCAAAACCTTAGTATAAATGTTTTCTATGTTGGGCCCTTTATGTCCCACCAAGCCTATTTTATTGCTCACATAGACTAATTATACATGGGAGCACTTTACTATATTTTAAACCTAGTTTAAAGTATTATCATAAAGTCCTAATTATATTTATCAATATAACTAAAAATTTATCCTAAGTTCTTTATATTACTTGATCCCTAAATTAGTATATTTTCATTACCTATAAGAATTAATTAATGCTTGGAAGACAAGTGGTGGAATATCAAAGCTTAGTATAAAGATTTATAGTGCACGAGAACCCACCTAGGTTAAAATGTCAAAATTTTCATATAAAGTGTGAGAGTGACAAGTGGCACCATCTAAGAGGTAGCTCAAAGATCTTGTGGTGAGTGAAGAGTCAAGAATTCAAAAGGAAGTGGATCAGCTAATTACATTTGACTTCTCAAATCAAAATCAATAGAGCACATTAAAGCATATAATTAATATCTAATAACATGGGGAAAATTTAATAAGTCAAGGTTATACATAAGAATCTAATATTTTCAAGTAGCATGATCTCAATGATGGCCTAAAATCAAAGGTCTACATTCAGCCTGATAGGATCAATTAGATCAAGATCAATCGAGTGCATTGATCTATGCAAATAATATCCAATGGTGTGAGATGAAGCTAGATTTTCAAAGATCCCAAAAAAAATGGTAGTGATGCATGTCAAAATCATGATGAATGGAACATAGGTTAACCAATGGTGTTTAACCTTTCAGATCAAGATCTATGATGAGCGATGAAGCTAAATTTTCAAAGGGCCTAAATGGAAAAAGAAGCTACCACATGGCATAGAGGCATTAAATGATGGAATGTGTTTACAACAAGTACAAAAAACCCATGGAAATACCAAATGACACACCCTTAGGTGCCCATACCAAAGATTAATGGTCCATAATAATTCAAATCTAGAAGACTCATTTGAAGATAAATATAGCATATTTAATCAAATTCTAGTTTTACATGAGGTGTTGACACGTATCCCAAAAATAAAAATGGGCACATTTCAAAATTAATGAATAATTTGACATGGTGATGCCACATAAGCAAGACAAGTTAGATGAAATATTTTGTGGATGTAAAAACATGAAGGGTATAAATAAAATAGTCCAAACAAAATCTAATACACAAAACTCATATTTTGAACATAATTATCACCATTGAAACTCTACATAAACCTTAAAAAGCCCCTAAGTGTATGAAATCCCTAGTTTTTCCTTATTATCATTATAATTGAGATAATCATTTTCACTAAGATAGTTCAATCAAGAGCTGAGTTACATCCACTAGTGAGCAATGTGATAAAATTCACAACAATGGCAGCTCAAAATATTGTTTCAAAGGAAGATATAGAATTGTACTTGACAATAGATGTTGAAGGTCATATTTTCAAGGATACCAAGTTCATAACCTCTTGTTTAAACATAGGATACAATAATTAGTTTAAATTATTTTTCAAGATCAAGAATTAACCAACCATCACCTAGGAAGAGGAGAAGAACCTCTCATAAAATAGGTTATACGATGACATAGTTACAATTCAAATGAGCAGTCTCTACTATGTAGTAATGAATCTTGAGGTACTCCACTACATTGACATTATTTCTTCTATTTTCAATGAAACTATGATAGATAATGGAATGATAATTAATGACATTCTTTCTCATATAAAAGTAATGCATCCAAAATACCCTTTTGGATTTCTTTACACTTCTTCACTCATATTAAATATTTAACCCTATAATAAAACTATTATAACATCATAGATATCACCTATAGGTCATGAAAATATTCCTCAACATTTTATTCTCTTCATTCTATCCACCAAGAACACTCATACTTCACTATTAATCTCATATCAACTCTAAAAACCTTCACCTTTATTTTTGTTCTTTCCAGAGCCTTCATGAACATTATCTTCTTAGTCAGCCATTTGACATTCATTCACCCTTTTTTATTTTATTAGACTTAAATTATGATAAACATTATCCACATAGGTCTACCATATCTTTGATAGACCACCCTTAAGCACCAATGCCTTTCAAATAGGCCTAAGAAGTCTTCATAGGTCCATGGAGACCTATTCATCCTTTTATAAGAACACACAAACCCCTTAAAATCATATAGGTCTAATTTATATGACCCATAAGACACCCTAAATTCATTATTACACTTAAATTATGATAAAAATCATCCACATAGGTCTACCATATCTTTGACAGACCACCCTTAAGCACCAATGCCTTTCAAATAGGCATAAGAAGTCTTCATAGGTCCATGGAGACCTATTCATCCTTTTATAAGAACACACAGACCCCTTAAAATCATATAGGTCCAATTTATATGACCCATAAGACACCCTAAAGTGATTACATTCATCACTCCACACCTCTACATATGTAAAACCTATCAGACATATGCCTTGTACAGGAAACCACCATGAATGAACCAAAAGTCAACTTATAAGCAACTGTTCATACTAAAGATGGATTGGTCAAACCTCAAAAATTCATAAATATGATCCTTATGGATTATAAATAAATATTTAATAGATAATTCACCTTGAAACATCTAAACACTATCAAGAAAAACTCAAACATCCTTCTCGGGCCATTTGTAGAAGGTCAAACCCTTAGTCGCCTTTGAACTATAATAAATTCAGTTGTATGACCATTCAAACCTCCAAATAATATTTTATATATTTCCATTTAATTTATAGAAAACTTTTAATTTTATACCATAAAAAAATTCATCCTACATCAAAATTTATAGGCAAAATAATGAGGATTGGGTTTCCTTTGTAAATTCAAATATTTGAATTCCAACGGTCACTTTTTAATGTAAAAGTGACTAAGGAAACTAGTGAAATATACTTGGAAGACCAAATTTGTATTAAAATAACTTTTTATATACCTCATGTCAATACTTTAAACTTTGAAACACATGATCTAGGCATAAATATAAACAAACCCATGTGACTATTTTTTCTAACACCTTCACACATGTGAATGTTGATGTCATCAATCTACTTACTTGGGAAGATCTACCAAGTTGACTAAAATAACCTAAACCTTCACAAAACTATTCTAATATATTTATTTCACTTCCAAAAGTACCCCAAGCACACTTTAGCCATTATATGACCCCTAAAACATGGTCAGCAAATCACTAACATCCATCACCTTGCCTAACCAAGCAAACATATCAGGGTCCATGCATGATCTCTAAGGTACAGTTTGTCATTGAGAACCATGTATACATCTTAAATCATGGAAACTCTTGGCCACCTTAGGACATCATTGACAACATCAAAATTTCCTTTTAACTTCTTTCAAGTGAGATTATCTAGGATCAGCTTGAAACTTATGTACAAGGCATATTGCTTACATGATATCAAATGTAAAAGCATTGGAGTAGAAAAGGCTTCCAATAATGGATCTATGAAAGATTTTATCAACATTTGGTGAGTCATATTTTTTACTTAACTTTCATCCTATAATCACAAGAGTACTCATTGGCTTATAATCCTAGATGTCAAACTTCCTTTGAATATCCTTGATGTATTTTGCCTATGAAATGAATATCCTTATATCAATTTGGTTAATATACAATCCTAAGAAGAAATAAAATTATCCCAACATTGACATTTCAAAATTAGTCTTCATATCATCTACAAACTCTATACTCATGTTTCCATTATCATATCTAAAGACAATGTCATCAACATAGACTAATACTAGTAATTAATGAGGGCCATTTGTTTTAATGTATAAATTACTATCAACATCCCCTCTTTTTAAGCCTTGGCTCAATAGATACTTGTCTATTCTATCATACCAATATCTAAGAGCTTGTTTAAAACAATATAAATCCTTCTTTAGTTTAGAAAAATAGTCCTAATTATTTATCATTGAAAAACCTGTAGGTAGCTCAATATAGACTTCATCTAAGTTTCCATTCAAAAAGGTAGATTTCACATCCATTTGGTAAAATTTGAAACATTTGAAGCTCAAATCTGATAATAAGAGCCTAATTGCTTCCATTCTTGATATAGGAGCAAATCCTTTACACACTAGTCTAGCCTTATTTTTTGTGGCCTCTCCTTTCTCCTTCATCTTATTTTTAATACCCACTTAGTTCCTATCACATTTTTATCTTTTTTTATAGGTACCAAATCCCATATTTCATTATTTAATATTTGATCAAGTTCCTCATCCATTGTATATGTCTAATTTTCATATTTTCTAGCTTCCAAGAATGTTTTGGGTTTAACTTTAGATAACATAGTTGTGTCTTATTGATTTTGATCAACATTCTCCTTCCAGTCTGTAAACTACCATTTTCATCTCCAATTACTTGGGAAAATGGATGATCCTTATGTATTCTCATATATGGGGCTCTAGTGTATTATCTTACCTCTTCCTCTTCATCATATGATTGATTAGGTATTCCTTCATTACTTGAATTAGGATTCTCTATAGTTTCATTTATATGCAAGTTAGACTACTTGATTTCAATTACCTCTTCAACTCTTACATTATAAATTTGAACAATATTTTGGAATCTTTTATTGAAACATCTCTAAGTAGAACTTATGAATAATAATCCAAGAATATTCCTTTATCAAAAATTGAGTCAAATTTTCCAATATTTTCTTCATCCCTCTTAATAAACACTTGTTCCCAAACACTCTAAAATGTTTTATATTCGATGTTCTATTTTTATATAGCTCATATGGAGTCTTATCACCATTTACATTACCTTAACATCTATTCAATATTTATACTAATGTATTAGTAGCCTCTTCCCAAAAATCATCTAATAATTTATAATCTTGAAGCATGGTTATACTTATCTCTTGGATAGTTCTATTTTTATTTTCAACTACTCCATTATTTTGAGGTGTCCTAATATCAAAATACTATATTCTAATCCCTTGATCTTCAAAATAAGTATCAAACTCATAAGACCAAAATTCTCCTTTGTTTGATCTTACAAGCTTTATTTTGGATCCTTTTTCATTTTCAACAAGAGCTTTGAATAATTTGCTTCTAATTTTTCTTTAAGGAAATATAATCCAAGTCATTATAGTAAAGTCATCAATTAATAAATTGAAGTAGCTATTACCTTGAATACCTTGAGTTTTATAGGTCCACATAGATCAATCTGGATCAATTCTAATGGTATTGTGGTGGAATTCTCCTTAGATTTGTATCTTTTCTTAGTTTACTTCATATTAAGACATGATTTTTAAAGAGTATGATAAATCTTAGTGATTTTATGCATATGAATTGCTAATCCTTTTGAAATGATCCATCCTTAATTATCAAAATTCAAATGTCTAAGTATTATATGCTAAATCCAGCTTTCCTCTAATTTATTCATGAAATACTCCTCCCATTTAGATTTATGGAACACATACAATTTTTTATCTACCTTGTGAATATTTGCAACAAATTTTCCAAACTTGGATCTTCTCACTTCACATTCTTGATCATGAAAAGTTAGAACATTTCCTTTCTTACACATTTGCCTAACACTTAAAATATTTTATTTCAAACCTTATACATATAAACAAAAATTAGTTCTAGTATGACCATTATCCAAACTTATAAACCCTTTGCCAATTATGTTACCAGAATTGTTGTCACCAAATCTCACTGAACCTGAATTATGTTTTTTGAGAGAGATAAACATGATCTTGTATCCTATCATATGACTTTAGAATCCACTATCTATGTATCATTTCTTGTTTTCATCCTCTTTAGTATGTAGGGCCATTTGGATAAACATTGACTCTTCCTTTGGTGCACCACTTGAATTTTACTCCTTTTCTTCAATCTTGGATTTTTTTTCTTTAAACCATTTGATGGTGTCAATGATTTGTATGTCCTTTTTCTAATAATCTCTCATTCAATACTTATCTATATGTCCTTATTGGTTATATTTGTAGCATAGAATCCCATTTCTATTTTTTTAAGAAAAAGCATAGTCCCTATATCTATGGCCATATTCATTATATGTATACCAATACCCATTGAAAACATAACTATAATTATTCATGTTAGAAATTCCTTTTACTTATCCATAAAAAAAATAAGAATTTTCATTGTTAGAACAAGCATTTTGATTTTCCTAAGATATAATCACATCTATATATGTCATATCTTTACCTTCCCAAAGATATAATATTTGATTTAGGCCTTTATCCATCATGTCCTACAAATTTTTGACTATTGATTCTAGCTTATCTATTTGAGTCTTCACACCATCAATTATTTCATTAATTTCATAATATATTAAAGAATTAAAATATGAATTATTACATCCTTTCTTCTTCTTCAATATTTAATATTCTTCCTTTAGACATTTGATTTATGATAAGGCACATACTAGTTCTCCTTGAAGATATGTCTCGGCCTCTTTATCATCTATTGTACCTATGGTCACCTTCAAGTGGTTAAACTTGAAAAGAAGGTATGGTTCTGATACCAATTTTTAGAGGTATAATCACTAAGATTGGTGGTGTATTAGTGATTCAATCAGTTCAATTCCAATTTCAAAACTTTAAACTCTCAACCATTCAATATAAGCATCCATGAAAGATATAAACTAGTCATTACAATGAACAAAGAAACTATGAAAGATCAATACTCATAACACATGAATTATGTTCAAAACCCTCATGATTAATTAAACCTATTCTCAAGTCTACAAAAAAGTGGAATAAAATCCTATATAAGACTCATAATCATGAGACTTTAGTGAAGCACCCACTTTATAAGGAACACCAACCCCTAAGCATGAATAAGTACCCACCGCTTGTAGATGTTGAGTACCCACATAATACATTATATTATCAACACCTCCAAATCTTTTTTTTACTTTCAACTTAATGGATAAATAGTGAATATAAACTTTCTTCAACCCTTGATACTCTCTCAAACCTTCATATACAAGCAATGCATCCAAAACACTCTTTTGGATCACTTTACACTTCTTCACTCATATTCAATATTCAACCCTATAAAAACACTATTATAATACCATACATAAGACCTATAAGTCATCCACATATTTTTAAACCTATTATGCTCTTTAATCTATCCACTAAGCACACAAACACTTCACTATTCATCACATATCAACTCTAGAAACCTTCACCTTTATTTGTGCTCTTTGTAGATCCTTCATGAACATTACCTTCTTGGCTAGCTATTTGACATGAATTCACCCATAATGATTATATTACAATTTAAAAATGATCAACATCATCCACATAGGTCAACCATAGCTTTGATAGACTACCCTTAAGCACCAACACCTTTCAATTAGGCCTAGGAAGCCCATATAGGTCCATGGAAACCTATTCATCCTTTTCGCACTTCACTGAGCAAAACTAGGAACACAAGTAACATTTAAAAACATATAGTTTCATGCCGCATGTTATGCCCTTAACCATTGGTGTATCTAGGGATATGTGTGGCTGACTTGTGGCTTACATACCTCTCTTATTTACTTGTTACATTTCTCTATGTTCTTAGATAGGTTGGCCTATGGAATAACCTAGGCTAAGTAGACTATATATAGGAGGTAGTGGTTAGTCTTTAAGCATCATGTGAATTATTTTTCTATGAGTGCATTGTTTTGGCAGTTTCCCCCTTGAAGTGGCTTTTCTATATTATTTAGTATTATATTCTAATCTTAATTATCACTATGTAATCTCTCATATTTTCTTATTCTATGTAATATAAAATGATTTTGTGTGAATATCTAAGTAATTTCATTACATGTGATGTCAGAGTTTTAATTTGGGAAAATTTCCTATAGCATTTTTTATGGATTTGGTGAGGCATGGCTTTTGGGAGTAGTGAAAGTGAAACAACATAACTTTTAATATGGGAAGAATTAATTTTTTCCATCAGTGCAGTATTGTTAAAAATGCTTTCTTTTTTTAAATATTTTTAAAAAAATCTAGAATATTTTTTTTCCCTTACAGTTGTTGGATTCATCTCGATGAGATGATCACAATAGTGTATTCTATTAGTACACTCTTTTGGTATAAAAAATTTTACTCTAGTGTTGAAAAGTAATCATTGGATTCATCTTGACAAGGTGATTACAATGGTACCATTTCCTAGTACACTTTTTTGGGGGGTCAAAACCCTCCCATGGTTTTTTTATGTTAAGTCCTTCAATTTCGGGAAGAAAAGGGGAACTAGAAACTCATAAGGCTCTTTATATCAATGACATGGAGTTTAGAACTTTAGATTTGGTGATTTCTCAGCTTTAAGAGGACACAAAAAACTTGGTGAGGCATGATGACTTTGTTGCAGTCCAACCTAATGTTTTAGGAATGCACAAAGAGATTAATGGAGTTCATAATGAATTACAGCATATCACTATATAATTGGTTGCCTTCACATCTTAGTTTTATCCTACCAACCATCTACTTCAGCATTTAAATCCTCCTCTCAACAACTCCCATACTGGTATGAAACTAATGTTTCCAAAAGTGGGCATGCATAAGTTTGATGGTAAGGATCCTCTCACTTGGATTAACTAAATTGAGAGTTATTTGAGTTGTATCAAACCCCTAGTTGTATCAATTTTAGAATCTCTCTTTATGGGTGGAAAATATCACTGAGAAGAATTTGATAGATCTATTTTTGGGTGGCCTCAAAGATAGCATCCAATAAAAGGTTCAAATGTTTATCCTAACATCTATATTAGAATCTATCCTTAAGGCACATGTGATAAAAGAAAAAGAGATGGTCAAAAAGAAAACTTTCACTATTGGTTGTGATCATAACTTTCTAGCACCATCATTTCCAAAGCCCACCAGCTTAACACAAAAACAAATTGAGGAGAAGTGAGACAAAGGGTTGTGTTATGGTTGTGACAATAAATGGAGCAAAGACCATCATTGTGTTAAAAATAAGTTATTTTACATTGAAGGTGCCAATGATGATGAAGATGATGTAAAAGTATATGATGCAGATGTAGAAGTTCTTGAGGAAGAATCTAAAGACTCTTACCCTACTATTTCATGCTATGCCCTGTCAAGTATTAGTACTCCCCAAACTCTTAAGGTGATAGGTTTCCTTAATAAATAGAAGGACACTATCTTGATTGATTATTGGAGCACACACAACTTTATCCACAATAATTTGGCTACTCATTTAAACTATTACATTTATCTAGCTCCAAAATTTTAGGTTATGATTGTAGATGGTGGTGATGTCAGTTGTTCAGGAAAATTTCATAGTATTAAGTTGGTCATGGGAGAATACTTATTGGATTATTATATGTTTACTATTTTCATGGGTGGAGCTAATATTATTTTTTGAGTCTAGTGGCTCACCACTTTGGGCACTATTGAGATGAATTTTCAAGAATTATTCATGTGTTTTCATATTGAAGAAAGGGCATTTGAGCTAAGAGGATTAAAGGCTAAATCTCCCTAACTTGTTAGATCCCATCAAATGACAAAGATTCTTCATAAGGGTGCTAAGGTATTTGTATCTCACTTATTTTCTATGGAATTATAGCCAACTCAACCATCTCTACCTCTTGATCTATAACAAATAATTAATGCTCATTTTGTTGTTTTTTGAGACATGCCAAAAGGACTTCTACCTAACCACATGCATGATCATGCTATCACACTTATTCTTGGTAGTACACCACCCAAAATCAATCAATATAGTTATCCCTATGACTAAAAAAGTGAAATTAAAAATATGATACAAGAGATGTTGGATGTAGGAATCATTTTTCATAGCCAAAGTGAATACTCATCACCAATTGTCATGGTGAGAGATAAAGATGACAATTGGAGGATGTGACATAACTACAAAGAAATCAAAAAGTACACTATCAAAGATAAGTTTTGAATTCCTATCATTTATTATTTATTAAATAAATTGAATGGTGCTCTTTATCTTACCAAGTTAGATCTACGTTCTAGGTATCATCAAATTAGGATCAATGATGAAGACATACCCAAAACTACTTTAAGGACTCATGAGTGCCATTATGAGTTTTTTTTTATGCCTTTTGGCCTAAAAAATGCACCATCTAATTTTTAGAGTTTAATTAATACTATTTTTAAGCCATTTTTTAGGAAATTTGTTTTGGTATTCTTTGATGATATCCTCATTTATATTAAAAATTAGCTAGACCATTTACAACATGTAAAATAGGTACTCTCCATTTTGGAGCATAATAAATTGTATTCCAAACCTTCCAAATGTACTTGTAGGGCTGGTGTCATTTGGTGTCTTATGAAGGAGTGAAATTGGATCCTAAAAAAATCCAAGCAATGGTGGACTGGAGAGACTCAAGCAACTTTGGGGATTTTTGGGACTTACTAGTTATTACCATAGATTTTTCAAAAACTATGGTAGTATTGCATCCTCACCTAATTATTTTTTAAATAAAGACTCCTTTCAATAGACTGATGTAGCTACCTAGGCATTTGAACAATTTAAATTGTCTATGTGCACTACTCCAGTATTGGCCACTCCTAATTTTTTTAAGACTTTTGTGGTTGAATGTGATGTTTGTTGTACTCATGCAAGAAGGTAGACCACTGGCATTTTAAGTCATCAACTCAAGGGTAAAAATCAACCCAAGCCCATCTATGAGAAGGAAATGATGGCCATTTTACATGTAATCAAACAATGGAGCCCTTATTTGATGGGTCATCACTTTTAGGTAAAAACTGATCATGATAGTCTTAAATAGTTCTTACCAAAAAAGTTGTCATCTAAAGAACAATAGAAATGGGTAATTAAGATGCTAGGCTATGATTTTTAAATATTCTAAAAAAAGCAAGAACAATGTAGTGATAGATGCACTATCCCAAAAATATGAATCAGTTGAGGCATTATTATGTGCCATAACCATTTTTCAGGTATATTGGCAAGAGGAATCATGATCAAAATGGGAACATGATAGTATTAATCATGATTTGATTCAAAATATTTATCAAAGTTTAGATGGATTTAAAAAATTCACATGGAAAGGTAATGCATTATGGTACAAAAATATATTGTACCTATGTAAGAATTCTCTTCTTAAACAAAAAATCCTTCAAGAACTTCATAAAACTCTAATTGGGGGTCATTCAAGATTTTTGAAAACCTATCATAGGATCAAGCAAGATATTTTTTGGGAAGGTATAAAGGGGGATGTCTAGAAATATGTGGTTGAATGTATGATATGTGAATAAAACAAAGGTGAAATCATCAAAACTCTAGGTCTTGTACAACCTTTATCTATCCCTAACCAGTGTTAGGAAGAGGTCTCTATGGATTTCATTATAGGGTTACCAAGATCTGATGGTCAAAATGTTATCATGGTTGTTGTATATCATCTCAGTAAGTATGCTCATTTTTGTTTATTATCCTAGCCATTTGTTGCCAGTATACTAGTTTTTACTTTTCCCAATATAGTTCAAAAACTGCATGGGACCCCTAAGATCATTGTCAGTGATAGAGATCCCATCTTTAATAGTAATTTTTAGACTAAGTTATTTACATATCTAGGCACTCAATTGGCTCATAGTTCATCCTATCATCCTCAATCTGATGGAAAAATTGAGCTAGTCAACAAATATCTAAAAGAATGTCTCCATTTTTTTTATTTCTTATAAATAAGATAAATGGGCTCATTGGCTGCCACTTGTTGAATTGTGGTATAATACTTTTGTTCATAGTTATTCCAAAATGTCTCCTTTTCTATCACTATATGGATACCACCCTCCATCTATCACTTCAACCTTGAAGGTCCATCCTAAGGTTTGTGCAGTTGAAGAACATATTCACCATCAACAAGAGGTCCTTGCAAATTTTCATGAAAATTTAGCTATGGCCCAGAATCACATAAAGCAACAAGAAAATCAACATAAAAGTGAGAGGAATTTTGACATTGGTGATTAGGTCTTTGTTCACTTACATCCATATAAATAGATGTCATTGAAGCAAAAAAAAAAGGATAACAAGCTACCCCTAAGTATTATGGGCCTTATAAGATCTTGTATAAAATTGGTAGTGTGGCCTACAGGTTATATTTTCCTTCATCCACTCACATACATCCAGTATTTCATCTATCATGCCTAAAGAAATTCATTAGACACATAGTTACTATTCAAATAGAATTACCAAAATTAGATGAGGAAGGTAAAGTTATTCTTGATCTTGAGGTGATCCTTCAATGGTGCACCAAGAAACTTCATTCTAGAGCAATTACAGAATACCTAATCAAATAGAAGAATCTACCATGTGAAGATGCCACTTGGAAGGCTGAATAATTTGTGTAGCAATATCCAAAATTGCCACAACATTAAGGACAACATTATTTTGAATAGAAATGGCTTGTTATGCCCTTAACCATTAGTGTATCTAGGGATATGTGTGGCTGACTTGTGGCTTACATACCTTTTTTATTTACTTATTACATTTTTATATGTTCTTAGATAGGTTAGCATATAGAATAACATTGGCTAAGTAGACTATATATAGGAGGTAGTGGTTAGTCTTTAAGCATCATGTGAAGTATTCTGTTATTAGTTCATTGTTTTGGAGGTTTCCCCCTTGAAGTGGATTTGCTATATTATCTAGTATTTTCTTTTGCTATCAATTATCATTGTGTAATCTTTCATATTTTCTTATTCAGAACAATATAAAATCATTCTATGCAAATATATAAGTAATTTCATTACACCACATGACCCCTAACACACCCTCAAGTTATTACATTCATCACTACACACACATGCTTATGCAAAACCTATCAAACATTTAACTTGTACATGAAACCACCATGAATGAACCAAAAGTCAACTTATAAGCAATTGTTCATATTGAAGATGGATTATTCAAACCTAAAAACTTCATAAAAGTGATCCTTAGGTAGTATACAACACTTTCCAATATATAATTCACATTAAAACATCCAAAGACTATCAATTAAAAATCAAATATCCTTTTTGGGTCATTTGTAGAAGAAGGTCAAACCCTCAGTCAACTTTGGACCACAGTAAATGTAGGTGTACAACTAGTCAAACCTCTAAATAATTTTTTATCAATTTATATCAAATATATCTACCATATTTATTTTTACACCACCATCAAATTCATCCTACATAAAAAAATTTAGGCAAAACAATGAGGATTAGTTTTCCTTTGTAAATTCAAATATTTGAATTCCAATGGTCACTCTTAATGCAAATTTGACTAAGGAAACTAGTGAAATCTACCTAGGAGACAAACTTTGAAATGAAATAACTTTTGATAGACCTCATTTCAAGACCTAAAAATTTGAAACATATGATCTATTCACAATTCTCAACAAACCCATGTGATTATTTTCCTCTAACACCTCCACATGTGTGAATGTTGATGTCATCAATCTACTTACTTAAGAAGATCTACCAAGTTGATTACGATAACCTAAACCTTTACAAGACTATTAAAATGAACTAATTTCACCTCCAAAAATATCCCAAGAACCATTGAGACCTCATATGACCCCTCAAACATTGTCAACACATCACCAACATCCATCACCTTGCTTAACCAAGCAAACAAATCAAGGTCTATGCATGATCACTAAGGCACACTTTGTCATTAAGAACCATGCATACATATTAACTCATGGAAACTCTTAGCCAATTTAGGATATCATTTACAACATCACAATAATATCCCCCTTTATCATTGATGTCAAACTTTGTAAATGTTTTAAAATCAACAACAAAACTATGCACAAACTATTTTCCCCTTTACAAACACTTTCTCCCCCTTTGACACAATGAGAAAGTGTGATTTCCTACTGATCTTGAGCACTTAGAAATGTTTTCAAATCCAACATTATACAATTATCTCCTATTATTAATTATATAAACTCCCCCTATCACTATGCATACTATGTTTTATCATGACTACCTCAAACTTGCTCATTTATAACACTTTGATTTGGCCATGCACTGCTCTATAAAGAAGAAATGAACATTGTGAAGAAAATAGGAGTGATAAAAACTTGATAAAAGTAAGAGGTAATCCCCCTAAGTCACTAAAACTTTGGAACCCTTTGAACATCTTCAGACCATCTCCAACCATGAATAAATTCCATAGTTTCTTTCAAATTTTATCTCACAAGGCCACCCATAGAATGAAGAGTGATCATTTAAGATATTTATAACACATATATTATGAAAAAATCCAGTTGATAAGCATATTTAGGAAAGAGAATGACCAAAAATCACTATTCTTCATACTAGCCTTGCCTAGAGGCCTAATAGCCCCACATGAACCTTGTAAAGACCATAACTTCTTATGTATGCATCCTCATGGTTTGAAATTTCATATATGAAGTATATTAATATTCACCCTCATGAATTCTAATAATCATCACCAAATCATCCTTTACACCATAGCTCCTTCACAAACTAACCTACCAATTAACCCTTTATTTACACAAATCCTCAACCATAGGTCAAAATATACACTTTCAAATGACTGTATAATTTTTTTTCAAAACCCTTTTAGCCATTTAAATATATTAATTAGCCTCAATCCTCAACTACTTTGTGAATGTTAGTAACTCACATGGTGCAAAACCTAGGGCATCAAAGAGAAATAAGGGAAACTTACCACCTTCTGATCAATGATAGCTCCTAAAAATTATCTCACACCTAAAGGTCAAAAATATACACTTTTAGACCAACTTTTGATGTTTTACTCATTTAGTAACCCATAGATCCTTGAAATGGTTTTTGACGTGCTAGCCCTTAAGCAAGGACTATCATACCCAAGAGCCTTCAAAAATATTCAACTTGCCTTAAAAATATATTCAAACCCTAAAACCATCTATATCACAACTATATTAGGTCAAAACACCTTTATATTCTACAAATTCAGCTTGACCACTCACCAATCTTCATTTGACACCTAGAACCAGTCATTTTGTGCATATAAACCTTGTGTATACCCTTGTCACTATGCCAAAACACCTTAGAATGATCATGGAAGCCTTATGATAACTCATCACCTCATTTTTCACATATAAACATCAAATTAAACTTTCCTCCATCCTTTATTAGCCTTATAGATCTCAAAAACACTAATTTTGCATGATGAGCTCTCACTAGGTAGTGACCACTGAGCAAAATGGTCAAACTAAACAAATGGTCATTAAATATGATTATGAATAATAAAAATCATGAAACCTCATATAATACACCTATACAAGTCCTCTCCACACTCCATACCAACCTCACCTTCATACTTTATGATTTGACCTATGAACCCAAACATCAAAATTTGAACATGCCTTTAGGACTAATGCCCCTGAACAGAGCTCTTGAAGATTTTCATCATAAACCTATGGATAAATCTCAAGAAATTATTTTTTCCCCTTAACCAATTAACTTATAATTATTTATAAACAAGGAGATGGCTCCCAATATTTGTCTTAGATATTCAAATATTGATTTTGTCAATGGTTTAGTCATAATATCTACAAGTTATTTTTTGTAAGTACATACTCTAGATTAACACTTTAATTACTCAATTTTTCTATAAATAAATGATATATAATAATAATGTGCTTAGTTTTTTAGTGCATAACAAGATTCTTAGAGATACTAATTACACTAGTATTGTCAAAATAGATAGGACAAGTTCCATTTTATCTTACCTTATAGTCTTCCAAGGTTTTCTTCATCCACATTACCTAAATACAACATGAAGAAAAAAATATATACTAAAATTTTGATGTTGATAGATATTGATAAGATTGCTTCTTGCTTAGCTAAGACACCAAGCATTCACCCATGAAGAAAACACCACCACTGGTACTCCTCCTATCATCCATAAATCCTACCCAATCTGCATCAGTGTATGTCCTTAAAGTGAATTATTTGATCCTTGGGTACCATAAACCATATTCTATGGTGCTCTTGAGATAAATTAAGATCATTTTAACTACTTTTAAGTGAGACTCTTTAGGATCAACTTGAAACCTACCTACAAGGCCTACTACTTCCATGATATTAGGCCTAGAAGTAGTGGATTATAAAAGACTTCCAATCATAGATCTATACAAGGTTTAATCAACCTTTGGTGACTCATCTTGTTTACTTAACTTGCATCATGTGATCATAAGATTACTCATTGGATTGTAATCCAACATGTCAAATTTATTTAGCATATCCTTGATGTATTTTTCTTGTGAAATGAATATTTCTACATCAAGTTGGTTAATTTATAATCTTATGAAGAAATAAAGTTCTCCCAACATTGACATATCAAACTCAATCTTCATATAATCTAAAAACTCTCTACTTATGTTGTCATTATCAGATCTAAAGACTATGTCATCAACATAGGCTACCACTAGTAATTAATGAGTGACATCTATCTTAATATACAAATTACTATAAAAAACCCCTCTTTTGAATCCTTATATAAATAGATACAATTCTAATCTATCATACAAAGATCTAAGAGTTTATTTAAGACCTTATAAATCCTCCTTTAGTTTACAAACATAGTCCTAATTACTTGTCTTTGAAAAACCCTCAACTGGCTCAATATAGACTTCTTCATTTAAGTTGCCATTCAAAAAGGTAGATTTCACATCCATTTGGTAACTTTTAAAACTTTTAAGCTTGCATATGATAAGAAGATTCTAATTTCTTCCAATCTTGACATAGGAGCAAATGTCTCATCAAAATATATCCCTTCAACTTGAGCATATTCTTTACACACCAGTCTATCCTTATTTCTTGTGACTTATCCTTTCTCATTCATCTTATTTCTTAATACCCACTTAGTTCCTATCACATTTTTGTCTTCTGGTCTAGGAACCAAATCCCATGTTTCATTATTTACTATTTGATCATGTTCCTCATCCATTGCATATCTTCCTCTTTTCTAGTTTCCAATAAATTTTTAGGTTTGACTTTGGATAACATAGCTATGTCTTATTGATTTTGAATGATCAACATTCTCCTTCTAGTCTGTAAACTAACATTTACATTTCTAGTTACTTGGGAAACTAGATCATCCTTTTTTATTCTCCTAGATGGGGCTCTAGTGTCTTATCTTACCTCTTCCTCTTCATCATCTAATTGATCAGGTATGCCTTCATTATTTAAATTAGGATTATATTTAGTTTCATTTATCGACAAGTTAGGCTTATTTATTTCACCTACCTCTTCAAATCTTACATTAGAACATTTTAACAACCTTGTGGAGTCTCTTATTGAAACATCTGTAAGCAGAACTTATGGAAGAATAACCTAAGAAGTTGCCTTCATCAAAACTTGAGTCAAAATTGATAAGATTTTCTTCATCCCTATTAATAAAACACTTACTCCCAAACACTCTAAAATATTTTACATTAGATTCTCTATTTTTACATAAATCATATATATTCTTATCACCATTTACTTTAACTTGACATCTATTAATTATGTATACTGATGAATTGGTAGCCTCTTCCCAAAAACAATCTAATAATTTAGAATCTTGAAGCATAGTTATACTCATCTCTTGGATAGTTCCATTTTTCCTTTTAACTACCATTATATTGAGGTGTCCTAGCAGCAAACTACTATCTTCTAATTCCTTAATCTTCACAAAAAGTATCAAACTCATGATACCAAAATTCTCCTCTTCTATCTGATCTTACACACTTGATTTTTTATCCTTTTGCATTTTCAACAAGATTTTTGAATACTTTGAACTTTTCAAAAGCTTCTAATTTTTATTTAAGGAAATATATCCAATTCATTCTAGTAAAGTCATCAATTAATAGCATGAAGTAAATCTTACCTTGTATACATTGAGTTCTTGTAGGTCTACATAGATCAGTGTGGATCAATTCCAATGGTATTGTGGTGGAATTCTCCTTATATTTGTAGCTTCTCTTGGTTTTCTTCCCATGAAGGCATGTTTTTTAAATATTATGAGGAATCTTAGTGACTTTAGGCAATATGCCTCACTAATTATTTTAAACAGATACTTACTAAATTGGCAAAATTTAGATGTCCAAGTCTTCTATACCAAAGCTAGATTTCCTCTAATTGATTCATAAAACAGTCCTCCCTTATGGATTCATGGAACACATATAAGTTTTTATCTACCTTATGAATATTTGAAGCAAATTTGATAAATGTGGTTCTTCTCACTGCATGTCCTTGATCATAGAAATTTAGAACATTTCCTTGCTTACACATTTGGCTAACACTTAGAAGATTATATTTAAAACCTTATAAATATAAAATATGTTTAGTTCTAGTATGACCATTATCAAAACTTATATACCCTTTGCCAACTATGTTAGCAGAACTATTGTCACCAAATCTCACTGAACCTAAATTATTTTTTTGAGAGATAAACGTGTTCTTGTCTCTTATCATATGACTTGAGCATCCACTATCTATGTATCATTTCTAGTTTTCATCCTCTTGAGTATGCAAGGTCATTTAAACAAACATTGACTTTTCCTTTGGTGCACCACTTGAATTTTGATTCTTCTTTTCTTTAATCTTGTATTTGTCTTCTTTGAACCATTTGATGGTGTCAATGATTTGTATGTCTTTTTTCCAAAGATATCTTTCAATACTTATCTATATGTCCCTGTTGGTTGCAGTTGTAGTATAGAATCCCATTTCTATTTTCTTTTTAAAAGAATAGTCCCTATATCTATCACCATATTCATTACAAGTGTACAAGTACCCATTGAAAACATAACTATAGTTACTGATGTTAGACAATCCTTTTACTTGTCCATCAAAAACACACAAAAAAACATCTTTAATTTCTTTGTTAGAACTAGGATTTTACTTGTCTATATATAGAATCACATCTATATATTTCATATATTTACCTTCTAAATGATCTAATATTTGATTCAGATCTTTATCCATCATGTCCTACAAATTTTAGATTGTTGATGCTAGTTTATCTATTTGATTCTTCACACCATCAATTCTTACATTAATCTTATAATATATTGAGGAGTTTAGATATGAATTATTACATCCTTTCTTGTTATTCATTCTTTCATTTTATTCTTCTAGATGTTTGATCTCTGATAAGGTACATACTCTTTCTCCTTGAAGATATGCCTCAATCTGTTTGTCATCCATCATACCTATGATCACCTTCAAGTGGTTAAACATACAAATAAGGTATGGATATGATACTAATTTCTAGAGGTAAAATCACTAAGAGGGGGGTAAAGTAGTGGTGTAAGAAATTAAATTCTAATTTCAAAACTTCAAAGTCTCAACCATTCAGCATAAGCATCCATAAAGCATATAGACAAGTTAATATAATGAACAAAGAAATTAAGTAATATCAACACTCATAACACATGGATTATATGGGAAACCCTCATGGGTAATAAAAATTAATCTAATTTATAAAAAAAAAATGGATTAAAATCCTATAAAATATTTATAAACATGTGAATTTAGTGAAGCACCCATTTCACAAGGAGTACCAACTCCTAAGCATGAACAAACACCCACTTATTCTAGATGTTGAGAACACACACAACACCTTATAATATCAACACATATAAAGCTATTATTTATCTTATAAATTATTGATAAATATTTAATATCAACTTTATTAAACCCTTAACACTCTTTCAAACCTTCATATAGAAGCAATCCATCCAAAACACCCTTTTGGATCACTTTACACTTCTTCGATCATATTAAATATTAAACCTTATAAGAACAATGTTATAACATAAAAAATATGACCTATAGTTCATGCATATATTCATCAACCTACTATTCTCTTTAATATATCTAGCAAGCACACTCACACTTCATTATTCATCGCATATCAACTCTATAAACCTTCACCTTTGCTTTTACTCTTTATAGAGCCTTCATAAAAATTACCTTCTTGGTTAGCCATTTGAAATTTATTCACCATTAATGCTTATATTAAACTTTAAATTGGATTATAATAATCCACATAGATTGACCATAGATTTTATACACCACCCCTAAGCACTAGCTCCTTTCAGTTAGGCATAAAAAGCCCTTATCGGCCCATGGAGACCTATTCATCCTTTTAGCACTTCATTGAGAAAAAATAGGAATGAAAAACTATTAAAATAATATAGGTCCATACAAAATGACCCATAAGACACCCTAAATTGATTAAATTAATCATTACACACCTTTGCATCTGTAAAACCTATCAAACATTTGCCTTGTACATGAAACCATCATAACCAAACTATAAGTCAACTTATAAGCAATTGTTCATATTGAATATGGGTTGATCTAATCTCAAAAATTCATATAGAAGATATTTAGGTATTATAAAACACTCTCCAATAGACAATTCACCGTGAAACATCCAAACACTATCATTAAAAACCCAAACATCTTTCTCAGGTCATTTGTAGACGAAGTTCAAACCCTTATTCAACTTTGGACAATAATAAATGTAGGTGTATGACCATTAAAACATCCAAATCATTTTTCATATATTTAAATTGAATTTATATACCACTTTTATTTTTATACCACCATAAAATTCATCCTACATCAAAATTTATAGGCCAAATAATGAGGACTAGTTTTCCTTTGTAAATTTAAATATTTAAATTCTAGTGGTTACTTTTTAATGCAAATTTGACTAAGGAACTAGTAAAATCTACCTAGAAGACCAAATTTTCACTATAATAAATTTTTATAGACCTTATTTCAAGACTTTAAACTTTGAAACACATGATCTAGGCATAAATCTCAGCAAACCCATGTGACCATTTTCTTCTGACACCTCCACACATGCAAATGCAGACATCATAAATCTGCTTACTTGGGAAGATTTTCCAAGTTGACTAAGATAACCTAGACCTTCACAATACTATTATAATTAATTAATTTCACTTTCAAAAGTATCTAAAACACATTTTATCCTTCATATGACCCATCAAACATGGCTAACACATCACCAACATCTATCACCTTGCCTAAGCAAGTGAACATTATAGGGTCCATGCATGATCACTAAGGAACACTTTATCATTGAGAACCATGCATAAATCCTAACTAATGTACACTCTTTTCCACCTTAGTACATTATTGACATCATCACAACACTTTTTTATATTTATTATACCTTGTTAACTTTGATGAACATCTCTTTTATCCCTAGAACATCCTTAGCCATCTAAATCCATCTTATATCCTTTAAGACCTCTCTTTAATATCTTACATTTAGATTTATATCAATACATATAGAATCATTACTGATTCATTTGAATCATCTCAATTTCATTTGAATCAACATTAACTTTATAGAATCATCATTGATTGGGCTATGTGTTTTTATTATTATATTTTAGAACCTAATCTTATTTTAACTTGAATTAATCTTAATCAAAAGATCTATATATGTTTATCTTGACCATATGAATCTATTTATCTTGTTTATCTTATCCATATATCTTAAATAATGTGTATTCATTTATCTTGTCAAATATATCTATTGTGATCTATATTTCATTTACTATTATTATCCACTTTATTATGAAAATAGTGAATTGACATCCACTTGAGGAAGTTCATAACTTCCTAGTTCCTAACTAGGTATCTCACCCATTTATCTATTCATATAGTTTATCAAATTTGTCTTCTTATGTACAAGATACTCTTCCAAGCTAAAAATAAGTTCCCTCATTCACTAAATTCAAGTGGTGTAAAACTATCTTTATATCTCTAGGTATTCTTCATAAACCTTGTATTTCATGAAGTTTTTAATAGACATTAAATTAAAAAGATAAATCAAAAACTAATATAACAAAAGTTATAAATCTATTTGATAGTCTATGAAGGAATTCATCCAGGTCATGAAGTCATGATGAATTCTTATCATTGTCATAGACAGTGAGTGGGTTCTCTTGACTAGCAGTATGGTCACCCACTGTGAGTCACCAAAAATTGATAATTCAGCCTCCCAAGCCAAATTTAAACTCTTAAAACCAAACAATTTCCATGAAACTCACCCAATCATATATATGGGATCTCCATGCATTGTTGATATCTCTTAAATTCTTCTTGAAGTCATTTAACACTGTTATAGGTGTCATAGAGTTTGTTTGTGAAATCATCATGACATAGTTATTTTGAGGTATATTGGTGATGTGTTAGTGGTCATGGTGGTTCTTAAATAAGTATAGGATATTTATAAAATGTCTTGTGATGTCTAATAAGTGGTCTTAAACTTGTTTGACAATATTATGGTCTTTTAGAAAAAATTAAGTTAATTTGGAAGAAATAAAGTTCTTAATCGTTATGGTTTTAGGCTTATTATATACCATTTATTAAATATAGACCTTTTTTGGTATGATTTAAGGTTTTCAAACCTTATTTAAAGTAATAATATGAAGGTATAATGATTTATTCAATGTCATTATTTAGGGTTTATTCATTCAAATAGTTTCAAGCCTTCATAACCCCCCTAGAACCATCAAATGACCCTCAAATACATCATATAATCCTATTTTAATTTTAAAAATTTGAATATGGGGAATTTTTTGATAAAATTTTCATTATAAAGCTCTTTAAAAAGTCCAATTCTCATCATGAATCCATTTGTATGTAGTTTTGTATCCATAAGGGTCCATTTTAAGGCTCATATTAACTCCCCACTCACCAAACAGGTCCCACACATGAGAAAAATGTGTCTCTTCAGCTACCCCTATCATATGTCCTATTTTAAATGATTTTTTAAACTTATTTTTCCATCCTCTACCCTCTAATGGCATCCCGAGGTTAGAAACATTGGAAAATGTAGGAAAAAAAGGTGTTTGTAGGTGCTTTTGTAGGTTGTGCAAATTTGTATGATCATGTCCATATAGAGGGGGGTTAGATATTTAAGGTGGGTTCATTCCATATGTATCAAAAAAATTCATGTGTAAAATATGCAAAATATTCCCAAAACCATTCCTCTCTCTCTCCATCGAGCTCCTTAGTAGTCTAGACAAGCTTTTAGGTTTTCAATCATTATGCATAGGAGAGAGAAAATTAATATTTGAGACTCTAGGTATAGGAAGGGGATCTATCTAAATTCTCATTAATGGAATTTTTATAAATATTCATGGCCTATTATCTATGAAAAAATTCTAATAATATGGTCGTTCTGATGGTCTTCTTCATCTTTACAAGGGGTCAAAAGTACAATAGTTTTGGGGCATTTTCAAGTGTTTTTGAGAATCAATGCTTGATGTGTGTTACAAATTTCCTAAAGGTATATATACATCACTATCCAACCATGGTTCACATGTATGAGAGTGTGGGAGAAATGATAAGATTCATGTTTCCACTTTTGCAAAATATATATAATGATCCAAAACTCAAAAGTTTTGGTTGATAAATATCTCAAGAACAAAAAATTAACACATTAACAATGAATTCTCTGAGAAGAGATGTTTTACTACTTAATATCATAATACAACTATATGTTTATCTCTAAAAGAAGATGTATGATTTCCATTTAAGGATACATCTTTATTTATACACATTTTGAAATTAGGGTAAGGATGTGGAAGGTCACCAATATCGAGGGAGATTAAGTGGTTCAACTTCTATGATATAAAACAATACAAAATTTGAGGAATTACTATTTTTAGAAACTTATTATTTTTAGAATGCACTACTAAAATTAAAATTTGGGGCACTTCTATTGGGTTTTCATGGGTTAAAATCCATCAATTAGAGCTTCATGACATCTCACTATGTTCTCTTCATTCTTATCTTTCCAGCAGTTCAAATAGTGAGTCAATTAGAGTTACAGTGAAAAAGTTATCGCTCCCAAAAGTTCCATCATCAATTGGGGTGGAACTATCACCAGAATTGTCACCTAAATTTTTGTTTGGATTAGATAAGATTCTTCATACTTCATAACTTCTAGTGCATAGACCATTCCAATGAGGTTTTGGTTGTTGGGATGATGTGTGGAAGGTTTAGACATATCAATGATTCATAGGATCCTATAAAATATGTATGTATATGTGAATCAATGTTCAATAAAGATCAAACCTTCATCTTTAGACCCTTGAGATGTAAACACTCTCATAGTTAATGCAAACCTTTCAAGGTAGGTTAAGCGAGTAGTATGGTCATGGTTAGTTTAAAATGAAAAAAATATTAAAAATCCTTGAAGATTCATAAAATTCATAGGATAATTAATTAATATAAAGTGATTAGGGGAAATAAGGACCATATCACCTCATCCATCCTAGGATAAATAATGTTAGGTTGTAGAGCTAAAAGCTTCAACTTGTTGTAGACAAAGAAAATAAGGTTGCTGAAGACCCAGAAGAACCGGCGTCGGTAGTATGACTGACGTTGATCATGATCAGTGCAGAAGGCAATTGGCATCGGCAGGAAGTCGGCCGATGTCGATAGAACCAGGCAAGCAGGGACCGACATCAGTCACCTGTGTGTTCCAGAACTACTCGTTGCATGAATAGTTAGTTTAGTGAACAGAGTGTTTGCATGTAAAGGCTATTTTGAGCCTTGAGCTACGTGGATAATTATAGTAAACTAAGAGTCTAAGTTATTATTTAAGTCTGGGATCTATTTATAAATCCATTGGCATGTATTGTAAAGTGTGCTAGTGAAGAGAACAAAGTGTATGTTTCTTCTAGTTCCACTAATAAGCTAGAAAGGAAGGCAAGGAAGATCCTTCCATTGTAAGTATGGTCTATTGAATTTCAAGTTGCAGGTTCATGGGAGATCAACTTGAAGTACTATAGAGTGCTTGGTGTACTAGCAGGGTTATTACTGACTGGTTGGAGAGGTGAACACCAATTTTGTGTGTGAGTTGGTTGTTGGGACCATTTTTGGTAGGAGAGTGTTTTGAAGAATAATTACTATACACTTGGGGTGTGGGAAGCCTCTTAAGGTGGAAGAGTGTGGCGGCTCTTTATTGTATTCTTTTTTGTACAAGTATTAATATAAGATTGTATATTGTCTCTCATATTCTGTACTATTGGTGAATTCTAGTTACTTGTCTTTCTGGTATATTTCTGCATGTTTAATTGCTTAAGTTTGGTAATCATATTGTGCTCTTTCTGAGGAGCAAGATCCTAACAAGTGGGATTAGAACAAGTGTGTTTGTTCTTGGATTCCCTGACAAGTGGTATCAGAGCACATTTGTTGTTCTAGGTACCTGAAAATTGGTATCAGAGCTTTTAGTTGGGATACTAACAGGTTGGATTAAATCTGGTTAGTGTGTGTTGATTATAGGGTACTCACAGGGGTTTCTGTTTGAGTGGGAGTAGAGCAATGGTAGAAGATAGTAGACTATGAATGGAGAGGTTTAATAGCAGGAGGTCCAAGTTCAGGTATGGCAGAATAACCTGCTGGAGATATGGAAAGAAAGAGCAAGAAAAGAAAGATTGTTGGTTGGTAGTAGATCAACATGAAGGACATGAAGAAGAAGCAAGTGTTACAAATTGAGTTGCATAGGGTGCTCTGGTATGTTATTTAGATAAAGTAGAATCTTGGGTTTTAGATTCTAGTGCCTCTTTTCATGCATCCCCAATTAGGGAATTTTTTCATGAGTATGTCTAGGGAGACTTTGGAGAAATTTGTGTAGGGGATGGTAAGCCTTGTTAGAAGGTTGGCAAAGGGAAAGTTAAGCTGAAATTGTAGATGGACAACACATGGGTGTTAAAGGAGGTCATGCATGTCCTAGTTCTAGAGTGGAATTTGATTTCTATAAGAAGTATGGGTGATGAGGGTTGCACAGTAACTCTCACAGTGGACTCTGGGAAAGTTACCAAGGGTGCACTTGTTGTAACAAGAGGTAAGAAAGTAGGTACGCTTTATCTATCTACTTGTATTATTATTTTTCTTTCTAGGTTATCTACCTCAGCTGTAGATTCAAAGATGTGGCTTAATAGGCTTGGTCACATAAATAAGAAGGAGATGCATGTTCTTGAATCAAAGGGTATAGATCAAGATTTCTATATGCAGAAGAAGGAGACGTTTCTTAAGAGATCTGATGTTAGTGACAAGAACAGAAAAGCCTTGGTTTTCAAGGAAAAGGTGATAGACAGAGTTTAGCACATGGGGCAAAAGAATTCTAAGTAGAGCAAAGGTAGTTTGGACAAGGGTTTGATCCAAAAAGAGCTCGCAAGTAGAAGTCAGTTCTCACAAGTAAAACATAGAGACCGACATCGGCAGGAAAACCAGCGTTAGCATCCAGATAGGGACCGACATCAGCTATGTGCAGACTGACGTCAGTGACTCAGGGCAGATAAACACCAGTGTTAGTAAGGGGAAACCCGATGTCAGTGATGAGGCAGTCATAGGGAACCGACATCGGTCGGGTGCAGATTGGAATGTGACTGGCATCGGTCACTGAGATGAATTTTGGGTGGACAACAAGCTATCAAGGAGTCTCAAGCACCCATATGGAGGACTTAAAGGGTAGGTAAGCCTCAAATTCATCATTTCCCTTCTTTACACTACTTGTTTCTCACTTATGGTAAAGAACCAGGAAGTTGTTAAAAAAGCAAAATAGGTAGATCTAAGAAAATAGTGGGAGCTTGGCATGGATGGAGGATGTGATTCCTTGGAGGAGAACCAAAAAAGAGTTTTGGGTGGAGTTGCTAGCTGGAAGTAAGCACTGAGAGATGAATGGATGTTCAGGATGAAGAGCGGAAATGGATACGTGAGATGGAAGATCAGGGTATATGGTCTTGTATAAGCTACAGGGCAATGGAGGTTTGATCATTGTGTTTTCTCTTAACCAGGTTGGATAATATTAGCTACATTATCCTATTACTGTATGATGTGCTTGTTACAGGGTTACATATATAGGTATTGTTGAACTAAAGGTAAAGCTAGTTTAGGGGTGTGTCATGGAGAATCTGGGAGCAGCAAGATTCTTTGGCATGAGTGTGTTCTAGGGACATGGAAGGTCATATGTTGACTTTGTTTCAGGATGATTGTGTGAGACCGGTTAGCATGCCGATGGTTGGACAGTTCAGGGTCTTGATTCACATAATGAAGTTAAGTGCATGGTATGTACTAGACCTAAGATTTCCCAAGCAGTGGGAGTTGTCACAAGTTTGGAGCCAATCCAAGAAAGAAGCATTGGAGAGTAGTTTAGTGGTTTCTTAGAGGGACCAGCAGTAGGTGCACATGCTATGTAGCTTCAAGTTATTTTTTACATGGTTTGTAGATGTGGATGTGGTAGGTGATTTGGATGACTAGTTTTGCACTACAGGTTTTGTGGTGGTTGGTCTTCAAGAGTGATATTGAAGAGGGATACAGAGCCAAGGGAACAAACTAGACAGTGTATAGGTATAGGTACAATTGTAACTATTTATCTCCAAGTGGGAGATTGTTAGGTTGTGGAGCTAAAAGCTTCAACTTGTTGCAGACAAAGAAAAGAAGGTTGCTGAAGACCCAAAAAAACCAGCATCGGCAGTATGACCAATGTCGGTCATGATCAGTGCAGAAGGCAACCGGTGTCGGTAGGAAGTCGGCCGACATCGGCAGAACCAGGCAAGTAGGGACTGGCGTCGGTCACCTGTGTGTTCTAGAACTGCTTGTTGCACGAATAGTTAGTTTAGTGAATGGAGTGTTTGCATGTAAAGGCTATTTTGAGTCTTGAGCTGCGTGGATAATTATAGTAAACTAAGATTCTAACTTATTGTTTAAGTCTGGGATCTATTTATAGACCCATTGGCATGTATTGTAAAGTGTGCTAGTGAAGAGAACAAAGTGTATGTTTCTCCTAGTTCCACTAATGAGCTAGAAAGGAAGGAAAGGAAGATCATTCCATTGTAAGTATGGTCTATTGAATTGTAGGTTACAAGTTCATGGGAGATCAACTTGAAGTACTATAGAGTGCTTGGTGTACTAGCAGGGTTATTACTAACTGGTTGGAGAGGTGAACACCAATTCTATGTGTGAGTTGGTTGTTGGGACCGTTTTTGGTAGGAGAGTGTTTTGAAGAAGAATTACTGTACACTTGGGATGTGGGAAGCCTCTGTAAGGTGTAAGAGTGTGGCAGCTCTTTATTGTATTTTTTTTTGTACAAGTATTTATATAAGATTGTATATTGTCTCTCATATTCTGTGTTATTGGTGAATTCTAGTTACTTGTGTTTCTAGTATATTTCTACATGTTTAATTGCTTAAGTTTGGAAATCATATTGTGCTCTTTCTAAGTAGAAAGATCCTAACAAGTGGGATTAGAACAAGTGTGTTTGTTCTTGGATTCCCCGACAAGTGGTATCAGAACACGTTTGTTATTCTAGGTACCTAACAAATAACCCAATCAAGGTTATCATTGAGTGCACACATAGTATTGTACCTATAGGTTGGAGGTGCTATAAATATGAGAAGATTGAAGAATGTTTTAGGAGATTATAATGAATTAAAAGGTAATTATCACATTTATACCATTTAAGGATGCATAAATTTCTACCCCTAAAGTGGTCACATGCAAACAAGAGAACTAAACATAGTGTATAAAGTCAGCTTGAGGGCATGTGAGAAAGGTGCCATTTGGTGTAATGTTGAGAGAAGTTATTAAAAGTCATGAGAGAATTAATATGCACTAAGAACTCTTAAAATAACTCAAATTAATATAAAATATTTAATAATGTTTAGTAGGTTGAAAAGGGATTTAACATGAGGAAAAGTCATACACATAAGCCTATATATATCTGATCATGAGAACATAACATGACTGAATGAGAAATTGGGTCTAATAAAGGGTTTCAAAGTGTATATGATATTAAATTAACCCCCTTGCATTATATTTCCATCAAAATAGTAATCCAAAGTATAAATAAATGAGTTTTATGCACCTATAACTCAGGTAGACCTAGCACCACACACAGGTAGGATCATGTGTCAAAGAAAGAGTATAAGGAATTATGTTTATGGGAGTGAAGTACAAAAGTGGAGACATGTATTTTAATTTGTTTCTTAAATCCTTAATTCCACACTGAATTTTTTACCCATTTTTAATTGAGGATAAAACCTCATATGCTAACAAGATGCTCACCTTTTCATACAGTCTGGCAGGGCTGATTGTTATCTATAGGAAGAGTTAATAGCTTGTAAAAGTGAAATTACAAGAACCTAAAAACATATGAATGATAAAGGTAATAATGGGAGTCCCTCACTTGTCTCATAAATTTAACCTCAGTGTCCCAAATTATATGTTTTATCCCTTGAAGTAAAAGAGCCTAAATGGCCCTAACATGCCTATTATGCCTAGACATACCTAAAACAAGCTTTTGCGCATGAACTAAGACACTTTTTCTTATTTTAAGGTTAGTTAAGGGTTGAGGGAAATTAAGTAGGAAGGTCAGAAGGTATAACATATTTTCTAAGTGATGAGAGTCTAAGAGTGGTAAAAAAACCAAATGGCCTATTAGGCCTAAAACTGATATGTATAAGCCTATGATTGAATCAAAGTCACCTACATGTTTTGGTGTCTTTTTAAAGATTAAAACATCATAGAAACAAGTGTGAATACCATCACAAGGTTCCTAAAATACTAAGAGTCTCAAATGACTAAAGTGACACTTAACTCAGCCACCAGAGTTATTGGTGTCACTCAATCTTGCACCCTAGAGAGGTTTTTCAAGCCTTATTTAGATTGAGTGAAACATTGGATTACCTCTAATCCTATGGGTTACTTATAGAAGAGGTAAACCTCTAGGTTTAAGGACTATCTCCCTAGATATGTCTTTGATAGCTTATCACCTACACTACTTTCTTTCTTGGGTGAAACGAGATAGAGAGAACATGAAATGAATCTATCCTGATAAGGTGATACACCAATTTTAACTTGACCACTTCCAACCAACTAAAATTACACTTCAAACACAACCCTAATATTTATATGATACTATTCAAACACTACACTTTCATTAGTATTACTTATGGAGGTTTTTGAGTCCAACCTGAGCTAAGAGGACAAAACTTAAGGTCATGACTTGACACTTATGAAAAGAAAACTCACTCGACTTATGAATAATAAATTAGAACACTTCAAAAGACCTACAAAAGACTTTCAAAGTTGAATATGGATGTAAGCAAGGAAAACATGCTAAATAAGATAACTATCACTTAATAAGATCAACTAACTTAACATACACATTGAAAAAACTCATGGAGAAGGTAAAACAAATCATTATTTTATTGATTCAAGGCTGAAAATGAGAAAGGATTCACCATACTCAGGTGGAGGATACATCTATAAGCCAAAATGGTTCAATATATAACACAAGTTTAAGAGAAGAGAAGAAGTGTACAAGAGAGAGAAGATAGACAAGTGTCATGTAAGTTACAAAAAGAAGAAGATTTATGGATCTATCATAATAGACTTTAAAATCCATGTGTATCTCCTCTTTAGCTTCTGTATCTCTCTAATTGACATGGGAGGTTGAGATGCATGCTTGACACCTTAACTACCTTATTAAAACTCTCCTTATTAACATGTTGAAGGATAAGTGGCCTTCTTGGTGATCATATCAATTTCTCTTGCATGTTTTCTCTACTCTTAAAACCTCTCAACTAAACCCATTCTCTTGCAAGGTATCTAGAAGGCTCTTCATCTCCTTAGGCCTATTTTGTAAACAAGTGTCAAAACATTGTTTCAATTATTCAATATCATCCAAAATTCAAGGATGGACTATTGAAATCATATTATACCTAATTAATTAATTTTGTGGCCTAAAACTATTCCTAACAAGTCACTCTCTAATAAAAGCCTCAATTAGGCCTCATTCCTTGTAATCTTTTTTTATAGTTTTCTCTTTGTGTGGAAATTATATGGAGTATACTAAAAAAATAAAGGAATATTTTATGACCCTCTTTCCTCCTATAGTCTCATGTCAAATTTCATGAGCAGAATCCAAGTGGAAGTCAACTTTTTATGCCTATCTCTTCTGCCAATTAGGCCTCTAGCCTTAGAAAGTGAATTCTAGATCTAAACGCCTCTTGCACTTGTGAAACCTCTGGGAAGTGTGTGACTAAATTTACCCATTCCAAAACCAATCTACATGTCAAGTTTTATCTCCTATAATATTGTGCTTATATCCAAACCATGAAATGGCCAAACAAATAAGCCCTTAACAAGCCTATTTGGACTGTCTTACAAAATGAAGTTGGTTTTGTCACTTACATGGGTTATTGATCAATATTATTAATTTTATGAGATACAATAAGTCTCACAAGACTTCCTCTAATAATTGGTAATATGTCACCTTTTTTTAGCATCTAAAAAACAAAAAAAATATGTAAAAATAGGGTATTTTGGGTAGTCTATACAGTAGTCCATACAAGTTAAGTACATGTGTATGTGATACTTGGAGTCTAAAAAACCTCCAATAGGTTTTAGGAGTAATTTGTGGAATTTTATGTGCTTTAGGATTTCATCTCTACAAACTAGTCATTATGACTCTCCTAGGTAGCTTGAACTTACTTCAACTTATAAGCGATGACTCATAAATTTGGATATATGAATCCTTTAACCAATTTCAAAAAATTAAATTAAATTAGGGTGACAAAATTTTCCTAGGTGCACAAGGTCCCATGAATCTTATGTTTTTTTTACCAAACAAGAGAAACTAGTCTCTCAGGTTGAAATTAGCTCCCTACGAGGTTTAAGAGAGAATTGTAGTCATTGGTGTATGTTTTGAGTTGTTTATAATATCTAATGACCTAAATATGTATATTAATTCTTATTTAACATATTTCAATGTTCAATTTTCCATACTATTTCATCAAACCTCTCTGCACTCTTATGTTCTAGGCTTAAGGTTTGTTAGTCAAACTAATTATATAACCCTTAGCTAACTGTTTGTGCCATTTTCTTTACTATCAAGTAGTATGTCCTTTATGAAATGTTTTTTAAATTTATTCATCATCTTCTCAATTATTTCCATGTCTATCCAATCTCAAATGACTTCATTTTGTTAATTGACTATCTAAAAATGTCTATTAATTATTTCCATGTCTATCCAATCTCAAATGACTTCAAGAATGATTAAATAGGGTTGTTTATGCTTGTTTTTAAAATGTGTTTGAGGCTCATGAAACAAGGTTTACACATAACAACCACATTATATCTTCTTACTCTCCCTAAAGGATATATAATCCCTAATTTATAACTCCACTTATCATTTCTTGTTCAAGACTACTGTACAAGCTTGTATATGCAACTGGGATAGTGTATAGGTTTTATTATTTTGTTATTTCCTAAGTTTGACATTCTGAGGAACTAATATCATATCATTTCAATCATCTCCCATTACCTTAATTGCTCTAATTAGGCAAACATACTTTTTGAAGGCTGTGTGTGGAGCTAGGCCTTGACTATATGTATGGATTAAGTGAGTATGGTTATGATCCATATTTAGTCTCATTTTTTATGTTCCCCTATCTAGGAATCTAATGAATTGATGACTTAAGAATCCTTCCTATCTTTCTAGTATTCACACAAACCACTTTCAAGTTTTATTTAGACCTTGATCACCTTAATAAATCTAAGAAGGGAGGTTAGTAATATGTTAGTTTAAGCAATAAAAACTTTAAGAAACACACTAACACTAGCACTTACAAGCCTAGACTTTAGAGGTGATATTAGTAACAAAACAAATGAAATCACAACTAAAATTCAAAAGACACACAATATTTTACCTTCCTTGGGAGTTCCAAATGCATTATTTAGTGGCTTGCTTCATTAGTGATTCAAATAGTATTTGTCAATGGAGGTTTGTTGCCTCCTTCTCTCCTTGGTACCTTGGCTTCTGTTGGCTTGAGGTAGCTTGGATCAATATTTTGGCATTATGACATTAATGATATAAATCTCATGTAACAAAACTTGCATTAGTACTCTACAATTTCCAAGCTTTTTTTAATAGGTAAGGGCTTGTATTTATAGGCTTAAGAACTAACCCCAACCCAAGGTGACTTAAGGTGTAGTTTAAACATGGAATGGATTCAAACCTAGCCTAAGTGAGTCAAGATTAACTATAGTATAATTAATAGTTGTCAAGTAATAATTATTTGTAATTAATAGACATGGGTCTCTAAAATGAGATATTTTAGGATATTTCCAAAGGGCTTGACAACTAACAAAGGTCATAATGAAAGGCTAGGATATTTGCTTTTTGAATTTCCTTTCTTAGTTATTCATTAATTTAAAATCCATAATTAAACTAGGAATTTAGTTTTTTTTATCTTGTTAATTAATTTTAATTATCCTTTTATATCTTTCAAGATTTGATATTTATTCATATGCATCACTTAATAGGTCCATAGGCTAAATTGACTATTGTGATGTCACATGATGATTAGGGATGAATCTGTGAGAGGTTATTATTGTATATGATAGGATACCCCAATTTCGGATGTCTCAATGTTATTCTAAGCTTTGATGAATGATACACAATAAAATTTGGGATTTTTAGTGATTCCTAGGATTAATTTTCAATGGTTGGTAGGAATTAGTTTGAAATCTAGTCTAAAGCCATTTGTGTCTAGTTTTAGGTGTCTACAGTTTGCCCGTATTTGGGAAGTCATTGTAAGCTATAATAATAGTAATGTATTCTCAAAGAATTTAAAGGTCATGCATGCTTATGAATTCAATGACAATGGATGAAATGTAGGTGACCCCTCAAGGGAGTGATTGGCAAGGGGTCAGTAATAAATCCCTAAAAAAGAGGAAATGATTAGACCAAAATGATGATATGTTGTAGAAAATACTGATTTGGCCATAGGTGGTTATAATCAATGGCCTATGGAGCTATCCTAGTTAGGAATACAAACAAGATGATTTGCCCACAAATAATTATAATCATCAACATAGGTGGGATGAAAAAGGTAATGATTTTCCCAAAAGTGATTATAATCATTGAAAAAGGCTTAGGGTAACAAGAGAATGATTTACCCAAAGGTGGTTATAATCATTAAAGTGAACATAATGATTTTCCCAAAGGTGGTTATAATCATTGGTAATGTAATTTAGATGGTATACAATTATTTTCCCAAAGGTAGTTATAAGCATTGTACCCTAATAGTGGTAAATATGATATATAATATGATTGCAAATGGGTACAAAGGGGAAAGATTAATTTGGGAAACCTATGAGTAGGGAGATTCTCATCTAAACTACCAAGAAGGAAAATTATTTCATTATTTAATTACTCTGTATAGGATATAATTTGGATTAGATCAAGAATGTTGTTAGTGCCAAGGAGATATAGCATTGCCTCACTACTATGTAGACTCCTAGAGATAATTTTTTTTATAGCATAGAATGATAGGCATCATGATAACACACCATGATAACTTAGCCAAAATATACATATGGATTGACACATGATCCAATACTCAATTGAAAAATAATGCACCAATGATAAAAGCCATGATGATAATGTTGATGTATAAATATGAATAGATTCAAGAATAATACGCAAGGAATCACCCAATGAATGCATATAGACTAAATTAAGGCACAACAAGAAAGCAAACAAACATTAAAACAAATAAACAAACAGATAAAACATAAAGAAAAGAAATAACAAAAAAACAAAGAGAAAAAAATGAAAGAAAAACAAATAATAGTTAAGCACAATGTTAGTACAAATAACATGTCATAAACAAGATAATGATTCATGCCCCTAGATGATAAGGGATAAATGAACAAACAAACAAACAAGATGGGGGAATAGGAGAAAAGGAAGGGGTTGGTTTACCTATCTGAAAATGTACTAAGCAAGTATATGTTTCCTAAATAGTTTCATGGATGGAATATCTAATAAAAACTTCAAGCCAAATGTAATTCTCCTAGGAAATGGGACAAAAGAAAATAAAAATCAAGAAAACATGATGAAGGTTATAAAATAAATATGGGAATGGTCTAAAAAAATATTTATATCATGAGTTAGTATGCCAATAAGGATGGGGAAACTAAATTATAATTGGTTTTTTGTGAAATATCTAGGGTTCCCATAATCCTTAAGTAAAAAAGGTGGTCAATTTTTAGGAGTTTCTAAATTGGTTTTACAAAAACATTTAGACTTTTTTATGTCTATTTTAATATGTTTTCCTAAACTTGATAGAGAATTAAGATATATTAAATGGTCCAAGATCTTAAAATGGAAAGAACATTTAAAATGAAGATTGCTCGTAAAATGGTGAGAGCATGGCTTAGGTTGCTTGTAAAATGATGAGAATATGGCTAAGGGGTGACTGAGCTAACCTCAACATGAACTGAGCACTACCTACATAGTCTCAATATGAGACCTCAATTCACTATAATTCCAACAAAGTAAGAAAATGGCACAGGATGGCATATGCATGTCAAGGTGGCACATCAAGGCATGATAAACAATGTTGTTCCTTATTTTCTCATAGGTGGTTATAATTAGGAAATAATGATATAGGTAAATGATACTAATTTTCCCATAGGTGGTTATAATTAGTAGCATGATGGTGAGACATTGATTTTCCCAAAGGTATTTATAATCAAGCCCATATGGTATAGAATAAAATAAGAAATGAAGGATGCAACATCCAAACCACTTTCATACTACTCCAAAATATGGCCTCTATCTAGAGTACTAAAATAATTTCTAACATTTTATTAGATGTTTTGTGATGAAAGTGATTGTGGAACCAAGGTCAATGGGTTGGGTAGGGAGGGTGAAAATAACTTGGTTGATAGGAAAGGTATAGGATAATGGTATGGTAAAAGGAATAATTTCAATATTATAGTTTAAATTAAATAGGCCTCATATCAAATACACATGATCACTCAAGCTAAGTAATGCTTAAGGTGTATAATATTCATCAGCTTATCAAGTTCATCCTTGTATGGTGTAGTGATCTTGTATACTCTAATGCCATAGTTTGTAACAATGATGAAAGGGCCTATCCAGTTGGTTTTGAACTTACCCTTATGTGCCTTTTCAACCATGGTATTTTTTTATTTTTCTTTAAGGACAAGATCACCAAGCTCAATTTTTTATGCTCTATGCACTAATTGTAATGCCCACAAAGTTGATTCTAGTATGTTTATAGGTTGTTAATTGTAGCCATGTATTTTTAATCAAGTGACTCTAGCTCTTATAGGAAAGCTACTTGATAGGATTCATTGTATTGAACATGCTTGAAAGAGATGCATAAAGAAGGTAAATCAACCTTAATGGGAAGAATGGCTTCAGTGCCATAAACAAATGAATATGGAATGGATTCTATTAGAGTATAATGATTAGTGTGGTATGCCTAGAAGGAATGGAATATTTGGTGGTGCCAATCATGGTTGGAATCATTGACAATAGTTTTAAGGATATTAACTATTGGGTGAATATTTTGTCATCAACTAACTAATGACAAAATAGGTATATCAACCACAGCATAGGGAGATTTATGCCACCAAAAGTGTGGGTTTACCAGATCTGGATGAGGTAAATCTCTCCTCTCATCAAGGGGAGGTTCCCTATGAATATTTATATGATACATATATATATATATATATATATATATATATATATATATATATATATATATATATATATATATAATTAAGCAAAAAATAACACATGGGGTGGTATAATAGCATCCACCTCTCTTTTTTTAGAGGTGATGTTCAAGAAACAAGAGAGAGAAATCCTAGTCATTGGCCAACAACATTCCTCTTCTTTTAGGAATGGTATCTAGCACAGAGTAGAAAATCACCTAAATTCAATAACAAAAGTCACAAAAAACCCATGTAAGCACAAAGTCTTACGTTGTCTCCTTAGCTGATCTGGAACAAGCGTAAACGTAGAGTGAAATTAAGCACAAAGTATTCACCTGAAACTACAAAAGATAATAGAATCACAAAGATAAAAGTAGCTCAAATTCTCTCTTCTACCTTTTAGAAATTCCCTTAGATAATATTAACACACCCACTTTGCTTATTAAATCAGATAAACAAGAGATTACTAGGAAAGAGGACATAAGAACTGTTTCCTAAATAACACAGATAATTTCAACACAAAGTCTGAAATAAACCTACTTCTCATTCATTTAATAAAATATGATTTACAAGTTGAGCACAAATTCTCAAAAAGTGTTTCAATTTTGGTAGAGTTTTTGCTGTCAATTATCAAAGATCTGTTTACAAAAGAGGTCTCCACTATATATAGGGAGAAACTTTCAAAAATTAGAAAATAATAAAATAAAAAAACATATTAGTCAAAGATGACTCATCTTTGATGTTTGAGATATTTTTCCATATTTTCTACATGTAATTACATATTACAAAATTGCATGCACTTTTCTCAAGACAAAAGTGCATAAGGAAAGAAGAAGAGAGAAGGGGAAAAAGATTCAGCTCTTGCCACCAGACTTCTTTAGATGAGCATCATACATAGCAATGGTTGCCTAAATTCCTATACTATCTGGCACAACTGTATTCTTGGAGATGACCCTGGCTCTAATTAAAGCATCCTTCAATGATGTGATTGCCTTAGCATGACTAGTTAACCTAGATCTTAGATTGTCCAGAGTCAACTAAGTATCCAAAATATTGTCCACAAAAGTCATTGAGAAGGCTTTCTCTTCAAAATCTGTTTGAATCATCCCTTTGAAACCTTGGATCATTTCTTCAGCTAAAAGAAATTGGTTATCCCTGGAAGTAAGATTGCAAGGTAGTTCTTCTAGCCTATTCAACAGGCCTATGTCGCTCTTCTCACTAGCATCCTTGGAAGATTTGAGATCTTCAACCAACTCTTTGAGTACCTGTATCCTATATATTAGTGACTCCTTGATCTTGACATAGGAATCCTTATTGGAAATGACACCGATAGATATCAAGGTGATTTTCTTTAGATCCTTCATCTCCCTCCATTTTCTAAGATATTTTTTTATACTTTCAATATCCTGAGAGATAAGAGAGACAAGGTCATCTAAATCTGCCCTCACCTTCTTCATCTTGTTTGTCTTTTTTGTAACCTTCGTAAGTAAGGAAACTCCCTGAGTATGCATCTTTTCAACATAATCCTCCAACACTTTCCCCTTCAAGTAATTTTTCTCTGCCTTTTGAATGACAGGGTCGTCTATAGAGAAGGGCTCTAGAGTCATTGCTTTAGGAGGAAGAGTGAATTTCCTTATTACTGTCATCAGCTGCTCTATCTTGGCCTTATAATAGTCTTTCATCTCCTTTTCTCGGTCAAATTTCTGGACCATGATGTCCATTGTAGACTGTAGATCACTTTTCTCACCTTTGTGAGTAACTTTGCCAAGTTCAATATGAGAAATGGAATAGCTGCTCATTTCAAAACCCTTAAGGATTGCATCTTGCGGAGGCCTAGCTATTTCTAAAAATTTATGTCCCTTTTCCTCAACCAATTTTGAGAGGATCCTTGGCCTCTTAGGAGCCTTAGCTTTCACCGACACTATTTTGCCAAAATCAAAGTCATCTGTAGAGATGGCTAGCTTCTTTCTTTTAGGTGTGAATGCTGACATCCAAGGTGGGAGAGAAGTACTTACTGTGGCAATAGTTTCCAAAATTGGTGTTACCATGGCAATGTCTGCACTACTATTAGTGATAGTGGTTGTAGTAGGAGTAACAGGCGAAACTATACCAGCCATTGATTCTGGCTCAAGCGTAAAACTTTCTCCCAAATTGAAAGAAGGAGATGCCAAACTAGGAATGGATCTAGAGGAGCAAAGAGTATCTCTAGAAGTGCCTTGAGGATCACCAAATATAACTCTAGAAGGAGAGGTGGCTCCAGAAGAAGGAACACTAAAAGGAGAGAGAGGAGAAGGAGATGCCATAAGTGACTGAGGTAGATAAGGAGAAATGCTTTTAAGTGGTTGTGCCCCTTCCTAAGAAGGTAGAGGTTTAGTCCTTTACTATTCTGAAGGCTAGTCATCTATCTCCATTTGTTGGGCTGTCTGTTCCTAAGGGCTTTGTTCTGCAACTCCCTTAGCCACTGATTCTGGCTCTTCAATAACCTTTGATTTTTTAAAAACAAAAATGATTCTAGGCTTGTGAGGCCTAGATGGGGAAGGAACATCACCTTTGTTCTTGGTCCTATTTTCTACCTTCTTCATCTCTGCTTGGAACTCAGCCTCTAATCCCGTAATAAAATTTTTTAGTATGATCCCTTTGGCTATTAACCAATCATTGGTGTTGGCCATTATTGGTTCAAATTTCTTCCTCAGAGAAGTTAGCTCTTTTTGAGACCACTGAATTGGAGGAAGAGGGGAGTCAGCAATCTTTTTGGCCAGGTACCTACTATTGATAATACTCTTATCATCGACTAGATTGGGGGGAATCTCTGCAAGCCCCAAATACTCAATTTGTTCTAGGGTCAGCCTGTTATAGTCCATCCTCTTGATTTCTTCTGGTGTTCTCAGGTCTACCTAGATGTCTTTGATCATAGGCTCATGGAATTGAGTCTTTTGTCTGATCATGTCCTTGACTCCCCTATATTCAAATTTGTCCCTTCTCTTGAATTGTTTCATAGTGACCAGCTGCATCTTTGTTTCCATGACTTTGGCTTTGGCTGCTGTCAAGATAGAGTATCTACCAATTTCAACTAGAAACCTGAGACCTGGCTTTTTTAGCTCCATCTACCTAGTATGTATGATAGCCATTTGTCAACAAAGCTCCATCGGAACTAACTTATTAGCAGGAAACTTGGGGAGCATATAGGGATAGCCTTGGAGAAGCCAACCCAAAGATAATAGAAGGTGGGAAATTGAAGGAACATACAACTGTAGTTGTTGATGACTTTCCAAGCCTCATCAAAAACTCTCTTCTATTAAAGCTGAGGGTCGAATAGGCATAAAAATATAGCAAAGAAAGCATCATTTACCTTTTTGAAATGGTGGATTGATCCTTAAAGCATCAACTAGGGGTAATAATAGTAGATTAGGGTGGTCTTTCTATCCCCTTCAGTTGTCAAACCTGGAAAGGTTCGCATCGAGGTAGCTATGTAGACAAGGTATGAAGTCATATAGAATTTTGAAGAAGCTTGTACCTTGGTTAGCTACTTGTGAAGGGCGTTACTGATCTGCTCACCCCAAAAGATGACCTACTTACCCTAGAGGATGATCTTGATGAACGAGTACATCCACTCGTGGAACTATGAGGAAGACGAGAGGCCTCACACTCTGTTGAGAAGGGTGATCAAGTCACTGACTTCTTTAATGAAATCACTCCTCGGGAAGTTCCATGACCATCTAGATAGATTGGTTATGGGTGTCTTTAACCACCTATTATTCATCACTTTCTTTACCTTCTCAGGGTCCTTATCATACTCCTTTTGTGCTTCTACAAAATCAATCTTCAACACTTCGATAGCAGGAGGGCACATAAAGACTTTGTCAATAAATTTGGGATCTAACTAAATTACTACATTGCCACTGGCATCTGAGACTAATCTTGTGTCTTTGTTGTAGAACTGAGTACACTGGAGGATGAACTCTGTATGATGTGCTACCACTGTGAAAGCGGCAACCAGATGAATGTTGCTTTCAATGATTCTCTTCATTTCGAAACTCAGGTTCATTGCCTTAGTTTGGGTCACGAACTCGGCCATGTCTATGTGGCCAATTTTTGTGTCTCTGATGTCATCAATGTTGGGGGTGACTGAAGTTATTGGGAAGATGCCATGGTACTTGTACTTCATGGCCTTTGACTTTTTGGGAGACATTTTAGACATTGGAAATAGCCTTGATTGAACAGGTGCTGATGAGCAAGAATTCTCTGAAAGTACTACAGTCATGATCATGCAATTAGGGAAAAAGGGGTGAGTTGGGGAATCCATATTTTAATTGATCATGACCAAGGAATGGCACTTTAAAAGGGTCAGGTCAGAAACTAGGAAAAAAGAGAAGGAAAGGAAAAAGATGGAAAAGGGGAAAAGTTTTGGAGTTAGAAGAAAAAATAGAGGAAAAATGCATGGGTAGTGAAATTTTCCGCCCCTACATGTCGAATAGATAGAATGTAGAGGCAGTGAAATTTGCTACCCCTACAAGATTAGCTTGCCTAGGTGGTGAAATTTGCCACCTCTACAGATCAGAGGGGAAAGTGTAGGGGTGGCAAAATTTGCTGCCCCTGCACTTTTGGCCTACATCGGTGGCAAAATTTGCCATCGATGCAAGTTTTGGGGAAAAAAGGGTGTGGGAAGTGAAAATCACTACCTGCATAGGTAGGGGCTATAACAAGGGCAACCAAGAGGCACAGGTGGCGAAAATTGCCACTCGTGCCTAGTTTGCACAAAAACTATGAGTAACAGGGAGGGGCGGCAAAAATTACCACCCTAGCATGGGAAGGAAATCAAGAAGGCCGATGGGGAGAAGAAGAAGGAAAAATAATAATAAAAACAAACTAACTAGAAAGAGGACAAGAACACAAATGCAAAAAACAAGACCTACCTGGAAAGCCACGCATACCACAAGATTAAATCTACCAAAATGTGTTGTCACCCATTCACTAGATCATCCAAATGCAAAGGGAAAGAGGAGAGGAGGAAGAATGAAGAAAATAGGACTGAAATTAGGTTATATGGGGTGAAAACTGACCCCAACAAGATACCGTGCATGGCAATAAATGCCACACACAAAAAATGAGGCATACAGGGGCAGCAATTTTCACTGCCCTTACAGGTTTAGACACAGGGGCAGCAAAAATTGCTGCCCTTATAGGTAAAAATGTAGGGGCAGCAAAAATTTCCACCCTTGTAGGTAAAAGGCAAAATGCACTGGTGGCAAATTTTGACACCCATGCACGAAAATGGAAGAAATGAAACATAACTCTAAAAGAAGTAGGTTTTGGTCTCCTGTACGCATCGAGATCGTAACAACCTTCACATTTTAGGGAAGACATGATAATTAGACATTATGAATTTTGAAAGGTGTAGTTGGACCAAGATGAGAACGAAAAGAACCTGTCTCGAAAAGAAACTTAGAGAGACAAAAGATGAAATGGACAAGTTTCGTAGGGGGTTGTTTCCAAAAACAAGATAAACTAATTTTGAAAACAATAGCTGGCTCCTATTGGGGAACTTTCATAAATCAAATTGATCAATGGAAGTAGAAACCAGTCTCTAAGTGCCTTCACCCAAGCCATAGGGCTACGGAGTCAAGCTAAATATGAAAGAAAAATAGACAAAATGTAAAAACTATACATATATACAAATGGACCCATCTAAGCTTCAACGATTGAATAGCTTTATATGCTTCTTGTTGTGAGGTAGTGCAAATGGAATTCCATCTTGGTATTCTAGCAAGAAGCTATCCTCACCACAGAGCTGTCGAATGGTGAACGAGCCTCTCCATAAGGAGTCAAATTTACCATGCATCCCTTTTGGTTCTCGCCTCTTGTCCCATAGCAAGACTTGATCTCTGACTTGGAATTCTTTGGCTTTAGCTTTTTTATCAAAAAGTTCCTTCACCTAGTGCTAATGTGTCATAATCTGATCCACCACCATGGTTTGTTGTTCATTCAGTTCGGTCAGACACATGATTCTTTTGTCGACCAAACTTTCAAAGGTTGAGTCTTCAATTGCTTTGGTTAACCTGAGTGCTAATAATTCAAGAGTGATGGGGATTTCCACATTCAAGCCATATAGAAGTTGAAAAGGTGACATACCTATAGCCTATTTGGGTGTCATCCTATCTGCCCATAAAGCATCATATAATGCTTTGTGCCATGTTCTCTTATTGTCGTCTACCAACTTCTTGATAAAGGTTCTTATTACTTGATTTTGCTTGGCCATTTCCTTAAGAGAAATAATCCAAAGTATGGGATAAGGTAATCCCATAATTTAAAAAAATTGAGTAATTTCATGTGATGAAAAATAGGCCACATTATCTGTTACAATCTTGAGTGAGACCCCAAACCGAGAGTTGATATTTTCCTTGAGAAAACTGCACATCACTTTAGAAGTAGCGTGCTTGGTTGGGATGGTCTCCACCCACTTGGTAAAGTAATCTGTTATAGTGAGGACATAATCATGTTCGGCACTTGAAGATGGGTTGACTATGCCAACGAAGTCAACACCCCACTATTGAAAAGGCTCCTTGATTACTACTGGCTTGAGAGGCAAAGCAGCCAGCTTAGACTTCCCAACAAACTGCTGACACAATTCACACCTATGCACCCATCTGTAGGCATCTTGGAATAGCATGGGCCAATAATACCTGGCTCATAGAATCTTGTGTGCTATCATCTATGTAGAAAAATTCCCTCCACAAGCCAAATTGTGGAAAGAATCCAAGAGTTTATCTTGTTGCGCCTTATCAACACAATGAAGAAATGCCCCGTCTAGGTTCCTTTTATACAGACCATTATCCCATAGAACATAACTAGCAGCCTTTAACTTAACATTCCATTTCTCTTTATAATAAAGATGGTAGGACACTCACCATATGTTAGAAAATGGGCAATGTTAGAATACCACTCATCAGTAGTGGCAACAAAGAGGACCGTAGGCACACCTTCGATCTTTATTTCTTCATTTTCTGCTTCATCTGGAATGTTGTTGGCAATCAACTGGAAAAGACCCTTACCCCACATGAGCTTGGTAGGTTTGACGTCCAGATCAAACTCCTGAATCTTGGTGATTTAATTAACCCTCTTTGTACCAAACTCCTGCTGAGTTAAAATGGACTTCACTGTTGTATCAGGTATGAGAACTTCGGTTTGCGAGTTCAGGATATAAAACCTGAAATGCTTGACTACTTTGACCACTGCATATGCATGTTTCTCCATGTTAGAATATTTTAGCTCATGAACCTTGAGTGGATAACTCATGAAAGAGATAGGAGATTCTACACCTTCTTAGTTTTGTTGAACTAAAATGGCTGAGAGTGTATGTTTAGAGGCATAACTATATATTTTGAAGCTTTTGGTGTAGTCTGGACAAACCAGGACTGGCACACAAGCAATTACTTATTTGATTTCTTTGAACACTAATTTTCCCTCATCATTCCACCTAAAGGTAGCATTTCCTTTCATCATGTTGATGATATGGTGGGTCTTCTTAGCAAAATCAGGAATGAATCTCTAGAGAAAATTCACCTTTCTGAAGAATGAGTGAATTGTAGTTTTGCTGGTAGGCAAAGTAAGTTCCTAGATGGACTTGACTCTTTTTGAGTCAATTTTAATACTTTCTCAAGACACAATGTGTCTGAGAAGTTTTCCTTCAGTCACCCCAAAGAAAAACTTCTTTGGATTTAAAAAAATACCATTCTGATGATAGTGTTCCAGTATTTTAACAAATGGTGGACATGGCCAAAATGATGCTTTGAAAATATTTTCAAATCATCCAGGTACACTACAATGAACTTACCCATCTCATCTTTGAAAGTGAGGTCCATTGCCCTTTGAAATGTGGTGCTTGCATTTATCTAACTGAAAGGCATCCTTCGATAGGTGAACGTGCCCCAAGGTGTGGTGAAGGTTGTCTTATGCTGGTCTACTTTTCCAACTTTGACCTAATTGTACCATAAAAAACCATCCAAAATTGATAACATTTTTGAACCTATTACCATTTTCAAGACGTGATCCATGATAGGGAGAGGGTATTTATCTTTTAAAGATAATTGATTCAAGTTCTTAAAATCCACGTAGATTCAAATTTCACCATTCTTTTTTTTACAGGCATTATATTGGCAATCCATGTGGAGTGATGGATTGGGAAAATAATCTAGGCATCAAGCATTTTTTGTATTTTAGCTAAAATAGTACCTGAGATTTTTGGATTATATTGCCTAGAATTTTGCTTGTAAGGTACAGAGTTCATCTTAAGAAGTATGTCATGGCGGATGTCATTTGGCCTAAGTGATTTCAAATCATCATAGGAATAAGCCAATACATCTATATATTGGTGAAGTAAACTAGCAAACTCAAATCTCTCCTTGGGAGTGTAGCATTTCCCAATGTTTACTATCTTAGAATATCCCTTGGTTCCCAAGTTTACCTAATCAAAATCTTGAGAGGAGTTTGAATCTGTTCACTATTATTTAATAAACCTATCATGGTTATCAAACAACTTCTCTAGGGAAATCAGGCCTTTGGGAATCTTATTCCCCTTAAGCTATAGGAAATCCTCACTTATGTTCATGCTTGATTCAAAAGTTGCTTCACATTCCCAGAGCTCACTACCTTCAAAATGAAATTGTTCAAAACTATCCTTTTGCTCCAAGAAGGCAATGATTTGATCATCATTGTTAAATACTTGCCAATGGCTGACATTATCAGGTACACTTAGCCAAAAGACCAGTTCAATAGTGTACTTATCTCCCTTAAAATCTGGGTGGAGAACCAAGAGAGTAGCAGAGATAGCCAATGCATCTGCCCGGTTATTGAGTTCTCTTAGAACGACAGAGATGTTGAAAGCATCAAAATTTTCAATCTGATCCCAAACCAGATTACAATAGTGGTGCAAACTTTCATTCTTGGTCTGATAGAGGTTCCTTACCTAACAAACTACCAACTCGGCATCCCCTTTAGCATGGAGTAATTTAATGCCTTTTTCTCTTACAACCTACAATCCAAGTAATAGGGATTCATACTCAGATGTGTTGTTGGTGTTGTTGAACTGCAACTTGTAAGACAAAGGAATAATGTCTCCTTGAGGAGATATCAACACAACCCTAGCTCTTGAGCTGGTAGAAGAATAACTACCATCAAATTCTAAGGTCCACACCTCATTAGTCACCACATTTCCTTTGAAAACTTTTTTGTTTGAGGGACAAGGTTCTTCCATGGGTTCACTTTGCTTTGTCGATTCTCCCACTGTGTCAACTAAACACAATTTCAAGTTATCACTTGTAGGAGTTTCACCAGATGCCTCATGGATCTCATCCATAAATAGGAAGTAATTGCCCATGCCTAAAGACTCAAATAAAATTTGAGCTTCCGGTGTTGACGATCGAGTTGTAGACACCGAAATTGTGTCTACTCCTTGGTTGACTCCCCCTTGGCCCCCTTAGTCCACTTCTAAACATTCCTAACCCACACACTTATTAATTTAAAATAAATTAACTATTTTAAATTAATAACACCACCCTTGACACATCACCCATGACACCTCACCCCACCTTGGATACCTCTCTTTGGATACCTCCATCACCCTTTGGCTAATCTTAATTGCCTGATCCCCATTTCAACTCTCCCACTAACTTCTCACACCCATTAAACCCATCTTCAACCGTTTAACCATGACCACTGACCTCGGTAGATGGAAGAATGGGCAAAAGGCTAAAAATAGCCTTTTTACCCATCTTCTAGCCGCCGACATCGGTTACCCGTCAGCAGACGCTGGTGGGATCGCTGACGTTGGTTGCTTAAAACCAACTTACAAGCTGAACAGAAACTAATGACAATCCTGAATCATAGACCTGGATCATAGCCTAAATCACAAACTTGAACGCTAATTCTCTTGCTCAGATTGATTTTCTATGGCTCCTCGACTCTTTGTAGGTACCATCATTCTATCAACACTCTCTTGGCTGTAGAGACTCTACCCAAGTGACTTTAGATCAGATTGGAGCATGGTACAGAGATCTTGACATCAGCTGTAACAAGCACAAGCATTCACACCCTTGATTCTTCAACAACTAAGAGCTAAGTATTTCTACTAGTTTTTATTTTAGTACTCTTATGATACATTAGTAATCAGTCCATTATCCATTTCTAAGCACTGTTGACACAACCCAACCTGTTCTTCCTAGAAAGGCTAAAAAGCCTTCCCTCATCTTTATCTCCCTTTCACTCTTGTCCTCTATCTAATCTCCTTTTCAGGCCATACTCTCTACCCTACAAATCTTACGCAAACCATTAGACAGAACCAGACTCCTTCCAGACCCCTCTATCGACCACAACCCTATCTAAAACTCACCTAAGGCCATTGCCCTGACTAGCATCGACCATTTCCCCTACCGACATTGGCATACTAACTGATGTCGACAACCTAAACAACCAATGCCGACAGACTAATCAACGTTAGCGACTGTGGCAGACCAACTACAAAGAAATAGGTACGCATTATCTAATTTCCTCTTTGCTAGTCATTCATCATTTCTTTATTTTCAACACTTTTACTTATAAACAGTGGACTATCATTCCTCAAGGAAGTCTTTGTGCTTCTGGGACCGAGCATATCACTTAGCAGTCCACCTTATCTCTATCTAACAATCTCTGTGTTTGAGTCTTATTCTATCTATAGGTGTCATCCTCCACAACCAAAGAGGAGCTCCTTCAGTCATCTAGATACGATGCACAAACTTCATCCAGGTACGTACAAACCCCTGACCATAATCTTAGTTTCTTATTTCTTTTGAATGTGAAAAGTGAAAATAGTTAGAAACATTTTGGCACGCTTGATGGGACCCCTAGAATTTTCCTTGGGTTCATCATTCTTTTTCTTCTTAAAGGCAAACATTCATATAGGTGCATTAGATTTCTTCTTGCATCCTTCTTCTATCTCTTTATTCCAAAAAGACATCATAAGTGGAAGTTAAAAAGAACCACTTTCTTTTTCTTCTTGTCACCTTTCCTCTTACATCTTAAAGTAGTGAAGTTCATACTCTTAACCTTTTCATCACTTGTCTGCATCCGAACACACATTTCAATTTGGGCTTAAAATCTATTGCATTTCATTTCTGCCTGAATGCATACGTAGCTCTCACATCTAGTAATTAAAAATGCATTATGAATAAATCTTAGTGCACTTATGTTGCACGACTAGACCACTTTCACAACTAAACATCTAAACATACCTGAGACAAGGTTCGACTAGGATTTCATCACCTAGCGGATACCTTACCCTTCCTAGTAATCCCACTTGGACTTCACTACCAAGGGGAGAACCCACTCTGTTCTTTGGAAGAGTATAAACTCTAAGGGAAGTATATACTGGCTAAGCAACCCAGCTTATCTCTAGGCTTGTGAAGTGATGGGAGCTTGCTCCTTAGCACCAGGCCATGTACGGAACCTAATACAGATTTTGAGCACCAGAACTAACCCGAAACCAACCTTAGACTGCTTCTTCTAGTACCTATTTTAAAAGCCAACTTCCCAAACACACTCTTCTAAGCCATAAGCCAACAAGACTCTAAAACTTATTCTTAGGAATTAACATTTAAGGTCTGCTTGTCTTCATCTACTTTTTTTAGCTGGTGAGGATGCATTATTCTAAGCTTCAACTCAGACTTTCTTCTTTCTTCCAAAAACTTTTAGTTTTCTAAAGTTTTTGGAAATACACAGTAATCGACATCAATTTTTCCACCGACATCGACAACTTATCTTCACCGACATCAGTTATCTGACCAACATCAACAACTTTCTTCACCGACATCAGTTTTTCTATCGACGTCGATCACTGTCAAATTTTTCTTCTCAAAACAACAAGCCAAAAACCTGACCTTCTGACTATCAAAAACACATTCTGGTTTTTTGAGACTGAAACATACAGTTTTCAAAACCTAAACCCCCCCTCTTGCCTTGGATGGTTTTGACATGTAGTCAAACCAAAACTCTTATTGACCACACAAGGCAATAACCACTTCCACCTTCGCTCTCCATAACAAGTCCTCTAATGGAGTATCATTCAAAGACTGAACAAACTCCTACCCAACTAACCCCAACTCAACCCCCTATTGTTTCCAAAGGGGACCAAGACTTTGAAAGGTTCCTTGACCTCAATGTTAAGGCCCTTCAACACTATCTCGCAAGAAGTCAAATGCAAGACTCTTTAGGAAACCCAATTTATGGGATGCCGACCTCCTTAGTTGAGATGACAGTTGTATCAACCACCTCCGTAACTCAACCCATAGACACCCAAGCCATTGCCTCAGCTAATAACCTAACCATGACCAATTTTCAAAATGTGGCTTCTCCTTCTATTTCTGGACCTACATCCATTGGGGTTTTGGTACCCCATCAACCACAAACTATTCAACAAAGTTCTACACCATTCCAAAACCTAATTGTCTCCATCCCACCTACTCTTGCACCTATCAACACCAGGGTGGCTAATTGTCCTTTGGCTAGTGTTGCCACCATCCAACCACCTCTAGCGACATCAAGCCAAGTTGTGCCTCCTAGCTTCATGACATAACCACCCTTGGCTTTGACATCAGTCCCTATGACTAGTTACCAATATGTTACACCTATACAAGCACAACCAACTACGTCATACACCCCTCTTAACAACTTCCAAGTACCCTACAATCTAGGGAGTGCCCACCTGCAAATCCATCAACCGATCTAATCAAGATGTTGATGGACAGGATGTCTAATCTTGAGACATCCATTTCAGGTTTAAGAAATGTTCTCTCATATGAATAAATTTTTAATGAACCCATTCATCCCTCAGTCCCAATCTGACCATATCCCAGTTAGTGGGAATTTCCCAAGTTTACTCACTTTCAGAGTAAGGAAGACCCACAACAACATTTATTAGCATTTAGACATGCTTATTACCTTATAGCCCATGATGATGCATTATTACTACGCACATTTCCCATGTCACTTTCTAGTGCTACCCTCGATTGGTATAGTTCTATTACTAGTCACTCTCTTTTCATATTCACCCAACTAGCTCAACTTTTCCTTGACCACTTTTCGATCAACATCACCAAAAAGGTCTCCATCACAGACCTTTACTCTATCAGACAGTTTGATGATGAATCAATAGCCGATTTTGTTTTCCATTGGAGAGGCTTAATCAACCAACTCTCCTTTTCTTTACCTCAACTCGAGCTCATTGAGCTCTTTTCACAAGTGTGTGCCAAACATATTTCCTCTACTTTGTGGGTCCAAACATTCCACACATTTGACGAAGCTTTCACCATGGCCAGGAAGCTTGAACTCCATGCTGTCAAAGAAAATAAAATCAAAATGCGAAGTAAAAACTCCAATGCCAAATCAAATGATCCTTCTTCATCCAAACCTTCTTCATATTCCAAGTCCAAGGGATTGGCAAATGCCATAGTCATTAGACCATCATCTTCAACAACAAATAACCAATCCAAACCTTCCACATCTCAAAGCATCACCAAACAATTCCAACAATGGTATATACAGCATTAGTATACTCCTATAGGAGAATCATACACTTCCGTTTTGGATAAATTGGTCAAATAGGGAGTCCTCAATCTCTCCCAAATTTGACAACCTCAATTTGATCCCTTGTGCACCATCTCTGCATGGTATAGGGAGAATGACTTTTGTCATTATCACCGTGTCAAAGGCCATGACATAAACAACTGCAAAACCTTCAAAAACATTATCCAAGACATGATAGATAAAGGTGATCTTGTCTTGGATAACCCAAACGTGCCACCTAACCAAAACATAGACATCTTTAGACAACCTTTTCCTAACCATCCTCCTAGCCAAAACAACATGCAGACCATGGCCGATGACTCTCAAGAGCATAATATACGCACAGTCAACACGGTCTCGCCTCTTATGCCTAACCAACCTCTCTCACAGTCTGAAGAGGTTAGCCCACCCATTAGTCTTTCATAGGTAAAAGAGCCTTCGTCTCCCATTGGTCCTTCATAGGTAGATGAACCTTCTACTCCTATTAGTTTTCCATCGACCTCTCTTATATTGGAGGACACTTTGACCATTTCAACGCCACTAGCCCCACCTTCATCCTTCCTACTACCAATGGAGGACCTTACCTTTCCTGCTCCTCAACCACAAGTAGAAGGCACAATCATCACTGCCCTCTATCCTCTTGAGGAGTCACATTCTCCAATTCTTTCTCCATCGAGAGAAGAACCTGTCTCTTCACCTACTTTGATCAAAGACTATCCAATAATGACTCTCTCATGCCTTGGGTCTGAGATCACTACATCTAACACATTTTTGGTCTCATAACCACCCACATCTTGTAAAGAACCAAGGCCTCATCCAACATCTTCCAAACCATTCTCTCAATTAGTGGAGAAACTAAGACTTCTCCATTCAAGGAAGTTAGATCATGAGGCATTATGGGAGTGACTCAAAGCTCCTCACCTTGCACGTCCCATCTCATCTCGTACTATTGACCTTCTTGTGACAAAATCTCCAAAAGTCTCTGACGAGGGCCAGGCTTCTACTTTCAAACCTTCAAAAACTCAACCATCCACATCTGAACCTAAACCCTCACAAACATCCATCATCCCAACACCGGTTAAATCCCTCGATGTTTGCCCCATACCTAACCTCACTCACCCATAAGTGAAGGTAGACTTAAACCTTGCCTCACACAAAGTAGTCTTCGTACAAAACCAAAGAAGGCTACTAAACCATGTCGACAAACTCCTCCTCCACCATCATCATTGCCCTCCATTTTGGGCCCTCATCCTTCTACCATAATAGGAGTGCTCCCCACTCCAACCCCTAACCAAAACAAGTTTACTCCATTACTCCCTTTACCCACCACAAAGCTACCTCCTTTGAAAATTTTAGCACCCCTCGTAAAGAAAGTGTTGTCTACACGAGTGGCTACACCACCAACCCAAAAGGTGGTACGGAAGTCTCCCTCAACAACCCCCAAACAAAAGTCATCAACACAGTGCATCAACAAGCATGGACCCATTAGTGGGTTCATATGCTTTGATACTACGCTAACTTCTACAAAATTTTAGCATAACCCTTCCACCCTTTAAACCATTTCAACCTCTCAGACCAAAACCGTCCCGGTTCGATGACACTAAAATTTGCCAATATCATCGCACACTTGGGCATGACACTAAAAATTGTTATGCTCTTAAGGTTTCCATTCACCATTACTTGGAAAAAGACACCCTTCTTGTTGAGGATACCATCAACAAATCCCCAACACTGTCTCATGTCTCCCAACCCTCTTCACCTTCACACTCATTAACTCTCATATCAAAACCATCTTGGTTTGATGACACTAAATTTTGTGCATATCATCGCACACCTGGACATGACACTAAGCATTTCTGTGCTCTTAAAGCTGTCATTCATCAACACTTGAAAAAGGACACCTCTTTCATTAAGGATCTTTTTGACCACCTTTTCAACAAACCATCGACATCATCCCATGCCTCTCAAACATCCTCACCTAAATCAGGATCTCAACACAAGACTGTGGTTCCTATACCACCTTTTACCCCATTATTTGAAATCAACACCATCAATGTGGCCAACAGGTCACAAACCATGAAGGATAAAGGGAAAGAGAAGGTCTCTCTCCCCCAAACATATCCATTCATCAAGTCTTCTCAACCATCAAAACCCAAGATTTCAATTTTGGGCACATCTAGATCAACATCTTTGAAGCCAATTCATGACTCCAAGGTGAAGCAACTTCACCCAACTTCTATGAATACATCTTTGTATGACCTCATTCAAAGCTCTCCACAACATCATCAAGCCTTGATCAAAGCCTTACAGGCAGTGAAGGTTCAACTCGAAGACTCCCAACCACTAGCTACCTTAGTCCAATCATTACCAACCATTACCTCTATCATGGTCCATAATTCTAAGATTACAAACTCCAACCTGGAACATTAGGATCTCATCCTCTCAAACTAAGCCTGTCAGACAAAAAGCTTTGTAGGATGCATCCTTGCATCGCACTCCTTGTCTAAGAGGAGCTTCATCATCTTCTCTTCATCTCATCTATCTAACCCACTGGGTATCAAACATTGTCCCTGTCACAAGTGACTAAGGGAACTCGAATTTTTATTGACTATCACGACTCCAACCAAACATCGACCAAATATCAACCCCAACCAAGCATCGACCAACTATCAACCTCGACCAAGCATTGACTAGATATCAATCAACCAAGCATTGCCCAGACATCAACCAACCAAGCATCGACCAACATGTGACCAATATGGAATGAAGTAAACGAGGCAAGTTTTCTCCTAATTGGCTCAGACCTTATATCATAACGCACAAGCATGGATCAGGGACTTATCATCTGTCTTCTATTAAAGGCTGACCAAAACCTAAGCCCCTTAATGCCTTACATCTATGACCATTCTTCTGTTAGTCAAGTACTCATTCACATGACATTAAACTTGAGCTCGTCCCTTGAGCAACCCCCGTCATCATCATTCCTATTCCTTTCAACCCTTTTTTCCAACATTAGTTAACCCTTTTTTCAAGCATGTATGCTTTGTCCTAATAAAAAGGGGAACCCTTAAACCTCTACAGGCTTGTCCATGACTAAAATTTTAGTCCAAAAAATATAAAATTGGGATGCCTATTCAAAGGTCATAAACTATAAATGTAGACTGCTCCCTTGAAGGACAGCTGCATAATTGTTGTAATTGATAGACTACTCCCTTGAAGGACAGCTATTTAAAGCCCTCAAAAATATATAAAGCAAAAATATAGACCACTCCCTCGAAGGAAGGCTATGCCTAAAAATCATTGATATAAACAACACTCTCTTAGAAGCTTCTCGCATCGATTAGCTTCACAAATGACCACAAAACAAGACAACATCCCCACTTAGACTTCCCGCATCGATCAGTCTCCCCAAAGAAAAAAAATAGTGACTGACAAACTATTAAGTCATTCTCAGGGCCACCTATAAAAAAGGTAAAGTTATCCTTGCTAATAAGGGTTATGCTATCTTGACATATCACATCACCTACTTAAGGGATTTCGAGCTCATTTTAATGTCAAAGTGGTTCGATTACTTCTCTAACACAACCAATGGTCAACAACATAATGCATGAACGGGGCTTTTATTTCTAAAAACCCCCTACCTATGCTATGATTATGGTCCTTGTCAATGAAAGGGCAAAAATACCTTTCACTTCCTCCATGCCTTTGTCACATACAACCAAATCCTTTGCTAACCAAACCAAACCAACCAAACCTTTTTTAGACCACTAACATTATCATAAGCCTATTCACACTAGTTTATATGGAAACCAGTACGCATGGAAACTATCTACCACACAATTTATGTCAAGCATAAACCATTACTTGCTGAAGCATAAATCAACTCATTTCATTTTTAGCATACACCATCACCAATATGGAAAATTGCTAGGGATGAAAAACCACAACCCATGTTACAGAATACACCATCACACAATATGGAAAAGGCTGTAACATCATCATACCCTCATCATTTATAACTTGACCAAACCAACCTATCAACCATTCTAAACTACATTGGTCTGAGGCTCTTCCAACAAGGGCTATGTAGGTAGCACTCAGCTGACATGACGTCTTCTGGGGTTAGCTTGGCCACATTCATTTATTCATCTATCTTGATGGACAAACCATGTCAACCTATAACCATGACTTAACCTAGTCCAAACTAATCCATAACCGACCCTCTTCCTCCCTTTTGAGGAGAACTACATTGACCTGAGGCCCTTCCAATAAGGGCTATGTAGGCAGCACTTAGCTGACACGGGGTCTTCTGAGGTTAGCTCAGCCATTCCTTTATCCATCCATCTAATGGACCAATTATCTATCCCAACCCAAACTCATGACCAAACAACCAACCCTATCATTGTAGGAGTAACCTTCAACTTCTCATGGGGCACATCGGAGATCACATACATCTCCCTGACCACAACACCCATCACTTGAGATCACTTATATCTCAGCCTGACTCGACCAATAACCTTGGAGATCTCGACTATCTCCTCAGACCATGACTCCTTTCAAGACAACTCTGCCTTGATTATTTTGATTGTATGTAGGCTACTTCACGAATAGTTAACCAAATTGTTCGTAACCCATATTATGACCCTCACACGTGTTGTCAGATCATGAGCAAGTTGATCCCCAATATTTGTGACTTTTTCATGTTTTCTAAGATCACTTCTTGAGCCTGTGATACTCAAAACATGATGACCATTGGAGCTACAGCTTGGATCATTTAACTCAATTAGCTACAACTAAATGCTAGGGATCAGTTATTTCAATCTTAGCACTCCTCGACCTTTGACTGCAACAATTTGACCTACCTATCACATGAAGTGGTATACACGCAATCTCAACTATTATAGCATTCACACTCAACCTTCACCATATCCATCCACTATCTATCAAATCAACACCCGATATCAAGTTACCTTCCCTTGACTCCCACTTTAAGGGGGAATACCTCATCCCTCATCTAGGGCAACCATGTCCTATTTTTGTCTTGTAGTTCACTATAATAACCAACAGGACAAAAATGACCTTATCCCATACCTGGGACAACTTACTCCTATTTTTATCTTACAGTTCATCAAGAACAACCAACAAAACAAAAAAGGGCAAATATAGACACCAAAATTGTGTCTACTCCTTGGTCGACTCCCCCTTGGCCCCCTTGGTCCACTTCTAAACATTCCTAACCCATACACTTATAAATTTAAAATAAATTAACTATTTTAAATTAATAACACCCCCCTTGACACATCACCCATGACACCTCACCCCACCTTAGATACCTCTCCTTGGATACCTCCATCACCCTTTGGCTAATCTTAATTGCCTAATCCCCATTTCAACTCTCCCACTAACTTCTCATACCCATTAAACCCATCTTTGACCGTTTAACCATTACCACTGACCTCAGCAAATGGAGAATGGGCAAAAGGCTAAAAATAGCCTTTTTACCCATCTTCTAGCCACCGACGTCAATTACCCATTGGCCGACACCAGTGGGATCACCGATGTCAGTTGCTTAAAACCAACTTGCAGGCCGAACAAAAAACTAATCACAATCCTGAATCACAAACCTGGATCACAGCCCAAATCACAAACCTGAACGTTAATTCTCTTGCCCGAATCAATTATCTCTGGCTCCTCAACTCTTTACAGGTACCATCATTCTATCAACACTCTCTTGGTTATAGAGACTCTACCCAAGTAACTTCAAATCAAATTGGAGCATGGTATAGGGATCTCGACATCAGCTCTAATAGGCACAAGCGTTCACACCCTTGATTCTTTAGCAACTAAGAGCTAAGTATTTCTACTGGTTTTTATTTTAGTACTCTTATGATACATTAGTAATCAGTCCATTATCCATTTCTAAGCACTTTTGACACAACCCAACCTATTCTTCCCAAAAAGGCTGAAAATCCTTCCCTCATCTTTATCTCCCTTTCACTCCTGTCCTCTATCTGATCCCCTTTTCAAGCCATACTCTCTGCCCTGCAAATCTCGTACAAACCATTAGACAGACCCAAACTCCTTCTAGACCCCTCTTTTGACCACAACCTTGTCCAAAACTCACCTAAGGCCATTGCCCTGACTGACATCAACCATTTCCCCTACTGACATCGGCATACTAATCGATGTTGGCAACCTGAACAACCGACACTGGCAGACTAACCGACGTCAGCGACTGTGATAGACCAACTGCAAAGAATTAGGTACACATTATCTAATTTCCTCTTTGCTAGTCATTCATCATTTCTTTATTTTTGACACTTTTACTTATAAATAGTGGACTGTCATCCCTCAAGGAAGTCTTTGCGCTTCTGGGACCGACCATATCGCTTGGCAGTCCACCTTATCTCTATCTAACAATCTCTATGTTTGAGTCTTATTTTATCTACAGGTGTCATCCTCCACAGCCAAAGAGGAGCTCCTTTAGTCATCTAGATAAGGTGCGCAAACTTCATCTGGGTATGTATAAACTCCTGACCATTATCTTAGTTTCTTATTTCTTTTGAATGTGAAAAGCGAAAATAGTTAGAAACACGGGTGACTACATACATTGCCTCTTTTTCAGGAAGCAACTTCTTCATGAAACCTTGAATTGGGATTCTTGCTTCCAAAAAGTCCATGCTTAGCTCACCTCCAACATCTTTACAAAAATTCCACCCGAGCAGGATGCCGTAAGAGGTTGGAACATTAGCCACTAGAACCATCATTTTTATCTGCTTTTTTGGAAAAGCTGCAAAAACAAATTGGGCATCTTTTATCTGACCAAGGAGGGGAAATTACTTATTTTCCATAGAAAAACACCTCCCAAAAGTTTTAGTCAAATTTAGGCCAAGGGAATCTGCCACCTTTGTGGGCATGACATTATCTGAGGCTCCAGAGTCTATTATGCAATTACTCTGTTTGTAACCATTTATTAGCAGGGAAACATAAAAAGGTTCTATTTTCTCGAGAGCAACAGGAGGAGTCACAACAAGATTATTTTAGGTAGATTTATCTTTAGTGGGATCATGAACAGCCTTTAAATAATCTTGTCTTATGGGGATGGCTTTGTTTTTCACATATTCTGCCAACCTATCAAATTGTTCTGGGTTAGCCCTCAAATATTCAATCTCTGTCATTTGAATTTTAGTATTTCTAGCATGATCAATTATATCAAATAGCTAAAAATAATTTGAAACAAAGGAAGAGAGTCCACCATCTGGAACTTTAGTAGGTGTGGCACTGGTCTGAGTAATTGAAGGGGAAGGTATGGGGTGGTTGGAGGTATTTACTTTTTTGTGAACTACCTAATCTTTTGATTGAGAAGGCAATGGAGTCCCTCATTTAGTGATGGAAACTGCTAGCTGGGGTTCTTCTTTTGCTTTTCCTTTATCAGTCTATGAGGCTGACTGATTTTGAGATCTGGTGAAAATATCATAGGATCCATCTAACCCTTCCCCTTTACTTCCAGCTTCGTCTTGGTAATCTAAGAAACCAATATTGGAGTTGCCAACTAATTCTTCTTCCTGGTCATCAAAGAGATTAGTGTCATCAAGTTGGTCCAGCTAGGGTTGGAGCGAATAGTCATGTTTAGCCTCTAGGTAACCAACCGTTGAATTGGCAGGTGCTGCTTCAATGGCCAATTTTCCTAGAGGGGGAGGCAGGTGATTTTATTGCCCTTGGTTTCAGGTAGCATTACCCTATTATTGTTGAGTTTGGAACATTCTCCTAGGCATATCTTGATAGGTAGGGGAAGACGTACCTTGGGCTATTTGCCTATTCAAAACTATCATTTCTTTTGTTAATTTTTGTACCATAGGATCTGTAGTGCCTGTAGAAGAGCTTTCAGTAGATGAAGAGAATATATTTTTACTAGGATCTTTTTTGATCTTACCTGGCAGGATAAGATCATCTTCAATCTCAGTAGCCAAAATTTGAACTAATGCTAGATCCATAGGGCCAACTCACCTCAATAAGAAACTTACTTCAGGAAGCTGCGAGTTGATAAAAAACACTTGAGATTTTCTGGCGTGGGTTGAGCAATAGTTGGAATCCGGTTCCTTAATTTGTTGAATTTGGCTATGAAATCCCTCATGGGTTCCTAAGATTATTTTTTTATTTGGGTTAGTTGTGTTAACAAAGCATGTGTATCTTTAGCAGGTTTAAATCTAGCTTCAAATTTGGCTTTTAGAGTGTCCCAGTCAGTCACTGACTCAGCTTGTAGGTGGTAGAACCAGTCTGCAGCATCACCTTACAAAGTTTCTACAAAAAGTCTCACTGCTACATCCTCAAATTCCACACGAATTATGCAACATGCTATGGAGAAAGCGGAAATATGCTCATCAGGGTGAACCTTCCCATCACCAAAAAACTTAGGAATTTTTTTCTAGAACTATGAGGTAGTTCATGCAAAGGTGCAGTCAAATTAAGAGGACCAAAGGAATTGCCCCACAGGCCTTGAGCCATTATGATAGGATGATTAAATGGTGGGATAACAAACCTTAGTGGAGTGTTTATAGGTAGGGCCTTATTAACAGTAGGAAAAAAAGCTCTACCTTGCATTGGTGACCTGATAAGGTCAGGAAGAAGACTCTTAGACCATTGGAGGAAAGGTGGTGGAGGAAATAGATCAAAATTGCTCTACTGTGCCAACTCAAACACGGGGTCAAAAACACCCTTGGCTCTCTAGCTTCTTGTGTAGCATGGAGTTGACAGATTTCAAATGAAAAAGGGACCAAAATTGCTTCAAGTAAAATTTTGAGGCTTTAAAATGCACGTTCGTAGTCCCCAGTAGAGTTGCCAAAAACTATTGGGTGAATATTTTGTCATCAGCTAACTGATGAAAAAATAGGTATATCAACCACAAGATAAGGAGATTTATGCCATGAAAAGTGTGGGTTTACCAGATTTTGATGAGGTAAATCTCTCCTCTCATCAAGGGGAGGTTCCCTATGAATATTTATATGCTATATGTATATAAAATTAAGAAAAAAATAACACATGGGGTGGTATAATAGCATCCACCTCTCTTTTTTCAGAGGTGATGTTTAAGAAACAAGAGAGAAAAATCTTGGTCATTGGCCAACAACATTCCTCTTCTTTCAGGAATGGTATAAAGTGTAGAGCAAAAAATCACCTGAAGTTAGTAACAAAAGTCACAGAAAACCCATGTAAGTACAAAGTCTTATGTTGTCTCTTTAGCTGATCTAGAACAAGTGTAACCATAGAGTGAAATGAAGCAAAAAATATTCACCTGAAACTACAAAAAATAATAGAATCACAAAGATAAAAGTAGCTCAAAGTCTCTCTTCTACCTTTTAGAAATGCCCTCAGATAATATTAACACACCCACTTTGCTTATTAAATCAGACAAATAAGAGATTATTAGGAAAGAGGACATAAGAACTGTTTCCTAAATAACACAGATAATTTCAACACAAAGTCTGAAATAAATCTGCTTCTCATTCATTTAATAAAATATGATTTACAAGTTGAGCACAAAGTCTCAAAAAGTGTTTCAATTTTGGAAGAGTTTTTGCTCTCAATTATCCAAGATCTGTTTACAAAAGAGGTCTCCACTATATATAGGGAGAAACTTTCAAAAATTAGAAAATAATAAAATACAAAAATATATTAGTCAAAGATGACTCATCTTTGATGTTTGAGATATTTTTCTAGATTTTTTACATGTAATTACATATTACAAAATTGCATGCACTTTTATCAAGACAAAAGTGCATAAGGAAAGAAGAAGAGAGAAGAGGAAAAAGATTCAGCTCTTGCCACCAGACTTCTTTAGATGAGCATCATACATAGTAATGGATGCCTGAATTCCTATACTATCTGGTGCAACTGTATTCTTGGAGATAACCTTGGCTCTAATTAAAGCATCCTTCAATGATGTGATTGCCTTAACATGACTAGTTAACTTGGATCTTAGATTGTCTAGAGTCAACTAAGTATCCAAAATATTGTCCACAAAAGTCATTAAGAAGGCTTTCTCTTCAAAATCTCTTTGAATCATCCCTTTGAAACCTTAGATCATTTCTTCAACTAAAAGAAATTGGTTATCCCTGAAAGTAAGGTTGCAAGGTAGTTCTTCCAGCCTATTCAGCAGGCCTATGTTACTCTTCTCACTAGCATCCTTAGAAGATTTGAGATCTTCAACAAACTCCTTGAGTACCTGTATCTTGTATATCAGTGACTCCTTGATCTCGACATAGGAATCCTTGTTAGAAATGACATCGATAGATATCAAGGTGTTTTTCTTTAGATCCTTCAACTCCCTCCATTTGCTAAGATATTTTTCTGTACTATCAATATCTTGAGAGATAAGAGAGACAAGGTCATCTAAATCTGCCCTCACCTTCTTCATCTTGTTTGTCTTTTCTGCAACCTCTATAAGCAAGGAAACTCTCTAAGTATGCATCTTTTCAACATAATCCTCTATCACTTTCCCCTTCAAGTAAGTTTTCTCTACCTTTTGAATGATAGGGTCATCTATAGAGAAGGCGTTTGGAGTCACTGCTTCAAGATGAAGAGTGAATTTCCTTATTACTGCCATCAGCTACTCTATCTTGGCCTTATAATAGTCTTTCATCTCCTTTTCTCAGTCAAATTTCTAGACCATGATGTCCATTGCAGACTGTAGATCACTTTTCACACCTTCGTGAGTGACTTTGCCAAGTTCAACATGAGAAATGGAATAGCTGCTCATTTCAAAACCCTCAAGGGTTGCATCCTACGGAGGCCTAGCTATTTCTAGAAATTTATGTCCCTTTTCCTCAACCAATTTTGAGAGGATCCTTGGCCTCTTAGGAGCCTTAGCTTTCATTGTCACTATTTTGCCAAAATCAAAGTCATCTATAGAGATGGCTAGCTTCTTTATTTTAGGTGTGAATGCTAACATCCAAGGTGGGAGAGAAGTACTTATTATGGCAATAGTTTCTGCAGCTAGTGTTACCATGGCAAGGTCTACACTACTAGTAGTGACAGTGGTTGTAGTAGGAGTAACAAGCAAAACCATTCTGGCCATTGATTCTAGCTCAAGTGTAGAAATTTATCCCAAATTGAAAGGAGATGCAAAACTAGGAATGGATCTAGAGGAGTGAAGAGTATCTCCAAAATGCCCTGAGGATCACCAAATATAACTCTGGAAGGAGAAGCGGCTCTAGAAGAAGAAACACTGATAGGAGAGAGAGGAGAAGGAGATGCCATAGGAGACTGAGGTGGAGAAGGAGAGATGCTTTTAAGTAGTTGTGCCCCTTCCTGGGAAGGTAGAGGTTCAGTCCTTTGCTATTTTGAAGGCCAGTCATCTATCTCCATTTGTTGGGCCATATGTTCCTGAGGGCTTTGTTCTACAACTCCCTTAGCCACTGATTCTGGCTCTTTAGTAACCTTTGATTTTTTAGAAACAAAGATGATTCTAGGCTTGTGAGGCCTAGATGGGGAAGGAACATCACCTTTGTTCTTGGTCTTGTTTTCTGCCTTCTTCTTCATCTCTACTTGGAACTCAGCCTTTGATCCCATAATAAATTCTTTCAGTATGATCCCTTTGGCTACTAACCAATCATTGGTGTTGGCCAATATTGATTCAAATCTCTTCCTCAAAGAAGTTACCTCTTTCTGAGACTATCAAGATCATAACAAGAATAATCGATTACTTTTGCAAGTAACTAAACATGGAATTAAACTAGAATTGAAAGCAACTAGAAATCAGAATCAACAAAGAATAAGATATACAAGAAACAATGAAAACTTGTATTAAACTCTTGGAAATACAATTGAAGAAATCTCTCTTTCTTCCACACCTCTCTCAAATGTATATATCTCTTTCCCTCAAGAGTTCTCTCTTCATAATTACAAACACAATTCAGCTACTTGAATTGCCTATCTTACATCTTACAACTCACAAGCTATGAAGATCTATCCCTATATATAGAATTAGGGATCATGAGTTATGCATTCACAACCATTAGATACATCTCCTAATCTAAGGCTCAAAACAGTCCTACTAAAGATAGAGACGAGGACTTAAGACTAACACTTAATTTTATCATGCAAACAATCCATTCATCCCACAAAAATAGAATTTTGGAACGCACAAGTGACCAATGTCGGTCTCTATTTGCCTGCATATGACTGATGTTAGTTGATTCATAACTGATGTTGGTAGCCTCCAGTCAATCCCTGACTAATGTCGGTCACTCCTGCAACTTTGCACTCGCTCATTTGGTGAAGCTTTTAGCTCCACACCTTAACAATCTCCCACTTGGAGATAAACAACTGCACATGTACCTGTACAACAACATCTTCTAGCTTTTCCATATTCAAGCTCAATCTTGAAGACCAACAAAAGTTGAATGAAGATTCAACTTCTCCTTTGTTATCGGCTTTGTTAACATATCAGCAGGGTTCTTATCTGTATGGATCTTTTTCAGCTTCAACTCACCATCCTCCAATACATGTCTATTGAAGTGGTGCCTAAGTTGTATATGTTTGGTTCTTGAATGAAAGGCTGAGTTCTTAGCCAAATAAATTACACTTTGACTATCACTATATAATCTGCAACTCTCTTGCTCCTTTCCCAAATCTTCCATGAACTGTGTCATCCATATCATCTCTTTGCTAGCCTCTGTGACTATAATGTATTATGCCTCTATAGTAGACAAGGAAACAACTTTCTACAACTTTGAAATCTAGCTAACCACCATTCCACCAAAAGTGAAAACATAACCTGTGGTGCTTCTCCTACCATCCAAGTCACCTACCATATCTGAATCTACATATCCATGTAGAGAAGTATTTGACCCTCCATAGCATAAATGCCTACTGCTGGTCCCTCTCAGATATCTAAGAATCCACTAAACTACTTTCCAGTGTTCCTTCCCTGGATTGGCCATAAACTTACTAACAACTCCCACTGCTTAGGCAATATCAGGTCTAGTACATACCATTGCATACATTAAGCTCCCAACTGTGGAAGCATATGGAACTCTACTCATGTACTCTACCTCATCATGTGATTTAGAACATTGTTCTTTACTCAGCTTGAAGTGTCCAGCCATAGGTGTGCCTACTGGTTTTGCATCCTACATATTAAACCTCTCCAAGACCTTGTTCACATAATCTTCTTGAGACAAAATCAACCTATGATTTTTTTTGTCTCTCTTAATACTCATGCCAAGGATTTTCTTTGTTGCTCCCAAATCCTTCATGGCAAATGTGTGAGCTAATTTTACCTTAAGCTCAAAAATATCCTACATATGTGAACCTACAACAAGCATATCATCTACATACAGCAATAGGATAATATATCTACTATTATCCAATCTCTTAAAATACACACAATGGTCAAATTGACATCTACTATATCCATGCTCAGTCATAAACCTATCAAATCTCAAATACCATTATCTAGGAGCCTGCTTAAGACCATATAAGTTTTTCTTCAAACTGCACACAAGCTTCTCCTTACCTTTGACCTCAAACCCTTTTGACTAATCCATATATATTTCTTCATCCAAATCTCCATGAAGAAACACTGTCTTAACATCAAGCTACTCAAGATGTAAATCCTCAATAGCAACTAAAGACAATACAGTCTGAATAGAAGTCATTTTTACTACAGGAAAAAAAAATCACCAAAATCAATACCTAGTTTCTATGCAAATCCCTTTACTACCAACTTGACCTTATGTATCATTTATCTATTCTCACCTTCCTTTAACCTGTAAACCCATTTATTTTTCAGTGCTCTCTTACCCGCTGGCAACTCAACCAAATCCCATGTTTGGTTCTTTTCCAAGGAATCAATCTCCTCATTCATGCCAAGCTCCCACTGTTTTCAGGTTTCTACCTGCATTGCTTCATCAAAACTCTCTGGTTCTCCACTATCAGTGAGAAATAAGTAGAATAATGAAGGGAAATATCCAATTGGAGGTTTACTTACCCTTTCTGACCTCTTAAAGACTCATTCACTACTTGTTATTCGCCTAAATTCTCTATTAGTGATCGATCTCGATCATCTCTAGGTCTGTACCTGACTGACATCAATTCAACATGACCAACGTCAGTTCTTGTCTAACCAACATCAGTTCCTTCATGACCGATGTTGGTTACTATTTGACCTATTTGACCAATGTTAGTTCTTACCTGACTGACATTGGTTCCTATCTGACCGACATCGGTCACTGTCTGATCGACGTTAGTTATTGTCTAACCTATCTGACTGACATCGATTCCTACATGACTGACGTCGGTGTCTAAGTTTTTTTCGAAGCAATTTCTTGTGAGCTCATTTTGGATCACAATCTCATCCAAATCTCCATTTCTCTACTCAAAATCATTCAACCTCATGCGCTGATCCCTATACATCACTTTTTCATTGAAAACACCTTCACGGCTTCTAATAATCTTGTTAGTTTCTAAATTCCACAACCAAAATCTAAAATCTCCAGAGCCATAACCAATAAAAGTGCACCTCATAGACTTAGCATCCAGCTTCTTTCTATTTTCTTTATCAATGTGCACAAAAGCTTCAGATCCAAAAACTCTAAGAAATGAAAGATCTAACTTTTTACCTGTCTAAGCCTCTTCTAGAATTCCACCATCTAGAGCAATAGAGGGTCCTCTGTTAATCAAGTAAATCACAGTGTCTATAGCTTCTACCCAAAACTATAAGGGCAAATCAGCATGCAACCTCATACTCTGTGCACTCTCCATTATTGTTATATTCATCCTCTCAAAAACTCCATTTTGCTGAGGTGTCATTGGAACCATCCTTTGCCTACATATTCCATTCATAGTATAGTACCTATTGAACTTATAGCTACAGTACTCACCACCATTGTCAGATCTAAGGCACTTTAATCTCAAACCTATTTCATTCTCAACCAAAGCTTTCTATTTCATAAATGTGTCAAATACATTAGATTTCTTCTTTATGCAATAGACCCATACCTTTCTTGTAGTATCATTAATGAAAGTAACATAATATTGTGATCCTCCAATAGAAGTTACCTGAGCTGGTCCCCACACGTCTGTGTGAACAAGCTTCAAATTGTGATTCCTCTTTATTGACCTAGTTTTGAGAAACTTCACTCTCTTCTACTTTCGAAAAATACAATGCTCACGAAAATTTAGATCTATGCTTTTCAAATCTGAAAGCTTACCTTTTGACTTAAGAACTTTCATTCCCTTCTCACTCATGTGGCAGAGCCTATAGTGCCACAACTTTGCATCTACATCTGAAGTAGATAATACAGAAGGAGAATAATCAATAATATAATTACATAAATAGAGAGTACCTTCTCTCTTACCTCTGGCCAATACAAGTGCACCCTTGGTAACCTTCCAAGATTTAGCTATAAGAGTTACTGTACAACCCTCATCCCCTAAATTTTTTACAAAAATTAGATTCCTCTTCAGGATGGGTACAGGCATGATATCCCTCAACACCCATGTGTTGCCATTCTACAATTTCAGCTGCACTTTTCCTTTGCCAATAATTTTACAAGGCTCATCATCCCCTAAATAGATTTTTCTAAAATCTCCCTAGACATAATCACTGAAAAATTCTCTATTTGGGGTTGCATAGAAAGAAGCACCAAAATCTACAACCCAAGATTCTATTCTATTATCTAAAGAAAGTACAAGAGCATCTTGTGCAACAATACCTGCAACTTTTGCTTCTTCTTTACCTTCATGCTGATTTTCTTCTCTAACCAGTAACCAACAATCTTTCTTTATATGCCCTATCTTTCCACAATTCTAGTAGGTTATTCTTCTTCCATTTCTAGATTTGGATCTTCTTCTCATCTTTGACTTAGACCTTGATCTCCCTTGCTTGCTCTTCTCTTTTTGTCTTCCCCTACTTTCAATACTTAAAGCATTACCTGATGATTCCCCTGTGCTTTTCCTACGGGTCTCTTCATTCAGGATTACACTAACAACATCATCTACTTTCAAGATATTTGTAGCAGATGTAGTATTACTAACTGCCATTACTAAACTATGCCAACTTTTAGGCAAAGAGCATAATATTAAAAGATCCTTAATTTTATCATCAAAAACTATTTTGACTGAATTTAATTGATTTACAATACCATGGAAATCATTTAGATGACTAAATACAGATCCACCTTCCTGCATTTGCAAATTAAATAATTGCTTCAAATAAGGTATATCTTATGAAGCAATTATTTAATTTGCAAATGCAGGAAGGTGGATATGTATCTAGTCATCTAAATGATTTCCATGGTATTGTAAATCAATTAAATTCAGTTAAAATAGTTTTTGATGATGAAATTAAGGCTCTTTTAATATTATGCTCTTTGCTTGAAAGTTGGCATAGTTTAGTAATGGCAGTTAGTAATACTGCATCTGCTACAAATATCTTGAAAGTAGATGATGTTGTTAGTGTAATCCTGAATGAAGAGACTCGAAGGAAAAGCACAGGGGAATCATCAAGTAATGCTTTAAGTATTGAAATTAGGGGAAGGCAAAAAGAGAAGAGCAAGTAAGGGAGATCAAGGTCTAAGTCAAAGATGAGAAGAAGATTCAAATCTAGAAATAGAAGAAGAATAACTTGTCTTTGCCTATGACAAGTTGGAAATCACAGAAGATGCCAAGCTCAACCTTATGGATCCCAGAGCCTTTCTATCAAGAACATTCCATTCTTCATCTTCCATATCTATGGGCTTCCTTGAAACCCCACCCAACGATAAGTATAGATCTTTCTAATATAGATAATCTTCTATCTGCATCCTCCATAATTGATAATTCTTGTCATTAAACTTTTTCATTCTCAGTTTACTTTCTTCTACCATTGCTATGCTCCCACTCAAACAGAAACTCCTGTGAGTGCCCTATAATCAATACACACTAAACAGATCTAAAACCACCTATTAGTGAACCCAAGCTCTGATACCACTTGTCAGTTGGTATCACTTGGTGAACTAGCAACCTAGCTCTAATACCAGCAACCTTGGCTCTGATACCACTTGTTAGGATCATAACAAGAACAATTGATTACTTTTACAAGCAACTAAACACAGAATTAAACCAAAATTGAAAGCAACTAGAAATTAGAATTAGTAAAGAATAAGAGATACAAGAAACAATGAAAACTTGTATTAAACTCTTGGAAATACAATTGAAGAAATCTCTCTTTTTTTCACACCTCTCTCAGATGTACAGATCTCTTTCCCTCAAGATTTCTCTCTTCACAATTACAAACACAATTCAGCTACTTGAATTGCCTATCTTACATCTTACAACTTACAAGCTATGAAGATCTATCCCTATATATAGAATTAGGGATCATGAGATATGCATTCACAACCATTAGATACATTACCTAATCTAAGGCTCAAAATAGTCCTACTAAAGATAGAGATGCGGAGTTAAGACTAACACTTAATCTTATCATGCAAACAATCTGTTTGTCCCACGAAAATAGAATTTTGGAATGCACAAGTGACTGATGTCGGTCCCTATTTGCCTACATATGACCGACATTGGCTGATCCATAACCCACATCGACAGCCTCCAGTTGATCCCTGACTGACGTCGATTGCTCCTAACTGACGCTGGTGACTGTGTAAATCTTGCAACTTTGCACTCGTTCATTTGGTGAAGCTTTTAGCTCCACAGCTTAATAGAGACCACTAAATTAGAGGAAGAGGGGAGTCAGCAATCATTTTGGCCAGGTACCTACTATTGATAATGCTCTTATCATCGACTAGATTGGGGGGAATCTCTGCAAGCCTCAAATACTCAATTTGTTCTAGGGTCAGCTTGCTATAGTCCATCCTCCTGATTTCTTTTTCTATTCTCAGGTCTACTCAGATGTCTTCGATCATAGGCTCATGGAATTGAGTCTTTCATTTGATCATGTCCTTGACTCCCTTATAGTCAAATTTGTCCCTTCTCTTGAATTATTTCATAGTGACCAGCTACATCTCTATTTCCATGACTTTGGCTTTGGCTGCTGTCAAGATAGAGTATCTACCAATTTCAACTGGAAACTTGAGACCTGGCTTTTTCAGCTCCATTTGCCTATTATGTACGATAGCCATTTATCGACAAAGCTCCATCAAAACTAACTTACCAGAAGGAAACCTGAGGAGCATATAGAGATAGCCTTGGAAAAAGCCAACCTGAAGATAACAGAAGGTGGGAAATTGAAGGAACATACAATCATAGTCATTGACAACTGTTTAAGCCTCATTAAACACTCTCTTTTGTTTAAGCTGAGGGTCAAAGAGGCATAAAAATATGGTAAAGAAAGCATCATTTACCCTTTTGAAATGGTAGATCGATCCTTAAAGTGTCAACTGGGGGTAATATGAGTAGACTGGGGTGGTCTTTCTATCCCCTTCAGTTGTCAAACCTGGAAAGGTTCGCATCAAGGTAGCTATGTAGACAAGGTATGAAGTCATATAGAATTTTGAAGAAGCTTGTACCTTGGTTAGCTGCTTGTGAAGGGTATTGCTGATCTGCTCACCCCAAAAGATGACTTGCTTACCTTAGAGGATGATCTTGATGAACGGGTACATCCACTCATGGAACTATGAGGAAGACGGGAGGCCTTGCACTCTGCTGAGAAGGGTGACCAAGTCACTAACTTCTTCAATGAAATCACTCCTCAAGAAGTTCCATGGCCATCTAGATAGATTGGTTCTAGGTGTCTTCAGCCACCTGTTATTCATCACATTCTTTTCCCTCTTAGGATCCTTGTCATACTCCTTTTGTGCTTCTACAAAATCAATCTTCAACACTTCGGTAGTAGGAGGGCACATAAAGACTTTGTCAATAAATTTAGGATCCAGCCAAATTACTACATTACCACTGGCATTTGAGACTGATCTTGTCTCTTTGTTGTAGAACTAGGCACACTAGAGGATGAACTCCATATGATGTGCTTCCACTGGGAAAGTGGCAACTAGATAAATGTTTCTTTCAATGATTCTCTTCATTTCAGAACTTAGGTTCGTTGCCTTAGTTTGGGTCATGAACTCGGCCATGTCCATGTGGCCAATTTCTGTCTCTGATGTCATTAATGTTGGAGGTGATCGAAGTGATTGGGAAGATGCCCTGGTATTTTTACTTCATGGCCTTTGACTTTTTGGGAGACATTTTAGACATTAGAAATGGCCTCGATCGAACAGGTGTTGATGAGCAAGAATTCTCTGAAAGTACTGTAGTCATGATCACGCAATTAGGGAAAAGGGGGTGAGTTAGGGAATCCATATTTTAAGTGATCATGACCAAGAAAGGGCACATTAAAAGGGCCAAGTCAGAAACCAAGAAAAAAGGGGATGAAAGGAAAAAGACAAAAAAAGGGAAAGTTCCAGAGTTAGAAGAAAAATTAGAGGAAAAATGCATGAGCGGCAAAATTTGCCGCCCCTGCATGTCGAATAGATAGAATGTAGAGGCGGTGAAATTCACTGCCCCTGTAGGATCGACCTGCCTAGGCAGTGAAATTCACCACCTCTATAAATTGGAGGCGAAAGTGTAGGGGTGGTAAAATTTGCTGCCCCTGCACTTCTAGTCTACATTAGTGGCAAAATTTGCCGCCGATGCAGGTTTAGGGGAAAAAAGGTGTGGGCAGCAAAAATTGTCACCCGTGCAGGCAACGCCTGCATGGGCATCAAAATTCACTACCCATGTAGGTAGGGGCTGTAGCAAGGGCAACCAAGAGGCACAGGTGGTGAAAATTGTTGATCGCTCTTGGTTTGCACAAAAACCATGAGCAACGGGGAGGGGTGGTGAAAATTGCTGCCCCAGCATGGGAAGGAAATCGAGAAGGCCGACAGGGAGAAGAAGAAGGAAAAATGGCAATAAAAACAAACTAACTAGAAAGAGGAGAAGAACAAAAATGAAAAAAATAAGACCTACTTGGAAAGCCACCCACACCATGAGATTAAATCTTCTAAAATGTGTTGTCACCCATTCGCTAGATCATCTAGATGCAAAGGCCAGGAGGAGAGGAGGAAGAATGACAAAAATAGGACTGAAATTGGGTTTTATGGGGTGAAAACTGACCCCAAAAACTTGTCATGTGTGGCAATAAATGCCATGCACAAAAAATGAGGCACATAGGGGCAGCGATTTTTTCTACCCTTATAGGTTCAGATGCAAGGTGACAAAAATTGCTGCCCTTGCAGGTAAAAATATAGGGGCGGCAAAAATTGCCACCATTACAGGTAAAAGTCAAAATGCACTAGTGGCAAATTTTGCCACCCGTGCATGAAAATGGAAGAAATGAAACATAACTCTAAAAGAAGTAGGTTTTGGTCCCTTGTACGCATCAAGATTGTAATGACCTTAATGTTTTAAGGAAGACGTGATAATGAGACATTATGAATTTCAAAAGGTGTAGTTGGACCAGGATGAGAACAAAAAGAACCTATCTCAAAAACAAACTTAGAGAGACAAAAGATGAAATGGACAAGTTTCATAGGGGTTGTTCCCAAAAACAAGCTAAGCTAATTTTAGTAACAACATTAACAGTGGTTTTGTTATATGCTTTTGTCTAGCCGTTATCATGAATGTAATATGTTGTACAAAATATTGATTAATTTTGTACTTGACACATAGTGATTTGACATCTTTATTTTAAAATGATCCACCATTATCAAATATAATATAAAAGGGGATACCATAGCATAAAATGAGATGGTTGAAAATTAATTTGAAATTTTCCTTTCTATTAATGTAAGTGAGGGGTATAGCATTGACCCACTTAGTGAAGTATTTAGTGGTGGTAAGGATATGTTTGTAGACATCAGATGAGGTGGGGTTTATCTTCCTAATGAGAGTGAGGCCCCATATATCAAATGGCCATGGTGTAAGCATCGGTTTCAAATTCTTTGTCAGGGCATGAATCAGATTGGCATGCCTCTCACATTTATCGCACTTTTTAACATGCACATCTACATTTATTGTTGGCCAATAATACCTAGTATGTAGGAGCTTTATGGCTAGGATGACCCTTCTTATGTGGGATCAAAATAATCCTTCATGAACTTCCTAAAATTCTAAAGTAGATAATTCCAAATTTAAAAAGTGAAGTAGAGATCCATCAAAACTATGACAATATAGGGTTGGTCTAAGTAAGATATAATGTGTAACATCATGGATAAATGCCTTAGATTATTTAGAGGATAGGTCTAATAGTATTATGTGTTCATGGAAATAGGAATAATGGTTTGAATATCATATAGATTTGGGACCAACAATATCATAGATCATTACGATGGTTGAAGAAGGTTCATGAGCTGGTACTAGCAGATTTTTAGTCAGGAATTGGTATTCTTTTGCCTTATCTATATGATGAATCAAAGATCTAATGGTGGTCATAAAATTAGTTAGTCTATTAATAGGCCTTGGTATATGTTAAAATTTTACATTGGTAATTTTTTGTTTGAGAGTGTCAATCATGGCCTTGTATGGTATCATTTTGTCATCCTTAGTATGAAAATAGTTTGTAAACATATTGATGATTAATTGAGAATCATCATAAACCTTTAGACATTATATATTATAATGTATTTCTTGATGAATACCTATAATGAGGGCTTCATATTGAACCATGTTTTTAATATAATAAAATTTGATCTATAATGATCTAGGAATTGGATCCTGCTATGATGTAATGAACAAAAGGCCTACCATCAATCTATGTGTTGTAAATGATTAATCAAAATACAAATTTTAGTGTTGATCTTTAATATGTGTTTTAATTATGGTCATAATGGTTTCATTTTGGAATTGGAATGTTATTAGTTTTGTATCTATAAAGGGTGATTTAGTTGTAGACACCTAAAATTGGCCACCACTAGTCTTTGACCAGACTTCAGATTGATTTCTACCAACTATTACAAATTAATTATAAGAATCATTGAATGTCCCAAATTTGATTTTGAATCATTATTCAAAGCTTATAATTATTATAATACATCCCTAATTTAGGCATCCTATCATATGTAACCATAACCTCTCATGGATTCATCCCTAATCATATTGTAGCATCACAACAGTCAATTTGGCCCGTGGACCTATTAAGTGGGGCACATGAACAAAAATCAAATATTAAAAGAGTTAAATGGATAATCAAAATTAATTAACAAGTTAAATCAAACTAAATTCCTATTTGAATTATCCATGAGAAATTAATGAATAAATAAAAAAGGAAATTCAAAAGTATGAAATATCCTAGCTTTTCATGATTACCTTCACAAGTTGTCAAGCCTTTGGAAAATATCTCAAAATATCTCATTTTTTAGGCCCATACTTATTCATTACAAATAATGACTAATTGACACCTTTTAATTCTATTAGAGTTATATCAACTCACTTAGGTTAGGTTTGAACCCATTCCATATTTAAACTACACCTTAACTCACCTTGGGTTGGGGTTAGTTCCTAAGCCTATAAATACAAGCCATTACCTATTAGAATTAGATATTGTAGAGTTATAATTCAAGTTTTATTTCATGATTCATATTAATAGTGTTATAATGCTAAAATATTGAGCCAATCTACATGAAACCAACATAAGCAATAATGGTGCCAAGGAGAGAGGGAGCTACACAAACTCCATTTCCAAAGGCTCATTGAGCACAAACTAAGCAAGCCACCCAACAATCCAAATAGAGCTCTCAAGGAAGTTAAAAGATTGTATGTCTTTTGAATTTTAGTTGTACTTTTCATTTGGTTTTTTAAATTAAGCTCCCCTTATGATCTATGTTAGAGATGTTAGCATGTTATTCTGTTCATTTCATTATTTTATGGACTAACACAAGACTAACCTCCTCTATATGTTAGATTCATATGATCACAAATGACATGCCTAGTGGGACCTAAAGCATCCCAGGTATTAAGGAGACCAAATTAAAATTCATAAATTTTCAAATGAATGTTTGATCATTTTAAAAATTGGAGTGTTTACTTTGTTTTTCTCATATTCTATGTTTAGTATTACCAATATTTACATAGAGACTGACATAGATTCTACATAACCAACATCGATTCTATCTAATCATCATCAATTTCTTATGCAGGAAAAATATGAAGAAAAACTTGGTTTTTGATTCTTTCTTGAAGGTTTTAGTTGATTTTCTTTGTTTTATTTACTTATATACTCCCTATCTAATCCTCTTGTTGTAGGTTTTGTGGATTTTTTATACTAATTTGAGACAACCAGCATTTTTAGAATAATTTTCTTTAACCTTTAGGTTCACAAATGACTAACATCTATCTTTATCAATCAACATCAATTATTTGTTGACTGGCATTGGTTACCTTCTAATCAACATCGATCATTATTGGCTAAAATTGATCTCTATGTAACAAAAATAGAGACAAACTTGAGAGTTCAATTTGAATAATGTTTTTCTCGTCCATAATTGTGCTTCAAAGTAGAAGTAAACCCTCTAAAAATTGTAGGTAACATATGGAAAAAGGCTAAATTTGAACATGCTTAAGTCTTGAAAATTTTTCATTTGGTGTTTAAAATGAATTTAAATGGTTTATACTTAGATTGTTTTGTGAAAATTTTCAAAGTTTAAAACTTAAGCCAAGGGGCTAAAAATTTGACAAACATCTCAATTTGGTGCATAAAATAAACATTCATTTAAATTTGTAAATTCTTTGGAATTGTTTGTTTTATGCTAGATCATTTAATACTTGTGTGTTTTTCACAAATGAGGAATGAATGTATGCTCTCCCCCCATCCCCTTTAAGGAACTTGGGTGAGAAAAATTTCTTATTCCTTGATAGTTATAACTTTTTCCAAGTCTTAAAATAATTTTGTGAAAGATCTCCTCAAAACCTATATGGTTAGGGTGATTTAAACACAACCTCTAAAGTCTTTTCACCTGATCATTTATTTTATGCAACTTGGCTTATGAGCAGGAGTTCATAGCCTCCTCATGAGTTCTTTAGGGAAGCTTTGACTTGGGGTTTCATTTCTTGACATTATTTCAACCCTACTCGATGATGGGATATATAAATCAGGGCACATATACTATAATTTATAGGGGGTTAAGAAGTTAACCTCTCCAATCATAATAAATACATGAGTTAGATCTAGTTAACCAGGGGATTCTACTAGGAAGTATATGCATGGAATATCTATGCAAAATAATATACCCTTGAATATTAAGTTAATCAATATGAACTCAGTTGAAATGAGGCATCTCTAGTGTTAATCACACTTAGGACCATCTAGATGGTCTAAAATTTAAGTTTTATAACAACCCCACTTGTCATGAACATATTATTGATTTAGGGAAAGTAGCCCAAAGTTCTATGTCACCTTGTAATCTCTTAGGATAAGGGGGTGTAGAAACCATACTACTTCATGCACTTTTATTTCTAGATTAACACTTTAAATCATTCCAAGAGCACATAAATAGATGAAATTTAGTGATACGATGCAACCTTATCAATTTTAAGGATTTAGACATTATATTTAGTTGTATCTGGTATTTTTAATTTAATTACTTGGTCTTTGAGTCCAAAACAATTTATTAATGCCACATAAAAATTATTTTTATGTATGCATCACTCCATTGTTTGAGGAGGTATTATTTTGTCTATTTGATCACATATATTGCCTTCAATTTTTTATCAAAAATGTTGTGTATCACTTGATTGAAATGGATAACATTATGTTTCCCAAATCATTTCAAGTTTTGTACCTTGGAGTCTTGAAACAAACCATTGATCATACCTTTAGAGCATGGTAACATCATTACAACACTTAATTCATTTCATAAACTTGTTTTGTTTTATGTCTAAATTTCCAATTTGAAACCAATCCACATGTGCCTTTTAGGTCTTTGTTTAGTATCATTATGCCATTCACCTTTGTATATCTTATTGATCAAAATAAGCCTAATTTTCCTAAGTTGAGTTTTTCATTAACCTTGACAAGTCCAAATCCAAACATTGATTGATTTTTGTTTATGTCTTGTCTAATTTGGGCCTAGACACAAATATTTCTCTTTTGGGTTATGTAACTTAGGTTAATAATTTACCCAAATATTGGAACTATTGTTTGTGTTTTTATTTGGTATAAAATAGTCTATCTCCAAGTGCCTTTTTTTATGCCTCATACCAAATTGACCAGTTTTATGTCTAAATTCAAATGTGTAGCCTATGCCAAAGTGTTTTAGATTTGTTAGATTAAACATCTCACATTGTTTTTAAGTCTAGATGTTGTGTTTGTTTTGACAAAATCCCTAGAAGATGCCTTTTTTTAAGCCTAGATTTTGATGTTGCATTTGGATGAAAGACCTGGGAACCTTTAATTTATTAGATTAGACATATTTGGAACACTTTGAACCTAGATTTTAGCATTCTTATTTTAGCTCATCCACTTAACCTTTTTATGTGAGACATTTGATGTTATATATTTGACGTTATATTATTTTATACCAATTTTAATCATAGACCATTTTAGAGATATAGCTCATTCCCTTTGACCAAGTTAAACCAAGTTCAAACTATTTGTCTTTTAGACATTATTTTTTAGAGTTTGTATAACTCTACGTTTTTATTGCAAAACATTCACCATTGATTTAAATATGTCTCATTATACTCATAGTGGCATTATGTAAAATCCAAGGTATAGTAATGTGGTTTCATAAGAAGACTTTATTCAAGACCCCTATGGAGATGATGCCATTTATAAGATAGATCCTTATCCACATTATAACACTCAATCGATAGAACAAATTCAAGATCCTTTAGCTTACTATTTTTCCAACACACCTCCATAGTCAAAGAAGGACCAAGAGTAAATGGCATAATACCTAGCTAGCATACCTTCAGTTGTAGAATAATTTTAACAACAACCATACTATATTATAATGCCATCAACCTATGACCCTTATTTATTTGATCATCACTTTCTTGTGAATAAGGATGAAGTCTTAATCAGAGTCACAAAGGTATGGGATAAGTTTATAGTAGACTTTCCCCATGATATTTTTCCATGTTTATTAAGAAGGCCTTAAAACATACCTTATAATCAAACCAACAAATAGGCCTCTTATAAAAATATTCAAGCTATAGTGTCGATGTAGTATCAATACCTTTGTATACTTATTATAGGAAAATGACTCATGAAAGATCATTTCATATAGATGCAAATATCATACCAGACTTACTTGAAATTAATGCATAACTTTAAGAATGTGACCATGTCAAATGCTACTCTTATTAAGTTAGCTACTTCAATAGGAGTCTTAATTGAGTTTATAGGCTAAGAAAATTAGGGTATAGACCCATTTGTGTAAATAAACTTAGTTGGAGACATGTTCAATGCCCCAGCTATCAAATAGTGAGCCAAACATAGTGGACAACACACAAACAACATCTAATATGGACCAAAGTGGTATAAATTCACAAACAAATAGTCCATAAAAAAATATGCCTTTAGTTAACACCATGAGTGGTTCATAAATTTAGTGGGTAAGAACTTCTACCTTCCAACTAAAATTAGATACCCATAATCATCAACCAATACTTTTTTAAGCATGTCACCTTAAGGATTAAGTAGTCAAGAAATAACCAGTGTTGTGCCTCAACAAAACTTGATGAATGTTACTCTACCATAATAGGTGATGATTAACATTCCACAAAAACAAGGATAATCCAACATACCAATGCATCATAGGCAAAATATTCTACCACCTTAACAAGGGGAAACCAATGTTATACCTCACTAGGTAGTAAAGCACATACCTCTTTAATTGTAAACCAACATACTAATACAATCACAAATGACATCTAATTAATAGTGTATGACTATTGGTCAGTGATAAATATTAAACCTTAAACATGCATCTACTTCCAAATAAGGATTTGTACAACCAAGAAGTTCTAATGCTCTACAAGTATTGATTAGGCAATAATTTCTTTTTATTTCTAATGTGTCATACATATAATGATAGGGCCTTATTTCATAAGTTCCCCTCAATCAACAAGGTTTGACTAGTCAGCAAAAAGTCCTTTATCAACCACAATAGGCATAGTAAATCACATCCATATCCTTCTATCCTAGCAATAATTTCCCCAAAACTAGGCCCATATACCAAATCTTAAGTAGAATTTTGCACTGTAACATGTATAATTCTAACAATCACATCTTAATCCATGAATGCATATTCCCTGTCAATTACTAAACCAAACCAATGTTCCATAATAAACTATGCTTCCACTATACCTCGATCAAATTAATCCACTTTTGACCACCCAACCTCTAACTCATACCAATGTTCCCTCTAGTTTCCTAGCCCAAGAACTACAATAAATGAAAGATGCAATTTACACCATCTAAGCTGGAAAGTATACCAAAAAGTTTAAGTTGGATGATGTGTGTTCCTACCCCTTAAACATGGATTATTTACAAATACATTTCCTACAGGATAGGAACCACCTATATTTGATAAATATAATAAGAAAGGAGACCTAAAGGGCCACTCAATATAATTTTTTATTACTGACCAACCCATGGCCTAAACTGACATATATCTCTTACTACTATTTGTAAGGAGTCTAACAAGACAAGCTTTGGAGTGGTTTCTAAAATTTCCCAAGAATTTAGTTTCTAATTTTGATGATCTTTTAGATAAGTTTATGCAACACTTCTCCTATAATCTTAATCATGAGGTTTCATTTGTATATTTGACACAAGCTAATAAAAAATCTAGTGAAATATTAACAATTTAATTGCAATGATGGAGAGAACCTGCAAGCTGATTCACCCATAGTCTACCAGATAAGCAATTAGTTGTGTTTACCAAAAAATTTCACAATAATATATCTTACCATCTAGAACTATAGTGTGTATACAGTTTCAAAAAAATCATTGACAAAGGTTTATTAATCAAAAGAGACCTTATTAAAAAAAGGGATCATCAATCTTACCTTTTCAAATTAGAACCAAACTACAAACCAAGAAAAGGAACAAATCTAAAACAAGAACAAAGTCCAAGTGAAAGTATTGCAACCATCACAAGATAGAAATTATGATAAATCCAAGCCATTTAATCACAACAAGAATGTTTTTGTAAATAGAATAACCAAGTCATGACATGCTCAAATGGTGAAACATTGTTTGCTCAGCCTATGTTGCATATGCAAATTACTCTTAACTAACAACCCATTTAGAAAATGCAACAAGTGTAGAAACCTAGACTAATGCAATAAATGAAAAAACCTTTGTATTTACAAACCCATCCTCCAAGGATGATTGTGGCTACTCATCATGTCTTTAGTGACCTTGGAGAACCAATTAAATCTATGTTTCATAAGATCATCATTGCTATTTTGATTAGCTAGCCTATTTTGAAACACTATTCTAAGGGCATTCCTTATCTAGATTGGTATCAACAAAATGAATTATACATGTATCATGAATTTAATAGACATAATTTGTGTTTTTGTGTTAAAATTAAACATTTGATTAAAAATATGTTACAAAATGGGGAGATAACATTAGCTAATGGGGCTTCTACCTCTAATCAGAACCTTTATATTTATTAAATCCCATTTATACAACATAATAACCAACAGTACTAGTAATAATAGCCAGTGCAACAATAATAGTATCAATAGTTGAGATAGAACCAATAAAACCAATATCCAAATCAAAAATGGTAGTCAAATGGATGGAACCAAGCCAAAAATGATGCTAATAACCCACAAATATATCTTGTAGTTACACATGACTATAACAAGGTTGTTGACCATATTACAAGAGGTCACATTTCTACCATCTCCATCAATCCAAGACCAATTACAAATAAAATAAGGCCCTTATTAATCAATTCCAACCAACCAACTCATGATCAGTGATCTTTCCTTAACCTAGGACTATATACATGCATAACAAAAAATAGGGATTACTACTTTTAGACCACATATTGATAACTCATATTTTCCCCGTGACCATGCACAAGTACACTGGTAACCAAAAATTATCCTATCTAGTCCCACACCAATATCATTTATTAATAAAAATGGTTTGGTATCTAATCTTGATTCTATAATCACAACTTATTAGTTATAGATTATCATACCAAACCCATATCCATCTATCACTTCACCCATCCAACCAACTATTTTAGTTAGGAACAATCCATTTACCATTGTACAAGAAAAGATGTTTGATATTATGGAATAATTATAAAAGACACCCAAATATCCATTTTGGTTTTGTTACATACATCTACAATCCATAAGAACATATTAATAGAGTTCTTTGCTCAATACCAAGTTCTTATTGATATATCTCTAGAAAAAATCCAAGTTTTGGTTGGACATTTAGCCCCATGATAATAATTGACCTTTGACCAAATCAATATGTCATCCCTCATCCCTCTACACAATAATCCATTATACATCAAAGTTGTCATAATCTAGTAAAAAGTGAAGTGTGTCCCCATAGATAATGGATGGGGTTTAAATATTGTGTCTCTAAAGCTCATCATGTTTTATCAAGTACACAATAGTTGATCTCTATCTAGAAATAATTACAATCAAGGCGAATAATGGGAATCACAAGGCACCATTAGCTTGTCAATTATCATTTGGCCCTTAACCCATGATACCCCATGCCATGTGTTAGACCTTGATTTGTCTTACAATATTATTTTAGGTAAACCTTAGATACATGAGATTCATGTGATCCCATGAACATTGTACTAGTGTATTAAGTTCTCCCATTCAAGTATAGAGGTCACCATTTCCAAAGATTTGTAGCTATACAACATTGTAAGCATTTTGAGGTCAAGTACCAAAGCTATAACTACTATTTTGACTAGAATCTAGTTCTTAATAAGGACCAAGGGAAATAAATACTTTTTGGTTCATTAAAGGCCATATGTATTGACCCAAATACCCTTGATTCATTTTCCCACATGTCACCTCCTAAAATATCTAATCATTAGACTATCTTGGCTAATGGCCCAAGATAATATTTAACCCATGATACATTCTATATTACTAAGCATCCATAGAACCCCCAGTCCTTTGGAAGACCAAAATATAAACCACCTTGTGTGGGATGGAAAATAAAGGGCAAAGGTTAACTACATAGTCTAGTACTTATCATTTTCATACAGACCACTGGCGAAGAACAAGACCCACTTACAGATGATTAATCTTGGTTGTATAATGACAACTTGGCTAACTATTACCTAAATTCCAAGTATCCCATTTCAAAAAAAATCATGGAGAAGCATGATTATGAAGGAATAAGCCTTGGGTTAAATCAATGGGGTCCACATGAGCCAATTTCTACCACTCATTACAAAAGAGCATATGGTCTTAGAATTAAACTACCTGGGGGTAACCCCATGTACGATATTCATGTTCCAATGCTAATTACTAATGACATTGATGTTGATGGCAAAGTAGAGTTTGATCATATCCCTTTTGATGACCTAGAAAATACCAATTTGTTTGACACTAATTCCATTTGTACCCTTAGACTATTTATCCACCATAATCCACTTCTTTTATATTATCCTCAACTAATATACTAAGACCAATAAGAATCAATAGTTCTAGTTGATGAGTTTCAAAATGATGAGGCCTTTTATGATTTTCTAAGACTAAGGGATAATGTTCCATTGGTAGACCACAAACAAGGGTTCTCAATCAAGTTATATCCTAAAGCCTATTTTGGAGAATGGGTAAACACCCTTAGCCACAAATAATTAAATTAAACATTGAGGTCCTGTAGAGTAAAAAATTACTCTACATTTCATCCAATTTTTTTGGCTGTGCACTACCATGTTTTATCCTCGCATACTTTGGTCCAAGATGGAAAAGTTTGAAATGGAGCATGAGCTCTATTTTCCTTTTAATTCATTTTTTGTCCAAGTGTCAAAATCAAGCGAAAGCTGACAAGTGTCATCGTCTGAGGCATCCTTCTCAACAGAAACTGCCAAGTGTCATCATCTAAGGCACCTTTTATATTTTCTATGAGTTGGTCGAAATGTGCCACGTATCTCATAGTGACTTAGTGGAAGCCACCAAGTGTCAGCATCCACAATTTCATATCAGCACTTGCATTTCATCTCTTTTTAGTGAAAGGTTTTAACAAGCTAAGTATCAAGATCAAGCAGAAAGTGCCAATTGGCATTCACAGAAGGTCTCAATGTTCCTTTTCTAAAAGCGACAAAATATGCCATGTACCCCAGTAAAGGAGAGCAAAAGCCACCACGTGTCATGATCTGAATTATCTTCAATTTTGCTTCACTAATATAGTAAAGACCCTGGTGGGTCTTAACTGTAGTTTTTAATGCAAGCAGAAGCCACCAGGTGTCACTATTCATGTAAATGTGAAATGAGACCCATTTGTTTTTATGTTATAAATAGATTAAAGTAGAGACCACCACATGTCATCTTCCACAAGTTTCTAAAAGGTAGATAAAAGAAGTGGAGGCTACCACATAATCCTAGATAAGTAAAGCAGAGATTGCCATGTGTCCTTTAATGAAGCAGTGGAGATCGACACCTGTCCCTATGTCACTTTTAAAGTTACTTAGGTAAGAAATGTTGTGGGTCTTATTTTATTTTAAGTTGTTGAAGTTTTGAGGAAGCAGACTGTGACAAGTGTCAAAGGCAAAATGAACCTGAGCAAAGACACAAAAGATTATAAGTTATGCAGAAAGTGTCGCGTGTCTTCGATGGGTGCTATAAAACATGACAAGTGTTGTCCTCTAGTGTTTCCTAAAGTAATAAGAATAAATTTGCTAAGTGTTACCTAGCGTTTAAGAGAAGGGAGCATCCTGCAATCTATTTCAGCTAATAAACTGCCAAAAGATGAAGCATTTTAGAATCTATAAAATATCTTCTATTAGACACTTCTAGTTCAGTTAGATTTCATTTGGGCCATTAGATTGGGAAAAATCAGACAATCTAGAGTGAATCCAAGGCTATAAATAAGGGTGTAGAGATCACCAAAAAAAAGAGGAATCGAAGAAATTTTTGAGAGAGAATGATTTTAATGAGTTTGGACTTTCTAGAGCTGTGACTAAGTAATATCATTTGCTTTTGTTCTATCTTTTTAAGTTGGAAGGTTTATGTAACTGTGTGTGTTTCTATGCCTCTTATGTGACTGGAGACTTAATGATAAGATTGAATCCTATGCCTTTGTTGATATTTTTTGTGTCATTTGAAAAAGTAGTCTAGGTTGTAGACTTTCTAGAGCTATGACTAGAAATGTCATTTGCTTTTATCTCATTTTCTTGAGTTGAAAAGTTTATATAACTGTACTTATTTTTGTGCCTCTTATATGACTAGAAAATTCAAATAAGAAGATTGAACCCTATGCCTTTGTTGACATTTTTTGCATCACTGCAAAAGTAGTCTATGATGTGAGCCTCTGTTTCTATTGTTTCCATATTTTACATTGATCATGCACTTGTTTGCTCTTAAATGTAAATGAATCTTACATATAGTCTCACTTTGCTCAAGATTAAGGTCAAATTACATTCAAGCACATCACCATAGATTAGATTTCCTTTCTTGCATTTGTGTTTCTAATTAAAATTCCTATCCCTTTTCCCAGTATCTACTCAATATAAAGAAGAACCAGCTTCTAAAAAATTTGGAGGTTGTTTCAAGTCACAAATCACACATCTTGAAACTTCCCATTGTTTTTGCTTAGAATCAAGCACAATTTTAAATCATCAATAGTTTTTGGCATGCCTGGTGGGACTAATCTTGAAGTTTCTTTCAAGATCGTATGAACCAAAGAGCTATGAGGAGTCATAGTTGTGGACCAGTGACCAGATCACAATCTACTACAAATCCAGGTATTCTTTTGCCACCTTTAATAACAGTCCAAGAAGAAGAGCCAACCAGTTTGTGCCAATACCCAGAGCCAATATGGGAGCCCTTATACCCCCAAGAAATTATGCAAGTTGGAACACTGGTAGTCCATTAGTTCTCCCAATACCACCAGCCACTTGGGACCCTATCTCAGTGAATGCCCTAAAATCTCTACCCAAATTCAGTGGGCAAGACTTTAAAACACCTGAGGAACATCTTCAAGATGTATCAGATGTTTGTGTTATACATGTTGTCACATAGCAAAATGTGGCCATAAGAGTATTAGCAGCTTCTTTTAAAGGGAAAGCTCTAGAATGGTATCGGTCTTTGACCCCAAATACCATTTCTACATGGGATCAGCTCAGAGATCTTTTCTTTGAAAGATTTGAAGAGAAAGGTGACAAGTCTTATTTATTACAGTAATTAATTACCATTCAAAGGGCACCATAAGAAGCCATGACTGACTTCAATTCTAGATTTCAAAAGACTTGGGAAAGAATCCCTATTATAGCTAGACCATTACCAGGTATGGCCATAGTGTTTTATCTTAAGGCTTTGAATTTAGATATATCTATTATGATTCAGTCACTTGGAGATCACACTTTGCTAGAGGCTTATAAATATGCAGTCAGAGCTGAGAACAATTTAATAGATGATAGAAAGTTACCTCCAAGGCCTCCTATGCCCATGTTCCCAGAAATTTCCTTGACATTACCTCAAGAAACCCCTAAATCTATAGCCCCACCTGTGTCTATGTACACCTATCCTCAACCATCTGCTAAATAAATTGTCCCCACTCAGTCATCTGAGTTAGATGATATTAAGAATATCCTAAGGACATTTTCTAATGAGATGATCAATATAAAAAGATAGCAGAATACTTTCCCTAAGCCTCCATATCAAGGTTATCAAGGAAACAAATTTTCATCTCAGCCAAACTAATATCAAGGTCCTCCAAGACAAACTAACCATCAGCTAGCAAACCAATTGGTTGCAGTCCCCACACCCTCACAGACTATTCCTCCCAAATCAAATAGGGAGATTGTTTTAGGGCAAAATAACTATGTGGATAACACTAATGCCTAGTGTTTCCCTTGAAAAAATGCTCATACACCTAGAGATTGTTCTATGGGTAATCTACAACAAAAGGTGGCAGAGCAAAGAAGAATGGATGGTTAGTTTACAAGTTCCAATGATAATCAAGCCTACCAGTCTTTTGGTATGCAGAATTTAGTCCTAATGGGTCAAATGCAAGGGATGTCCTTACAATAAGAGGAATAAATAGCCCTAGAACATGCTTTGTTCTCATGGGCTGAAGATGAAGAATCAATTTTCTTGAACGAAGCATCTACCTCAGAAAAACTAGTGGTGCAATCTAATTATTACACTAGATCAAAGAGAGGGATGGTGGAATAGCTTGAGGTTATAAATAGTCAAGTCATGGAGAATCCTCCATTTCAAGGACAAACAAACATGGCTGTCAGACAAGTGCCTCAGCTGGTGCAAGATCAAGGGACTCCTGCCCAAATATAGGAAAAAACAAGATATCCTTATTTTCAAAGAGCTCAAACTCTGGGACCAATAAATGTGGTGGATCAATTGAAGAAGACTCCAACACAAGTATTAATATGGGATATATTGGTTATTCTTGAATAGAAGACACTACTACAAGAAGCTCTACAAGGCCAACCAGTGCCCAAAGGTGCTGGAAAAGAAAAGCTCAAAGATATAGTCCATCTGTAGACGACAACCCTAGTGAATAATACAGAAGAGACAAGCAAATCCAAATTGGATCCCTTTTATTTAACTTTAATAGTTGGCATGAAACTGCTACATAATGCAATGATTGATTTAGGGGCTAGTACTACAGTAATGCCCAAGCAGATAGCTAATGCTTTAGAAATTAAGTATGAACCACTCACTAAAGGAGTCATACAACTAGATGGAAAAGTATTACAAACAATAGGAATAATTAAACATCTCCAATTACAATTATATGCTTGTCTAAATATGATTGTAAATCAAGATGTAGTAGTGATAGATATACCTCTTGTCTTTGGCTTATGTTTATCAAGAGACTTTACAGCCAAGATAGGAGGATATATGTCCCTTGATTGGTCTCATCTCATCTTAAGGACCAAATATGGTTAAAAGATGAAGATATTGTCTGAGCCATTATATAAGGATCATATCACCAATGAACCAACTGCAAAGTTAGAGGCAACCCATGTTATGATGAATAAAAAAGAAAGGGTTTTTTTTGAGGAGCTAGGTGAATGGACTGGATATAATCATGAAGAAGAAAATGATCATTTATTAGCTATGATGCAAAGTGACCCATATGGAAATTATGACTCTATTAGTCTGGGCACTTACGTTATAAGTGATGAAGATCATAGAATCCCAAATGTTCTAAAGTAAGAAAAGTCCAAAGTCGCCTCTTACGAATTCTAGATTCCTAGTGAGAAATCGCAAGCATATACCTTGACCTCTAATGAAGAAGAAATAATTTCTGATTTTCTTCTTACTTTACAAGATAATGTGGAGGAGCATGGACATTTCTTGGACCATGATTTAAATGATTTGTTTGAAATCATTGGGTCAAGTTATACCATTTTTCAAGATAGTTGTGAACCGGTTATAGATGAATAGAATAACATTAAGCCTCAATTAAATGTGCAAAATTATTACAAAATTTCAAAATTATCCTTTCAAGATATTGGTAATTTTGAAGTTATTAAAGAGGATGTTCATGCAGTAGAACCTAAGTTTGAGGAAAAAGGAGTTAAGTCAATAAATGATGTATGTCAAAAGGCTTCTATTGATAAGCAAATAGTCATTGATTTCTTGGTAAGACATACCAATATCAAGAGCTGATATTCGATGAGATTCTAAGAACAAGAAGAGATTATGTATGTCAAAAGCATGTTTGACTCAGACTCACTTGAATGCAGGCAAATCAATGTGGCATACACAGAGGGAAATTCACCAAAGCTATATCTAATTCAATCACTTATATGGCAATATAAGCTAGCTTGTCATGAAAGAGACTTTAAAAATTCTGCTTTTGATCCAGGAGGAGATAAAGATTCTTCATTAATGTATTTAGGTAGTTTCCCCTTTCTGTATTGCTTTGTTATCCTGCTTTGTTTTCCCATTTTCTTTGTTTTCCCACTTCTATTTTAAACAAGTGTTTTTTGAACACATAGTCGACAGCTCAAATTTTTCAAATTTTTCAAAAATATCAAATACATTGAATTTATCCCAAATATTTAGAAATCCCCAAGGTACCTTACGCTACCACTTGCATAATGTGTCTATCTCGTTATTCCATAAAGATTGAGTAGGATCTGCTAAGGGTTATCCGAGTTTAATGCTATTTTGAGAGTTGATAGGTCAATAAATACCTCTTAGCAAGAGTTAAAGTTTACAAGTTCTCAAACATTCTTGCATCTGCATGAAAATATCCTACTACTTGCATTTTTATATGCTTAGTAAACTTGCTTCAATGAAAGTATTTCTATCTTGCAAAAGTCCATACAAGTTATCATAGAGAAGATATAGATATGGAGGGGGCACAATCTTCACAACAAGGAGCTGGGATGTATGAATCCCTTGATAAGTTTATTACAAGTAAATCATATGCTTCAACTCCTGCATAGCCATTGAAGACCTATCCATAGACCAAGTTTCCTAAAGCTGGTCAAGCAAGTGACCCAGCAAAAATAAAAGATTATGCGGATGGCATCATGGACCCAATTCTATAGAGAGATAGTAGCAAAACTCTTAGAGAAGGAGCACATCAAAGGTGTCTATAGAGGGCCAAAATAGGGCATAATGAAGCATTCACCATGAGGATATGGACCTCATAATTGGCTCAATTCATTGTCCCAACTATGCATCCATGCCCTGACCTGCTCGAATTATGTTTAGACTTGTTCCATGCACCCTCATGCACCATTCAACGAGGTCCATTCACGGTGAAAATCACACTATAAGATATTAGGGATATGTTAGCCCTATATCACAATAATATAGCCAAATTTCCCACTATTGCTAAAATACAAAGAATGTGGGCAAACATCAACACTCAATCAAGATTCTTGAGATCCAAATTACAAATGGGTGATGATGACACTATGGTACCCACACTCCCTGCACCAAGAGCCCAATTCACCCAGGCTAGCCAAGACACATTGTCAATGATGGATTTCATCTTTGGCATCAAAGATAATATGGTATTTTATGCAGAGAAAATGGCTATTCTCTTTAGGCTGAAGACCATTGATAAAACCCAGGAGTATCAGCTCAACTTTTTTGAACAAATTGCTTTCTCAATAGTAGAACAACTGGCCCATTTCAGATCAAAAGGAGTGTTTAGGTATTCTTCTTATTTGTTCCACCTCATGCTTTTTCAAAAATTTGACCTCTTTACCTAACATATGTATCTTAATATGTATGACCCGATTTTGATCTCCAAAGGACCATTCATGTGTCTGCATGGACACACATTTTGTTAAAGACTAGTGACCCGTATGAATTCTGGGAATTATTTGTTACCCCTATTTTTTGCCACCTCAGCCTTAAACCAATTATGAATAGATTATTCCCTAGTGTTTCAAATCTTATGGCCAGTTGCCCAATTCCTTGTGATTTCTATTTTGGATCCCAACATACCATTATAAGAGTCCATGGTTTTTGTAGGGAACCAATATTGCTACCTAAGATTTTGACTCTTAGGTTAGCATTCCTAGAGGTCACCAGGTAGGTATCCATACTTGATAATGAATTTGGTTCTGGGAAGAGAAAAATAAAAATGTATGATCTTTCATGGATGACAACAAGCATGGTTTTAGAAACCAGAGACACAAAAGTTATGTTGCTCAAAAAGCTAGCCTTTTTGGGTTTCCTTCTAGTAGAAGACAAATGGGTTTATGACCCAAATGGTTTCATAGCCTCTTGGGTAAGGACTCACAGGGTTGCAACTAGAATTGTGCATGAAGGCCACCCCTTTTGGGAGAAGAGAAGAAATCCTAAGGAAGAAACTCCTAGATTTTATGTTGAGTTAACAGACTTGCCCCTTCCAAAAAATAGGCCATGGGAGACATTCTATGTCAAACAAATGGATTATGATCCTAAAGTTAGAATAACATCTAACTTAAGAAGAACATTAAAGAATAAATATTGGGATGCTAAAAAAAAAAAGAGGCTTATTGGAAATATAGGTAAGAAATTTATCAAACAACCCATTCTTTCAGAAACGTAGACACAGATGAGAGATGGGAAGAACTATGGGATGAGTGTCATCTCTCCCTTGTATCTAGCCCAGAGATAAGTAATTTTCTGACACTAGGTGAAGAGCAAGAAGCTAGGTCATAAGCCTCAGAGCAAACTATAGCTATAACAACTGTATCATTTTGGCCCCAATCTCTCAGTGCCATAAAAATGCAAAAAAGTGTGGTGCCTTCACCATTACAAGCTTCCCCATCAGTCTCGATTATAGATATTCATAGTTCCCCATAAGCATCATTGAAAGGAGTAGAAATGTAGCCAAAAGAAGAGACACCCAAGAAATGAAAGAGGGTGTAATTTCAATTTGGTTTAGAAGAGGAGTAAACACCACATAGTGCCAATTACAGGGTACTGTAATTGCTCCTCAGGTAAGTAGTGTTCCTCCCTCTCCTTCTTAATCTATTTCTTCTCCTGTTGGCATGATGATTTCATCTTGCCATATGACATTCCCTACCACTTCTACCATTCCCATTTCTTACTTCATCCCATCTATGCCACCTTAGGCTTTAACATTACCTCATTTCTCCCCTTTTGTTCCCAAGAAGCTTTCCCCTTAGATTACCCATAGCCAACAATTGGCTATTCAATATGGTCTACCACAAGGACATCCTTTTGCGGGTGGGCACATTACCTCTCCTTCTACCTTCCAGACCTAAGTAGATGCTACTAAGAAGGCAAAGGAAGCCTAAAGAGAGAAAAAGAAGATCAAGGAAAATAAAGCATTAGCTACACCCCATCTACAGTCACAATTTGACCCCATCCAATAGCAATTGACAGTGACTCATTTGTCACCAAATGTAATAAAGCTAATTAAGCAGATGTAGCCAGAGGATTACATGATGAATGTGGTGGCCATTGACATGTCCCTTTTCAGGCCATAAGACAAAATTGAGCTGCTGACTGAGTCCACTTTTATAGTTATTGAAGACTACTTGAAGATATCAAGGAGACTATAGAAGATGGAAGCCGAGCTAGCCAAGAAAAAGGCAAACTATAATAGTTTGACCTTAGAAGTTAATATAAAAGATAATGAAATAGAGAATCTAAATAAATAGTTACAAAATACTATTTCTCTTTAGACTCATCAGCAGTTCAGGCCCAAAATGATTCTTTAAAGGTAGGGCTCACATAGGTAAAGGATGCAGTGACGACCCTTAGGCATGAAAAGGTAGCATTGCAAGGGAAATGTGAGGAACACCTATTGCAAGTTACCCAATTGAAACAAAAGATGTTGGTTGAACAGAATAATACTACAGCCATATAAGCCCAATTTCACTTAGAGAAATAGAGAGTAGCATAATTGACGCTAGAGCTGGCCAATAGGCCAAAGAGTGTCAGAGTGTTAAGTCTGGTAAAGGAGCTATATGAATCCATGTGGAAGAGAATCTCTTTGAAGATTATTTAGCTCAAGCCTTCTCTCACCTTCCTGCTAAATGCATAGAAATTATGCAAAAAGGTGGACAATTTAGTTGTAAATACTCTGGCTATAGTCTCTGAGAGAGTAATGGACTCGCAAACATTGCTGCAAAAGCTGTATGATGCAACAGATGCAACATTGTCAACAACAAGAATCAATGATAGAATGGTCACTGCCAAGCGAGTAAATGAGGTTCTCAGTTGCAATTCCATAGCCAACAGTTGTAGAGAGCTTCTAGATGTCGTGAATGAAGGAACAAATGAGATGAAATAGCATGTTAATGATCTAGTATAATTAGGTCTTCATTCTCTATTTCTCAATGACAACACCGTGCTGATGGTAGATGAAATTGAACCTTTACTATTGGCCAAATAGAATGATCAGATAGTTTTCTAGGATCTAAGGGATGATTCATCAGTCCCTGAAATAGAAGTTGTCTTAGTTCTTCTTTCCCAGCTTGAATTTAAATTGAAGGATATTGTTTAAATTTTGCAAAATTTTTCACACAAGGATATCATAAATCTTGATTTAACTTTAAATGAATTACAAAATAAGCAAGGGTTATCTGATGAAGAGTGGTCCACCTACCACATAGCATTGTTGAAGCTGTGATTTTAAAATTTTGATCTAGCAGGAGTTGTGGTTTCTTATTGAGTAGGCTCAGAAGTCCTTGGGGTCTCCAATAACTATAGAGTAAAAAACTACTTTACATTTCATCCATTTTTTTAGCTGCACACTACCAAGTTTTATCTTCACATACTTTGGTCTAAGATGGTGAAGTTTGAAATAGAGCACGGGCTCTATTTTCCTTTTGATTCATTTTTTGTCCAAGTGTCAAAATCAAGTGGAAGCTGACAAGTGTCATCATCTGAGGCATCCTTCTCAATAGAAACTACCAAGTGTCATCATCTGAGGCACCTTTTATATTTTTTATGAGTTGGTCAGAATATGCCACATATCTCATAGCAACTTAGTAGAAGCTACCAAGTGTCAGCGTATATGGTTTCATATCGGTACCCACATTTCATCTCTTTTCAGTGAAAGGTTTTAACAAGATAAGTATCAAGATCAAGCGAAAAGCACCAAGTGGCAATCATGGAAGGTCTCAATGTTGCTTTTATAAAAGTGACTGAAGATGCCATGTACCCTAGCAAAGGAGAGTAGAAGCCACCATGTGTCACAATCTGAATTATCTTCAATTTTGCTTCACTGATATAGCAAAGACTGTGGTGGGTCTTAAGTGTAGTTTCTGCAGCAAGCGAAAGCCACCAAGTGTCACTGTCTGTGTAAATGTGAAATGAAACCCATTTGTTTCTATGGTATAAATAGAGTAAAGTGGAGACCACCACATGTCATCTTCCATAGGTTTCTAAAAGGTAGATAAAAGAATCAAACGCTACCACATAACCCTAGATAAGTAAAGCAGAGATTGCCATGTGTCCTTTAATGAAGCAACAGAGATCGACACCTGTCCCTATGTCACTTTTAAATTTACTTAGGTAAGAAATGTTGTGGGTCTTATTTTCCTTTAAGCTATTGAATTTTTGAGGAAGTGGATTGTGACAAGTGTCAAAGGTGGAACGATCCTAAGCAAAGACATAAAAGAGTATAAGTTACACAAAAAGTACCGCATGTCTTCGATGGGTGCTATGAAACATGAAAAGTGTCATCCTCCAGTGTTTCCTAAAGTAATAAGAAGAAATTGGATAAGTTTTACCTAGAATTTAAGAGAAGGGAGCGTCCTGCAATCTATTTTAGCCAATAAACTGCCAAAAGATGAAGCATTTTAGAATCTATAAAATATCTTCTATTAGACACTTCTAGTTCAGTTAGATTACATTTGGGCCATTAGATTGGGAACGAGCAAACAATCTCAAGTGAATCCAAGGCTATAAATAAGGGTGCAGAGATCACCCAAAAAAGGAGGAATTGAAGAAATTTTTGAGAGAGAATGATTATAACGAGTTTGGACTTTCTAGAGCTATGACTAAGTAATATCATTTGCTTTTGTTCTATCTTCTTAAGTTGGAAGGTTTATGTAATTGTGCATGTTTTTTTGCCTCTTATGTGACTGGAGAATTAATGAGAAAATTGAATCTTATGCCTTTGTTGATATTTTCTATGTCATTTGCAAAAGTAGTCTGGGCTGTAGACTTTCTAGAGCTGTGATTAGAAATGTCATTTGCTTTTGTCTCATTTTCTTGAGTTGAAAATTTTATATAACTATACGTGTTTATGCACCTCTTATATGACTGGAAAATTCAAATAAGAAGATTGAACCCTATGCCTTTATTGACATTTTTTTGTATCACTGCAAAAGTAGTCTATGCTGTGAGCCTCTGTTTCTGTTATTTCCATCTTTTACATTGATCATGCACTTGTTTTCTCTTAAATGTAAATGAATCTTACATATAGTCTCACTTTTCTTAGGATTAAGGTTGAATTACATTCATGTGCATCTCCATAGATTAGATTTCCTTTCTTGCATTTGTGTTTCTGATTAAAATTCCTATCCCTTTTCCTAGTATCTACTCAATATAGAAAAGAACCAGCTTTTCAAAAATTTGGAGGTTGTTTCAAGTTGAAAATCCCACATCTTGAAACTTCCCATTGTTGTTGATTAGAATCAAGTGCAATTTTAAATCATCAATATGTCCCAAAGTGAAAACATCTTTGAGGCACTTTTAGACTAGGGAAATAATAAAGAGAAAGGCCAGTCTAGTGGTGAAAACTTATTTTAGGCACCGTTAGATGGGGGAATTCAACCTTTTTCAAACATAGCTTAGGAGACCATCAATGAAGAAATTTCCTATGGGTCCAAGTTTAATTTTTAAGAATAATAGGCTTTTGATCAAATCATCCAAGAGTTCTCAATAGTGTTTGTTACATGGCCATCTCTACCAATGGGAGATTTTTATTCCTCATGCCTCAGAGAACTTGAAGAGCTAGACCTAATAGAGGACTCTATCATTACAAGATAGTTCAAATATTTTCCAATCATTCTAGAAGATGGTTAAAGGAAGAAACTATAGAAGTTAACATCAAGACTCTAAATGACTCAAAATGGATCAAATTAGGTGTGTGCCTCATTGATGAAAAATTTGAAGTCTTTACCTCCCAATTAAGGGAATTTGTTGATATATTTTATTGGGCCTACTCTAACATGCTAGGTTTGGACCTTGCCTTGGTTTTACACCACATTATGGTACATCCTGATGACAAACCTATAAAACAATAATTTCACAAGATTAATCCTCACATTGTTGTATTAGTGAAGAAAGAGTTGGAAAAACTCTTAGAATTAAGATGTATTCGATCGATCAAATACTCAAAGTGGATCTCAAATATTGTACCAATTAGAAAAAATTAGAAGGAATTAGAATATTTACTAATTTTAGAGACATAAACAAGGCCTTCCCAAAAGTTGAATTTCCTCTACCAAACATTGATATGATAGTTGACTCCACAATAGGTTATGAAATGCTTTCACTGATGGGTAGATGTTTAAGATATAACTAGATCCATATTATGCTAGAAAACCAACATAAAACAACATTCACCACCTTGTGGGGAATGTTTTCTTATCAGGTTATGCCATTTGGTCTCAAAAATGTTGGGTCCACTTACCAAAGAGACATGACCATCATATTTATCAATATGATTTATGACATTGTTAAAGACTACATCGATGAAATACTAAGTAAATCAACGACTAAGGTCAATCATCTAGAAACACTATGAAGGATATTTAAGTAACTAAATGAATACAAATTTAGGCTCAATCATAAAAAGTGTGTTTTAGAGTTACGTTAGTCAAATTACGTGGATTTATTATGTCTTGTATAGGCATTGAAGTCAATCCATCCAAATTATAACACATAACTCAAATTTAACCACTAACCAATTTGAAGCATCTTGATAGTTTATATGGCAAGATACAATCTATTATTCACTTCATATCTAAACTAGATAACAAGTGCCATCCTTTTACACATTTGTTGAAGAATGGTGTCACATTTGATTAGGATGATGAATGCCACAAATGGTTTTAGTAATTAAAGGACTATCTCAAAAATATGTCTATTTTATTTCCACCAATGTCAAAAAAGTCATTCTTATTATACCTATCAACTATAGATAAATCCCCAGAGGGCACTTATAGCTCAACATGAATATAATGGAAAGGAGTATGTCATATACTATCTAATTTGTACATTAGTTATATATGAGAATATTTATACACCCATGAAAAAGCCTATTCAGTTATGGTCTTCATAGATCAAAACCTGTGATATTACATGGTAAACAATAGAACCATGGTGTATGTAATAAGAAATACATCATGTCTATAAATCAATCCTAACTTAGAGAAGATAGAGAATACCTACACTTCCAATTGGGAATACATCTATTAAGTGAGAGCATGACCAATATGGGGATCCTCAAGACTCGATTAGGGGATATTAAACTTAGATCTCTTTTAGGGTTATTGCATGATTATGTTAAACCCTAAAATGTAATAACCCTAAAGGAGACAAGTTTAATATTTCACTTACGCTAATTAACAAGAAAGTAAATCTAATCTATTGCACAGTAAAGCTTGTAGCACAAAATGGGGGTAATAAATGAAACAAACAACTAAAATAAACATGTATAGAAGACATATACTCATGTCAATGTAAACAAAATCCTAATGCATGGGAAGAGAAGTAAAACTACATTATCAATCTACTCTTATAAAGAATGAATAAAGTTAGGAATACTTACCTTTCAGACTAACTTGTAGAGCCTTAATATTTCCCTTAGACAAGGGAATTCATAAGATATTATTATGGTATGTAAGGATAAAAAAGATAAATCAGATCTAAGCTACACAACCTATCTATGCATCCAAAAGACTTATCTAGAAGACAAGATCCATATCTATAAAGAAATTATGGAACCCTAAGATTTATCCCTCAAGTAGAATGGTCAATTAACAAATGTTCATTCACATGTATTTTTCTTCACTTCTCTTCTCTACAAATGGTTGGAAATGAACTTGTATATATAGGAGGTTCTTTCCCTAAATCCTCCTAAAAACATTAAATATACAAGGCTGGCCATGGACAACCCTATATGTTTTTAGGGATAATTCACTAGGTTTGAGCTAGGTCGGTTGAAAGGCTAACAAACCCAAAAAGTGAAAAATACCCTAAACTATATAGGGTCAGCCATGGTTGACCTAGTACAACCAATAGTCCAAAAAGGATTTAAGATAAGAAAAGGAGGATGGAAAGAGGAAAATGATTATAATGGGTAAGGCTAAGAAGAATAAGATTAGGGTTAATGTTTTTAGGAGATGAGTATGTAGATGTAAAGTGGACAAAGGGATAATATTATGAAGCACCGATTGAGACATGATAGGTCCTATAAGATACAAAGTGTCAGTAATCAATTAAAGTTTGAAAATATTATGTGTATATATATGTCCCATGTGAAGCTCATCACGTATCACATAAGTGCAACATGGGATGGTGCTTCAAAAAATAGAATATGATAACACACATCATTGATGCTAAATAAAGTGTAATAAGAAGAAAATAAGATAAATAAAATTACATAATTGAGAAACACATACCTTTACTTAAATTAGTATTGTATATAAATAAGTAAACTATAAGAAATGAGAAGTCATCCAATATGAAGAACAATAGGCAAACTTGTAGAAGTTAGTGCAAAAAATAGACAAAAATTAAAAAAATTATAATATAGGAATATGATAGTGGAAAATAATCTCTATGTCATCATGAATATAATGCATTTTATGATTTTGAAAATGGATGAGTAAAGACAAATATATAGAGAAAATAAGGAATCTATAGGATAATAATTAAAGAATTTGAATTTTGAAAAGTGTTTTCAAATAGGAGAAAAGACAAGTCATTTTTTTTATTTTGAATTATGAAGGAAATAAAAGAGAGATATAGAGATAAAATAAGTGGCAATGGTATACTTACCTTAGGCAAAAGAATAAATAAAGTTAGGAATACTTACCTTTCAGACTAACTTATAGAGATAAAGGCTCCAAAGGCAGCAGAGGGTACACTACAGGTATGCATCTATGAATCTCAAACTAGTTTTTGAAATTTATATTGAATTAAGTGAATTTTCAATAATTTTGAATTTTAAGAATTTATATATATTAGAATGAGATAAAATTAGATTATAGGGGTAGAAAATAGGAATATGGGAAATGGGTTTAGATAAAATATGAAGAAAGCAAGAAAAATTCACTTTTTAAAGAATATACAAGGGGTTAATAGGCAAAATGAACTAGGTCAACCCAATAGGTATGGGTGGACCATGTACAATCTATAATCTAAAACCTTAATGCAATTTGGCAACTGATTCAAAAGGTCTAGATTGACAACACAACACTAGGAAGGGGAAAATAAGATGGTTAACTAAGATTTTGGAGTCAACTAGGGTAAAAATATGGAAATTTTGGTTAAACTAGGTTGACCAAAGAACTAGAATAAAAATGAAAAAACATGTAGAAAACTAAAAGAGAGATAGAATGGCCCAAAATGACCAAAAGGGGGAAAGAAGGACTGAGTAGGCTAGAAATAGGATAAAATGAAAAAAATGAATAATTTTAAAAGCAATTAGGCTTGTCTTTAATATAAAAATGTAAAAATAATGTATTTTGACTATATATGACATGAAAGAATTGATACATCCATTGTTGTTTCATTATTTTTAAAGATAATGGAGGTTCTAGAGATTTCTAGATGTGGCCTAGTTACCAGCATTATTAGAGTGATTATTAGATAGAGATAGGGCTATACCAGTATTCATAAGTCTAAGAGCCATAGCTGATATGTGTAGGATCACCACGAGTTTAGATCTATAAGTCATATTCCTTAATTAATAAGAATGACTAACTAACACCTTTAGGTAGGAGGTGGACTGGGATGTGATAAAGGTGGCCATCACACTAGAGGATGTCCATTCCATCCTTGGGCTACCCATAATAGGAGCATCGATGACCACACGGATATCAAATAACATAGAAGAGAGGAGATCCTAGGCCATGTGGGATATAGGCTCAAAGATAATTTTATGAGGGTAGAGAGTTAGTATGGATAATGTATATACATTTCAAATTCTAGATATTCAAAATTTTATGATAGGAATTATGACATAACAGGTGTTATGTCATAATTTGAATGGAAAAGTACCACTATTTATGGTATCTTTGAGTAGGATGATGCTGGAGAAGAAACTTCTATATGATCTAAGATCTATCATCTAAGTCTAGCTCATAAATGATCTATATGAGATGCTTATCAAGGGGTAGAGATTCATGAAACTGATCATATTACTGACAACTTGGAAATATGAGAGGTTTCCTATGTATTCATTGGTTAGGTTTCCCCATATTTTTGATGATAGGTCACTTTGATTATGGAGATGAAGGGAGGACTAGGTAACATAGGTTGTGCCCCCCATGTCAGTGATAAAATTAGTGAGACATAAATACATCATGTAGCAGCCATATGGATACATAGTGACTACATGGGCAAGTTGGCACATAGTTGTATTAGTGATGGCTAGTATAGAGGTTATTGAACACTACACATGGTAGAGAGAGCCACATTCAATGGCACAAGTAATAGGATAGATAGGCCCACCTCATATAGTGATATCAATATTGATATTAGAGTAGTGGGCTTGACATGTGAGGGAACCATGGGGGAAGAAAGGGCTAAGACCATAGGTAGTGAGATCGACACTTATTCCATATCATGAATGACCATGGACTGGTCAAGTACAATGGGGAATAGAGAAGGAAGATAGAGAGGTGGAGGTAAAGATACCAGATGTACCACTATTGATTCTATATCAGGAGGATCTATGACCACCAAGGATACAATAGTGATGAAATAAGTAAGAGATAGAAAAAAATGATGTCATCTCTGACAAGCTAGTAGAGGAGCTAGAGGAGCGATGGATAATAGATAAATTGCTCAGGTGTAAGCTAAGATGGATGTGAGATATGATAGATGGATATGAACTAAGGAGGTATCATATGGAGGAGGTACTATGAGGTTTAATAGATGGGGAGACTATGTTAGGTGGTCGTGTGGATGGTGAGACCATAGTATCTAAGGCATAGACAGGTAAGAAAACATGGTTAAATTATTGCTTTAAGTTTTTTCTTTGAAAGTAGAGATAGATATATATTTTGAGATATAAAAGTGTTATAATATATATCTAGTGTGATTTTACAAGTGTATGTAAGAATACAGAAGAGATAGGGGGTCCCTATTAAGGGGATCACTCCAAGACATATTGGATGAGACTCTACATCTATATGATCCTAATGCATTAGAGGACCCTAGTATACCATTTGACCCATCTCAAGTGAGTTAGTTTAGAATATCAAGGAAGGAAGTGAGATAGATATGGGCATAGAGAGAGAGGATTCATCCACTAATTGAGATGGTTAAAATAACGATGCAGGCGTGACAAACCCTAGTTGAGGAGAGAGCTATGCATTTGGATATAGTGGTTTAGATGATAGAGATATGGACTCATTTGATAGTCATAGGTGTAGGTAGCACACTTATAGGGATACGTAGAATAATCAAGATCTTGGATGACCTCTTTATAGTGTACTATTTCGAGGAGTCAGATTGAGGCCTCAATAGGTAATGTGGCTAGGCCAAAAGATAGATAGGATGGGACCTAGCCATAGATCTGGATCATTGTATATGATTGTAGTTGTATCAAATCTCATGAGATATATATATGGATCATTTTGGCATATTGTTGTTGGTTGTGTATGTTTTCATTATTTTTTCCTATGTTTGTTCATTATGGTTGAGGTTGTGGATGATTTGGATATATTTATTTCTAGCACATGTATTTAGCTTTTTTGTATATGCTATAGGAAATTTATGAGATGTGGTTTATTTTCAAGCATTATGAAAAACACATGTATGGTTAAAAACAAATAAGAAAAAATGACTTAGAAAAATATAATCAATCAAAAAAATGAACTACACACTATTTTAAGCTGGGAAATGTGTAATAAAAAGAAAATGACAAAGTATCAAGAACCAATAAATGGTAAAACAAGATGGTAAAAAGGGATTTGTTTTTAAACCAAAGTGAAATATTTTGCACCAAATTAAGACAAGTAAAATCATACTAATTCACATTGGGAAGTATGAAAAACAATATAATAAAATGGAAGGTATGTAAAAGGGCATAAATGGTATAAAAACAAATGAATTAAGTCAATCAATCATACTATATCATGTTGGGAAGTATAAAACAAAAAAAAATTAGAAAAATATTGGTCTTGAATTAATTGTACTAATTCAAGCTAGGAACTATGAAAAATTCAAGAAATGGTTGAATTCTTACATGCACTCAAAAAATAAGAAGATAAAAAGGTGAAAAAGAAATGAAGTATAAAATAAATAATCAATTTGGGAAGCATGTCAATGATGTGTAACTTCATAATCAATCAAATCCTACCTCATATTTAACACATGTAATTTTGGATTATGATTTGGGTATTGGAAAATTTTGTGAGGAATGTCAGTTCCTATCCATAGTCTTATACTACAACTCATAAATAAAACACCACTAGGGTGAAATAAACAATAAAAATTAGTTAATTAAGGATGTGGGTAATAAGAAAGAAAAGATGGTAATTTGTGAGGATGGTCAGGTCTTATCTATGGTCTTACAATGTAACTCACAAATGAAATCCCAAAGGGAGTGATCAGTAGAGAAAACAATATTTCTCAAGAGGAAATATGAGGGATATAGGGAATGAAAAGGGAGTGTAAAAATCAAGAGTTAGGCATCTTAAGTGAAGAATTTAGGAGAAAAGAGGCATACTAATGACATGAGAAGACACTAAGTGACTAGTGGTCATCTATATACAAAGGAAACATGTTCTCTATAGACATAAATATTTTTAGGAAAATAATCATACTACTAAGATCAACTCATGAAGGTAGATTGGTATAAAAAATAAAATAGACCTACCTTCTGACAACATGTTCCCCATTTTTTAGGACCCATTATAGAGCTATCAGTCTACTACAAAGATTGGGTACTTGCATGAGAAAGTAGGTATCACTACAAGATTTTTTTATTCTCCTCTTCCAATTGATTAGCCTACCACACACAAAAGGACCTCAGCTCTATTTTGAGGCCAAATATGTAGTTTGAGCTTCAACTAGAAGAAGGATATGTGCTTTGAATCATGTCTTTTAGTGTGATTTGACTTTTAAGAATATTTTTTCCTTTTGTATCATTTCCTTGTGTTTAAATGATTTGGATTTTATATTTTTATAGATTTTTAAAATTCCTCTTCCATATAGATTTGGAATGACAAATAATGAGAGATATAGTGATACACACGAATGATGTTTAGGCTAAGGCTAAAGGAAGCTAAGTAACTAGATAAATACTAACTAGGACACTTAGGATTGACAATGAAATAACATGTGATTTCAAGTCTTAATCATGTATATTCTTAGTTTATGAAAAATTAATAAGGGAAAAAGGAGATCCAAAAAGTGGACCAATGTAAGAAGATAGTAATGAGTAGTATTTTTTGCTAATTGATCACATGGTAAAAGGAGACAAGAAAGAAAGGGAATAGGATTTGTATAACCAAGTCACTATGATAATTATTTGTAAAAAATAGAGATAAGGAAACAAATAATCATGAAGATGAAAGAAAAGATTTTTGAGAAAAACTCAAGCAAGAGAGAGAAAATAATGATAAATATAGATAATCATATGTGAAATATAAATAATAATATAATAAAGATATACTACAAGTAATAAATCACCATACATGATAAGAAAAAATTTTACACACTATCAAAAGATATAATAGATAGAAAAAGATTAAATTAGAGCACACGTCTAACCCAAATGAAAATGTGAAAGACCAATGCATGTGCTCATAAATACTAATAAATTTTTCAACATACATTATCCAATACATTGGGTAAATCTTTATTAATCTAGATATGAACTACTAATGTCTCATCGATCTTTAATGACTATTGGGAAAATACTTCTTTTCAAATCTCCTCCATAAAAAAAGTAAGAATGCTCAAAGGATCATGCTGAGGAGGTAAATTAGGCAAGGTATGGTTAGGAGAATTAATGGGATTAGACTCTATGGGATATGTATGAATCACTGGTGGAGAAGTATCCATGGGTGAGGGAAAGTCCATGGGTGAAAAAATCATGGGTGGAGGCATAAAAGGTGCTGAAGGGACCACATGAAGTGATGTAACCATAAGAGGTAAAGCCATTGGACAAGAAGGATGAGCCTTATTTTAGGGATGACCTATGGGAGGAGTGGTATAAGGTACAATAATTTCTATAAGGTGATCCTTAAGATGTTGTTGAAGGATATAGCAATGATTAATATGATGGGTGCCACATAGATGCCATAGATAATTTACCTCACCATACCTGGGTAGATATTTAGGAAGTGCCTTTAAGGGAGGTATGGCTTTGTTTTATGATGGGGAAGAAGGATGTATGGTATCAATATATTATCACAACTTATTACAACAGGTGTAAGAGTGGTTATCTATCATATGGAAGGAAAAAATACACTTGTGAGTGGTTTTAATATAAGCATTCATGAAAGGAGGTAAAATATGAGTATATGAAGCTAGAGAACACTCATAGGCCCATTTGGTGGGCAAAGGAGCCATTTTAGGAAATTGAAGTAAACCATCACCAAGGAGGAAGGAATAGAACTATGCTCAATAAAAGGAGAAATGGAATAAAAAATAGGGGTAGGATCATCAATAGTAGGAGAAAAAATAGGATCAAATATAGCAAGATTTATTAAGGGAGGAGTGGGATCTATAGAAGGTTTAAAGAGAGTTATACTAACCTCAAGGGTAAACTAGCTATGAAGGTCAAAGTACCTATCAAAGTGATAAGGCCCAGTCATAAGATGATCCATGACCGTAGTCTTATGTGTCTCCTTAGAAATTGGAGCTGTCAGTGCCATCTCTACCATATGATAAAAGGGAAAAATAAAAAAATTAAGAACTATAAGTGAAGAAAAACTATGAGATACATGAAAAGACTCAAGTAAATAAGAATGGTAATAGATAACCTCAGCATCACAAGATTGTACAAGATCACCTAATAATGGATCATCTAAGGATTATCCATCATCATAATCTAGGGTGTGAATATAAATGGCATAGGAAAAGATAACCTTATCATACAAAAAAGTATGGTGAATAGAATGCCTAGTCTTGGTCAAGACTACGAGAATGTCATTACAAGGAGGCTTACGAGAATGATGTTGTAAAGAATCAAGAAGCTAAGAGATAAGATGAGGCAAGAGATTGGACATTTTAATCTTTAAGATAATCTCATTAGGCTCATAATCATCAGAATCTAAGAGGTTGGAAGGAATGTTGCCAGTGAGCTTAAGATGCCCACTGTAACCTTGGGTTGAGTTAATAAGAAATTTGAGATGTTATGACTTACAAAATGGAATGCTAGGTAAAGTCTCAAAAGTAGGAATCTTGAAGACACCACAATCTTGGTATTAATCAAAATTAAAAGGGGTTATTATCACCTTGAATCCTATAAATGGATCTATTATGAGGGAATTTATTGCATTGGTAGGCAGAATAAGTGATATCTCTCATGCGGTGAGTCGATGACATACCAAGAAAGATGTTATAAGAAAGAAGGAAGTTAAATATCATAACATTCACATGGATAGTGATAGGTGGCATAGAAATCAAAAGCCACATGCAACCTAGAGGAGGTATTTGTCTTCTTTCATATTCTTGGTAGGTGTTGCATGTATACTTAAGATTGCATTTTGAATATCCAAGAGTATTCATGAGATTCATAAAAACAACACACATGCCATAACCCTCATCAATAAATTCACACTTAACTTGGATATCACCTTTTTGGATGTTAATGAATAAGGGAGTATCATCTACATGAAGTAAAATCTTATTGGGAATCATAGAAGCTATGATAAATTTTAAGGAAAGAGAAGTGTCTATAGTTTCATTAATGTTGATAGACATCTCTTCACATTTTTATAAAATACTATCTTTGGAACCAGATAAAGGTGTCTCCTATCCTATTAGGGGAGGATGAGGAACATTCATCTTGAATAATAGCTGCATGAGATGGTTTCTATAATAGGGTTAAGTCCTCATAAGATCAAGGAACAAAATTTGGGATGAGAGATTAGTGAGCTCTACAATGGGATCCCACTCATAATAGCCCATAATAAGGTTGTTAGATATAGGTGCATAATGGCTAAGGAGGTCTTTAGAAGGAGGAAGCAAAGTACATTGTAACTTTTGTTGATAATAATGAGAAGGTTTGGGATAAGGTTGTAAATCATGTTGTTATGATGAAGTGTTTTATTCAAGTTGATTTTGAGAATTGGAAGAAGTGTTGGTAGAAATTTGATTATCATTAATATTGTAAGATGATGGAAGAATGGTAAAAATGCAATGGGAAGAATTATCTAAGGGGGAATCATAAATTAGATCATCAAAAATAATAAGGTCATCTTGCCCCAACTCATTTAACTAAGTTAGAGAATAATCTTGGATAACATGATATGTTATAGATGCAGGAGTGTAGATAGGCTATGAATCAATGAAAGCTACCACCCCTTCACATATTAATCATGCTAACCACATTCTCTTCATAAGTTGGATCAACAAGAATTTCCACATTATTGGTGGAAGGGGTGTGCTTGTCTTCGTTGTCTTGAATTGGTTGATGATTAGGGAGAGGGTCTTTGTAAATAGCTAAATGAGAATTTACCTTATTTAAGGCTTGAGTTTTATCATGTTTTTTATAGTACTTGAATACAATTTCATAACCTTGTTGGCTCTTGTGAATGATGGAATCATGATCAAAATTAGGTCCAAGAAGAAAATCCATAGCTAAATTATGAAGTTATCTATAGGTCTCATGAGAATGACCCCAACTAGTGTGAAACCAACAAAACTTGTTAGGATCATACCAAGATTTCATAGGATGAGTAGGTTCAATCTCTCATAGAAGAGGCTTGGGTAGATGCTTAATCAATTCAACTAAAGATAGAAGTTTTTTAACATTGATGTTGTTTTTTGAAGAAAAATCAGGATTAGTATATTATTGATAAGAGGGAGCTAGTTCAAATGAATGAGTAGGAATGATAGCTTGAATATTGTGAATGGTGTCATAAGAATATATAACACCATCATTGGTAACATTGTGGTTTTTGTTCTTTAGTAATAGATGAGGACCCACAAAAGGCTAGGCTAGCCTGAATTGACGCATTAAGAAATTTTGATATTTAGCTTGGTTAATAGTCTCCTCCAATGTATGTAGAGAGAGAGAGAGAGAGTAAGGACTTGATATTGTAATTTAGGAAAGAGGGCATTGGTAAAGAGATGGAAAATATTGTCATCAGCCATGTTATGTTCACATTTTTTTGATAAATTCTTCCATCTTGTAACAAAGGCTTAAGAGGTTTAATTTTCATTTTTTTTATAATTTATGAAATGTGCCAAAGTGTTTTTGGTAAGATCACTAGTTTGGAAAGCTTGAACTAAAGCATTCATTAAATCCTCTAGACTAGTAATGGAATGTGGTATAATTTTATTGTACCAATCCAAGGCATCACCTATGAGGGTTTTAGCAAGGATATTGGTAGCAGAAAAGGTGTTTAATTTGACATAATCCTTATAAATATTTCCAAATGTCTTAATATGAAGGGTGGGATTGGTTGATCCATTATAAGAAACTATAGGTGTTATACCTCCTATGTCAATGTTAGCAATTTGAGTAGTGAGAGGTTCATTTTGTAGATGCTTGATGGTTTTGTTAATCAAATGAGGTTGAGGAATGAGATTACCTTGAGAATATTGAAGAGGAGGAGGAGAAAATTTTGGTTATGTGCGCCCCAAGCCATTGGTTATAGATGAGATTAAAGGTGGAGAAGGTGGTTTTGCATTCTCATCATTTCATTTGTATTATTAGCTTGAAATGTATTCACTTGATTCAAAAAATTTAAAAAAATTTGGTGTGTTTGATTGGCATTATTAGAAGCATTAGAGTTGGTATTAGTGGCTTGGGTACCACTATTGGTGTTGTTAGCAGCTTGAAAAGAATAATGAGAATGAGATGCACTAGTGGAAAATTTTTATTTTGTAGCAAAAGATGGACTTGTGAAGGTTTGAGAGGAAGAAGAACTATAAGTATGATTACCTTGGGTAGCAAATGAAGCACTAGTAGATGGATTAAGGATAGTGGATCTCAAGAGAGGTCCACTAGATGTAGAACCTGCCATGTTAGCTAAAATACTAGGCATGGAGGTGGAACAAGTTAGAGAAGAAGTCATAGTATGAGAAGGGTTCATAATAAAAGGACAAGGCTAAGAATAAAAAAAAGTGGAACCCCCAAATCAATTTGAGAATGTAGGAGTAGGTGAACGAGGTTCTTCATCTTGACCACTAATCATAATATTGTAAATGGTAGAAGGTTTTTTTCCTTGATGTTGAGGAAATTCAAAGATAAAGAAAACCATTTTGAGAGTATACTCTAACTCAGGTTGATCTTATAATGAGAAAATAGGATTATGTTGTGAAGCGGTATTAGGATGGGTCTCATAGTTCATTATATGAGTGGAAATATGAACATTACTAGCTTCCAAGAAAGGATCCCTACTCTATCTATAAGAGACCCTATGAGGATTGGTAAGATTCATCATGTCTATTGACTATAACTCAATGTCACTATCAAATAAAAATTTCATGATGAAGGGAAAGGAAGAAAGATGAGAAGGCAAAGAACTAGGAAGTGACTAAAATAGGACAAGGTCAATTGGGTTGATCTAGTATAGTGTACAAAGAATAAAAATAGGTTAAGTGGGTTGTAGATAGTACAAGGTCAACTGGGTCAATCTTTTATAGTGAATAGATGCCAGAAAAAGGTATAGGGTTGACTGGGTTAACCTAGTATAGTAGACAGTGAAAAAGAAAAGGTTTATAACAAGTTGTGAAGTGAAACAAGATTATTTTTATAGTTAATCTAGGAAATTAAGAGATGAATGGAAACAAACAGTCAATTGGATCAATGTTAGCTAGTTCAATTGAATCATACAATACAAAACCTTACATTAATGCTAGTTAATGTAAGTTTTTGCACACACGATTGAGCAAAGAGCAAGAAATCAACTTAAAAATTAAAGAGATAACTAATTGGTCAACCTAATATGTTTTATTATATTATTAAGAAATTATTTTAACTATTATGGGAAGTTGGTTATAAAGTAAGTAACTAGATAGCAATCTAAGGACGGTTTTTGGTAGTTTGGGCTAAAACAGATTATAGTGGCAATGATATAGGCTTGATATTTGGGCCTACACCCTCACTTCACACATTAAAATGATAAGGGTATCATATGATTAGTCATAATATACCATTAACCACACTTAAACTTGACTAGATTATCAAGTTGGCTTTCCCCTTAGTGATTAAATCTAAGTAGGTTGGCCATGGGTAGACAAATGTTAAAGTCCTTGTTTAAATTTTATGATTTAGTAGTGTGTGCATAAAATAGAAATAATATAACTAAATATTTAATTAATAATCCCCTAATTAAACTATGTGAAATATTCTAAGCATGCAAGCAATAATAAAAGAAAGGCATTATCTAATTACTATCATATAGAGATTAATTCTAATTTGAAACAAGGTATAGTGTTGAAACTATATCCAAAAAATATGAAATAAGGTAGATAGGGTTGAAATTATACTATATAAGGTATGAATATGTATAAGGCCAAGTAGGTTTGACATAGTTATTTTAGATAGCACACAAAACATAGAATTGGGTAGAGAGGGTCGATCTAGTTGATTCTACAGGAGCAGTTTTGAAGACTACAAACTATGAAATGAAAGTAAAAAAAGAGATAGAGAGATAGAAAGGAACCTTGGTGGATTAGAGATGCAAAGGTGGAATATTATTGATTAATAATCTTGAATAATGTTATAAAAATATGCTAACTAGGTTGATTAGGTTTATCAAGTTGTGCAAGGACTGTTATAAAAGCCTAAAAATGTATAAGGTTGACCATGGTTGACCTAGTATATTTTGTAGATGCCTGAATGTGTATAGGGTAAACTGGGTCAACCTAGTAGCTTAAACTAGAAGTCTAAAAGTGTAGAGGGTCAACTAGGTTGACCTAGTAGTCTAAACTAGAATTCTAAATTCTAGAAACCTGTACTAGGTCAATAAAATCGATCTAATTTCCTATTCTTGAAAACTTATGCACTAAGATTAGAACTAGATCGACAGAGTTGATCTAGTATGATAGATATATGATAAAAAAATAATGCTAAAAAATTTAAATAGATTCTTCAAGGGTTAGTTTGATAATGGGTTCACTACATTGTATACAATCAAAAATGCATCATGTCTATAAATCAATCCTAGCTTGGATTAGATAAGGCATACCTACACTTCTAATTAGGAATAAATTTATTAAGTAGGAGCATGACCAATATTGGGATTTGATAAAATTGATTAGTGGATCACTTGTCACAATACACCATGTGATTTAGGGTTCTAAAGCTTACAGTCTAACATAATCATGCAACAACCCTAAAAGAATCCTAGGTTTAATATTTCACCTATGTTAATAAATAAGAAATTAAATCTAATCTAGTGCACACCAAAGCTTGTGGCACAAAGTGGGGGTTAGAAAAAAATAAACAACTAAACTAAACATGTATAGAAGACTTATACTCATGTCAATATATATGAAATCCTAATGCTTAAGAATATAATTATAACTAAAGTATCTATCTATTCTTGTAAAGGAGAAATAAAGTTAGGAATACTTACCTTGAAGATGAACATACTAAGACTCAATCTCTCCCTTGGCCAAGGTGTTTGGCAAGAGTTTGTTGTGGTATGTAAAGATAACAAATACAAATCAACTCTAGGCTATACAACCTATCTATGCATCCAAAAGACTTCTCCACAAAACAAGATTTATATCCTCAAAGAAAGTATATAACCCTAATATTTATTCCTTAACTAGAATGGTCAATAAGCAGATGTTCATTCACACTTATTCTTCTTCACTTCTCTTCTCTACAAATACATGGAAATTAACTTGTATATATAGGATGATCATGCTACGAATCCTCCTAAGAACATCAATTGTATAGGGTTGGCCATGGTTGACCCTGTATGTTTTCATGGATAATTCACTAGGTATGATTTAGGTTAGTCAAAAGGCTAAAAAAACCAAAAAGTGAAAAATACCCTAAACTATACAGGGTCAAACATGGTCCACCTAGTACAACCAATAGTCCAAAAGGGAATTAAGGCAAGAAGAGGAGGATGAAAAGAGGAAATTGACTAGAATGGGTAAGTATGAGAAGAATAAGTTGAGGGTTAATAGTTTTAGGAGATGAGTGCGTAGACGGTAAGTGGAAAAAGTGACAACAATCTTATGAAGCACCAATGGTTTACCCACCCCTTTCTTGGTTCACCCCTTAAGGCATGCACTCAAAGAGATTGAGTTTTGATAGGTTCTTGCAAGATATAAAGTGTCAGTAATTAACAAAAAAAATTAAATATTATGTGCATACACATGGTTATTTCAAAATTAGATCCACTCAGGTATCTTCTATCTGAAATAGCTTTGCAAGGTCACATAGCCAAATGGATCATGTTTTTTAGTGAATTTGAGTTAGAGTATGTCAACCAAAAAAGTCATCAAGGGGAAACTTATTATATATTATCTTGTTGAAGCACCCCTTGTAGATATAGAACCCTTGATATTTCAATTCTTAGTTGAATCCATTATGACCATCATTGACACACCTCTTAAGGAGCAACATTTGAAGCTTTATTTTGATAGATCATTCATAACATATGGATTTAGGGTATGCCTTTTATTTATTACACCATAAGGGGATCTATTCCCTAATCCATTTATGATAATCTTTCCTTGTACCAACAATATGTCAAATATGAATCACTTGTTACCAAACTTTGATAGGAAGTACAATGGAACATACAACATCTAAAAGTTTATGGTGATTCTTAGTTAATCATCAATCAAGTTACAAACCATTTTCAGACCAAAGATGATAAAATGGTATCATATAAGGCCATGGTAGACACTCTCAAATAACATATTACCTAACTATAGTTTGAATATATAACAAGGGCCAATCAAAAAATAATAGATCCCATGGCTACCATTGGATCTTTGATTCAATATATAGATACAACCAAGGAATACCAATTACTTGTTAAAAATTTACTAGCACCAACTCATGAACCTTCAACTACTGCAATGATTTGTGATATTATTGGTCGCATCTCTCTATGGTATTTTGACCTATATTCCTATATTAACAACCATATAATTCCACTAGACCTATCCCATAATTAATCCAAATCCTTTATCCACCATGCTGCACATTATACCTTACTCAGACCAACCCTTTACCACCATAATTTTCATGAAACTCTACTTCATTATTTAAATTTGATAGAATATACATTAGCCTTATAGGAAGTTCATGAAGGAGTATGTGGATCCCACACAAGTGGGTCTATCCTCACCAAAAATCTCTTACCTATCAAGTATTATTGGCCAATGATGGATGCAAATGTAGCTACATATGTGAAAAAGTGTGATAAATGTCAAAGGCATGTTATATAATTCATGCCCTGGTCAAGACTATTAAACCAATGCTTAAACCATGTCTATTTGCTACATGGGGCATTGATCTATTGTGGAAGATAAACCCCACCTCATCCAATGGACATTAACATATCCTTGCCACCACTAAATATTTCAATAATTGAGTTGAAGATATACCCCTCACTTACATAACCAAATTTAAAATTTTCAAATTCATATTCAACTATCTCATTTTCCACTATGGTGTTCCCTTTAACATTATATCTTATAATAGAAGATCATTCAAAAATAAGTATGTCAAGTCTCTATGTGCCAAGTACAAGATTACTCAACATTTTTCCATGGAATATTACCCATAAGGTAATAGCTAATCTGAAGTATGTAACAAAACCATTGTCAACATTCTTAAAAATACTATCAATGATGCCAACTATAATTAGCACCTTTAAATATTTCATGCACTTTGGGTATATTGTACTAATCATTGTACTCTAATAGGAGCCACTCCATATTCACTTGTTTTTTGTACTAAAACCATTCTTCCCATTGAGGTCAAGCTACCTTATATGTGAATCTCTTTGAAGCATGTCCTAGATGATGAAGACTATTAATTAGATCACCTAAAAGAGTTGGAGTTTCTTGATGAGAAATGCATGGCTATAGTTAAAAATCTTCAAGCATACCAAAACTGACTCCATGACCATTACAATTAGCATGTCAAACATAGAGAATTTAAATTTGTTGATATTATACTTAGATAAAACTAGAAAAATACCATGACAAAGAAGAAACATAAAGGAAAGTTAAAACCTAACTTGATAGGCTCTTTCATCATTATAATAAACTATGGCATTGGAGTGTATAGGCTTGTTACACCAGATGGGGATGAACTTGATTAACTGATAAACATTATACACCTCAATCATTACTTTACTTGAGAGACCTAGTGTATAGTCTATGAGGCCCATTTTAGTTGCATATTTAATAAAAAATGCATCATTTCTATGAATTAATCCTAGATTGGATAATATATATCACACCTACACTTCTGATTGGGATACACTTGTTAAGTGGGAGCATGACCAATATGGGGATCCACTAGACCTAATTATGGGATCACTTGTCATAACATATCATGTTAGGAAGGGTTCCAAAGCCTACAATATAACATAATTGCATAACAACCCTAGTAGAGTCCTAAGGTTTAAATCATTCACTCTATTCTAATAACAAGAAAGAAAATCTAATCTAGTGCACACTAAAGCTTGTGGCACAAAGTGGGCGTTAGAATAAATTATAAAACAACTAAACTAAACATGTATTAGAAGACATATAGTCATGTCAATGTATACAAAATCATAATACAAGGAGATCAGAATACAAATGAATTATCTATCTACTATTATAAAGGAGAAATAAAGTTATGAATGTTTACCTTTAAAGACAAACCCGTCAAGCCTCAATTTCTCCATTGGCCAAGGTGCTTTGAAAGAGATTATTGTGGTATGTAAGAATAATTAAGATAAATTAGATCTAGGCCACACAATCTATCTAATCATCTAAAATACTTCTCCATAATACAAGATCTATGTCTCCAAAGGAAATATGGAACCCTAAGCTTTATTCCTCAAATAGAATGGTCAATAAGTAGACGTTCACTCATACTTCTGTGCTAATAATTATTCTCTTATGAAATGGTAGGAAATGAGCTTGTATATATAGGTAGATCTTACCCTAAATCCTCTTGGGAATGTTGGATGTATAAGGTTGACCCAATCGACCCAGTGTGTTTTTAGAGATAAATAACTAGGTCTGTGTTAGGTTGGTTAAAAGGCTAACAAACAAAGAAAGTGACAAATACCCCTAAACTATACTGGATCCATAGTCGACCCAGTATAATTGACTATCCAAAAGGGTGTTAAGGTAAGAAAAAGAGGATTTAAAGATGAAAAATATTGGAGGAGGTAGGACTAATAATAATAAGCCTAGAGTTAATGGTTTTAGGAGACAAGTGTGTAGATGTCAAGTGGCAAAAAGAACAACAATCTTACGAAGTACCGATGGTCTACCCACCCATTTATTGATGTACCCCTTAAGGTATACACTAATAGAGATTGAGACTCAATAGGTTTATATAAGATACAAAGTGTAAATTATCAACAAAAGTTTGAAAATATTGTGTGTACATATTCCCCACTCAAAGCTCATCACATGTCATGTAAGTACAACACAGAATGGTGTTTTAGGATAAAACATGATAAAATACAATGTTGATGCTAAGTAAAGTTAAATAAAAAGAAAGTAAGATAAATGAAAGGACTGAATTTAAAAACACATACCTTTAACTTACCTTAGTGTTGTAGATAAATAAGGATATTGTAAGATATGTAAAGGTGTCCAATGTAGAGAACACTAGACAAACCTATAGAAGTTAGTACAAAAATAGCCAAAAATTGAAATTTTTGGAAAATAGGCATATGGTAGTGGAAAATAATCTCTACATCATCATGAATCCAATGCATATTATGGTTTTCAAAATGGATGAGTAGAAACAAAGATAAAAGCTAAACAAGAAGTCTACAAAACAATAATTGAAAGATTTGAGGTTTGAAAAGTGTTTTTAAATATGGGAAAGACAAGTCATTTTTTATTTTGACTTGTAAGAGAGGGGAAAAAGATATCTCTAAAGAGAAAAGAATATAGGATGCTGAGGAGATGACATGTTAAACAAGGAGAGGCTCTAGAAGCTACAACAGGTGCACTACAGGTATGGAACTAAGAATCTCAAACCAATTTTTGAAATTTGTATTAAATTAAGTGAGTTTTTAGTAATTTTGAATTTTAAGCATTGATGGATGTCAAAATGAATAAAATTAGATTATAGGGGAAGTAAATAGGAAGATAGGAAATGCGTTTGGAGGATTTAGGCAAAAAATAGAAAATTACACTTTTTCTTGAAAAATACAAGGGGTCAGTAGGCAAAAAACACTGGGTCAACCCAATTGACCTAGTAGGCTAGAAAATAGGTAGAATCCATATTGTTGGAATAGTAGGTATGGGTTAACCCTATATATTCTATAGGTTGAAGGCCTAGATTAGAGTTTTTAGGTGGTTTGAAAGGTTTATAATAGAAACTCAACACTAGGGAGGAGTAAAAAAGGGGGTTGACTTACTTTTTTGAGTCAACCAAGTGAAAAGATAGGAAAATTTTTGTCAAACTAGTTTAACCAAAGGGTTAGAATGATATAAAAAAGTATAAAAAAGGCCAAAAGAGGGATAAAATGGCCCAAAATGACCAAGATAAAGAAAGATTGATAAGGCTAAAATTAAGCTAAAGAGAAGAAAATAAAGTAATTTTAGGCTTGTTTTTACTTTAAAATGTAAGAAGAATGTATAAATAATGTATTATGACTATAAATGACATGGAAGAACTAATACATCCTTTGTTGTTTCTTAGGTACAGGGATGACAAAGATTTTGGAGATTTTTGGATGCAACATGGTTATGAAACTTTTTAGATAGGTTGATAGATGGAGATAGGAATATAATAGGATCTATAAGTCTAGGTAGGATAGTAGAGATGTGTTGGATACTCCTAAGTGTTAACTTATTAGTCATGTTCCTCTATTATTGGGAATGATTGACTAAAACCTTTAGATGGGAGGTGGTTGAGGATATAGTATAGGTGGCTATCATGCTAGAGGATGTCTATTCCATCTTATGGCTACCCATAGTAGGAGTATAAGTGCTTGTAGGGATACTAGATAGTCTAGAGAAGAGGAGAACCTTAGCCATGTGGGCTATAGGCTTAGAGATGATATTACCAATCAAGAAAGTGAATATTTTTAATGTCTATACATCATAGATTTTAGATATATGAAAGGTTATGATAGGCCTTATGACACAATGGGTGCTATATCATAAGTCAGATGGTAACGCAACACTATTCATGGTAGCCTTGAGTAGGATTATCTTGGAATAATGAGTGTTATATGACCTATTCTCAATCATTTAGGTCTAACTGGTACAAGATATGTACAAGATGTTATTTCAAGGGTAGAGGACCATAGGAATAATCATATTACTAACATCTTAGATATATAAGAGGTTTTTTATGTACCAACCAGTTGGGTTTCCCCATGTGATCGATGATAGGTTACCTTGACTATAGATATAGAGGGAGAACCAAGTAGCATGGGCCATTTCTGACATACTAGTTCTATAATTAATGAGATGTAAAAATATCATATGGTAGCCATATGAGCACATAACATATACATGGGTGAGCTGAGACATAGTTGCACTAGTGATAGAGAGGATAGAGGTGCTTAGGCACTATTTCTAGTAGAGAGAGCCACATTCAATGGCAAGGGTGTCATGGAACATGGTCCTACCTCATCCAATAACATTGATACTAATGCTTGAATAATGGGCTCAGCATGTGAGGGAACCATGAGGGAGGAGAGGATGAAGACCACTAATAATGAGGTTGGGACTAAGGCCATGTCAAGAGTGACCATATATTGGTCAAGTATGATGAGGAGCTAATAAAGAGGATAGGGATGTGCTAGTAGAGATAATAGATGTACCACTACCAACTCCACATTAAGATGAGTAGTGGCTATCAAATACATGATGATGATGATGATGATGATGATGATGATGATGATGAATGTAGGAGGTAGAGGAGAGAGTGGAGACTATTACCATCCCAAATGTCTCCATAGATGAGTTAGAGGAAATGATAGAGCAACCACTCAAATACAGGATAAGACTAACATGAGTCATGATAGTTGGGTTTGAGCTAAGGAAGTGACCTATAGAGGAGGTGCTAGGAGGTCATGTAGATGGGGAGACTATGTTAAGTGGTCACACACATGGAGAGACCATAGTAGCTGAGACACATACATGTAAAAAAAATATGGTTAAATTATTGCTTATATTTTTTTTAGATAGATAGATATATATTATGAGATATAATAGTGATCTAATATCCATCTTATGTGTTTTTATAGAGGATGAGGAGGAGAGATGGGGGTCACTAGTGAGGGGAGCACTCCATGAAATCCTAGATGAGACTTTATATCCATATGATCCCACAAAAATGGAGGATCTAAGTATACCATCTACCCCAGCTTAGGTGAGCTAGTTTAGATTAGCTAAAGAAGCAGTGAGGTAGATGTGGGCATAGAGAGGTAATATGCATCCATTAGCAGTGATGTGTACAAGGGAGCTACAATAATTGTTGTCCCTAAAAAATGAGAGAGTTGCACATTTATATATAGTATCAGAGATTATAGATATCTAGACCCAACTATTAAAGTCACAAATACAAGTAACACACCTATAAGGATAGGTAAAGGGATTAAGATCTTAGATGGTCTCCTTACAGTGTACCATTTGGAGGAGTTAGACTGAGGCCTTAATAGGTGGCATGGCAAGGCCATGAGATAGATAGGATGGGACCCAACCATAGATTTGGGGCATTATATATGGTTTTATTTGTTGTATAAAACTCATGAGTTGTATTTATAGATCATTTTGTCATATTATTGTTAGATGTGTATGTTGTCATCATGGTTGATTCTAGTTGTCTATTATGGTTAAGGTTGTGGATGTTTATTATGGTTGAGGCTATAGATGCTTATAATATATTTATTTATAGCACATGTATTTATCTTTGTTTTATATGCTATAGGAAATATTTGAGATGTGGTTTTATTTTTATCATTATGAAAAACACATGCATGGTTAAAAATAAATAGGCAAAAGGACTTGAAAAAATATAATAAATCAATAAAATTTACTATATACTATATCAAGATGGGAATTATGTAATAACGAAAAATGATTAAGTATAAAGAACCAAGAAAAGGCAAAACAAGATGGTAAAAAGGAATTTTTTTAAAACCAATGTGAAAGAGTTTTGCACCAAATTAAAATAAGTAAAATCATACTAATATCATGTTGGGAATTATGATAAACAAAGTAATAAAATGGAAGGTATGAAAAAGGGTACAAATGGTAATAAAAACAAATTAATTAAGTTAATCAGTCATACTAAATCATGCTCAAAATTATGAAGGAAAAATAAAATTACAAAAGATTGGTCTTAAATTGGCCATACTAATTCAAGCTAGGAAATATGAAAAATTCAAGAAGTGGTTGAAACCTTACATGCACTCAGAAAATAAGAAGATAAAAAGGTGAAATAAATATTAAGCAAGCATAAAACATACTAAATAAGTATGGGACACATGTAAAATGATGTGTAACTTCACAATCTATTGAATCTTATCTCAAATTTGACACATATAATTTGGATGGTGATTTGGGTATTAGAAAATTTTGTGAGGACTAGGTCCTATCCATGGTTTTACACTACAACTCAACAAAGACAACACCACTAGGGTGGAATAAATAGGAAAATTGAGTGGTCAATGATGTGGGTAATAGGAAGGAAAATATGGTAATTTATGAGGATGGTTAGGTCCTATCCATGGTCTTATAAAGCAACTCACAAATGAAATCCTAAGGGGAGTGATTAGTAGAAAAGATGATATTTATCAAGATGAAAAATAAGGAGTGAAAAAGGGAGTGTAAAAAGAAAGACTTAGGCATCTTATGAGAAGACCTTAGGAGGTAATAGGTATATTAAGGACATGAGAAGCCACTAAGTGACTAGTGGTCATCTATTTACAAAGGAAACATGTTCGCTATAGACACAAATATTTGTACATAAATAGGCATTCTATGAAGATAAACTCATGAAGTTATATTGTTATAATAAAATAAAATGGGCCTACCTTCCCATTACATGTTCCCCATTCTTTATGACCCTTTACAGATTCGTTGGTATACTACAAATATTGGGTACTTATGTGAGAAAGTAGGTATCACTAAAAGATATTTTTTATTCTCTTCTTTTAATATATTGGTGTACTTCACTCCAAAGTACCTTGGCTCTATTGTGATGCCAACTATGGAGTTTAATCTTTGACTAGAAGAAGGAGATGTGCTTTGAATCATGTCTTTTAGTGTGATTAGACTTTTAAAAATATCTTTTCCTTCCAATATCATTGTCTTCTAATATCATTGCCTTTTAAGATTCCTCCTCCATATAGACTTGGAATTACCAATCATGAGAAAGATAGTGATACACACAAATGAGTCATAGCCTAAGGCTAAAATAAGTTAAGTAACCAAAGACAAAGAATAAATAGGACACTTAGGCTTGACAATGAACTAATATGTGATCTCAAGTCTCAACCGTGTATATGCTTAGTTTATGGCTAAAGGAATAAGGAAAAAAAAGAGATCCAAAGTAGACCGGTGAAAGGAGGTAGTAATGATATAGATTATTTTCTAATTGATCACATATTAAAGGTAGATAATAACCAAAGGGAATAGGGTAAGTATAACTAAATCACCATGGAAAATTATCTGTAAAGAATAAGGATAAGGAAGCAAAAAAATCATATAGATATAAGAAGAGAGTTTTAAGAGAAACTCTAGGAAAAACGGAAGGGAAAGCAATGATAAAAAAAGACAATCATATGAAAAATATAAAAGATAGGTAAGATATAGTACAATAAGTAATAAATCATGATATAAGATAAGTAAAAATTTGACAAAGTATCAAATGATATAATAGATAGAAATCAGATTGGAGCACATGTCCAATCTAATATAAATGTGAAATCACCATGCATGTACTCATAAATACTAGTAAACATATCCACACATATTATCCAATACATCAGATGAGTATATATGAAGCTAAAGTCAAATTGTTGCTTAGGTCTCATCAATCTTTAATGAATACTGGTCAAATACTTCTTTTTTTATCTCCTCAATTGAAAAAGTAAGAATGCTCAAAGGTTCATGTTGAGGAGGAAAATTAGGCAAATGATAGTCAAGAGAAGGCATCGGAGTAGGATCTATAAGAGGAGAAAGAATCACAAGTGGTAAAGGGTTCATGGTTGAAGGACACATGAGTGGAGAAGGATCCACAGGTGAGGGAAGGTCCACACGTGAAATAATCATAGATAGAGTCATAGAAGGTGGTGAAGGGACAATAGGAGGTGATGGAACCACTATAGGTGGATCCATAGGAGAAGGAGGAGCCTTATTGTGGGAATGACCTATTTGAGGAGTGGTATAAGGTATGATAATAACTTTAAGGTGATCTTTGAGATGTTTTTTTAGGACGCAACAATGATCAGTGTGATGGGTGCCACAGAGATGCCGTAGATAATATACCTCACCATAGTTTGGAAAATATTTAAGAAGTACCTTTAGGGGAAGTAGGGCTTTATCTAATGATGGGGAAAAAGGTTGCAAGGTATCAATATATTTATGCAACTTACAATAATGGGTGGAATAATGGTTATTTATTCCATGGAAGCAACAAACATGCTTATGAGTGGTTTTAGTATAAGAATTCATAAAAAGGAGATAAAAAAGATTGGAAGAAGTTTAATAACACTCATTGGCCTATTTGGTGGGTAGAGGATCCATCTTAGTAAATGGAAGTAAACCATCACCAAGAGAAGGTGATGATGAGGAAGGAATGGAACTAGGCTCAATGGAAGGAGCAATAACATCAAAAGAAAGGATAAGCTCAAAAATAGTAAGAGTAGGAATAGGATCAACTATAAAAGTAATAAGAAGAGGCTCAACTATAATAGGCTTTATTGAGGGAGGAGTAAGGTATATAGAGTGTCTAAAGAGAGTCTCACTAACCTTAGGGGTAAACTAACTATGAGGGTCAGGGTACCTATCAAAATGGTAAGGCCCAGTCATAGGATGATCTATGAGTATAGTCCTATGTGGATCCTCAAAAACTAGAGGTGTTAGAACCATCTTTACCATATGATAAAGGGTAAAAATGCAAAACTTAGATACTATAAGTGAAGGAAAATGATGAGATGCCTGAAAAGACTCAAGTAAAGAAGAATGATGGCAAAAAACCTTGGCATCATGGGCTTAGACAAGACTACCTAAAAATGGATCATCTAAGGAATAACCATCATCATAATATGGGCTATGAATATTAATGACACGGGGACTGATAACCTTGTCATCTAATGATGCATGGTGAATAGAATGCCTAGTCTTTGTCAAGACTATGGGAATGTCATTATAAGGAAGTTTATGAGAATGAAGCTAAAAAAAGCAAGGAAGCTATGAGATTAGATGAGGTGAGAAATCAAAATTTTTGATCTTTAAGTTAATTTCATCAGGCTCATCATCATTTGAATCTAAAATATTTGGAGGAATGTTACCAATGAGCTCAGGATGCCCATTGTAATCACAAGTTGAATTAGTAGGAAAGTTGAGATGCTGAGACTCATGGAATGGAACACTTGGAAAAGGTTAAAGAGTAGGAATCTTGAAGACATCATGATCTTGGAATTTTTATAAATTCCAAGGGTTAGTGTCACCTTGAATCCTATAAATGGCTCCATTATGAGGGAATTTAATGCATTAGTAGGTGGAAGAAATGATAGATCTCATGCAATGAATTTATGGCCTACCAAGAAAGATGTTATAATAAAGGGGGAATTTAAATATAATCACCTTCATGTAGAAAGTGATATGTGGGATGGTAATGGGAAGCCACATGCAACCTAGAGGAGGCATTTTCCTTCTATCATATCCTTGGCATGCATTATGTGTAGACTTGTAATCGTATTCAGAAAACCATATAGTCTTAATGAAATCAAGAGAAGTGACACATGTGATAGAACCCTCATCAATCAAGGAATGATTAACTTGGATATCACATATTTGGACATTAGTAAATAAGGAAGGATCATCTACACAAAGTAGAATATTATCAAGAATCATAGATGTGATAGGAAATTGCAGAGAAAGAGAAGTGTCTATAGTTTTATCAATGTTGATAGACATCTCTTCACTTTATTATAAAATACTATCTTTAGAACTGGATAAAGCTTCCTCCCATCCTACTAGGGGAGGATGAGGGGCATTAACCTTGAATAAGAGTTGCATGAGGTGCTTTATATAACATGTAGAAGTCCTCACAAGCTCAAGAAATGGAATTTGAGAAGGGAGATTAGTGAGTTCTATAATGGGATCCTAATCATAATAGCCCAAAAGAAGGTTATTGGATATAAGTGCATAATGGTTAAGGAGGTCCTTGGAAGGAGGAGCTGAATTACATTCAAATTTTTATTAGTAAGAAGAAGAAGAAGAAGGTTTTGAATAAGGTTGTAAATCATGTTGAGATGATGAACTAGTTGGTTTAAGTTAATTTTGAGAAGGAAAAGAAGAAGTGTCGGTAGAATCTTGATTATCGTTAGCATTGGAAGATGATGGAAGAGTGGTATAAATATAATGGGATATGTTATCCAAGGGGGAATAAAAAATTGGATCATTAAAAGTGATAAGATCTTCTTGTCCCAACTCATTTAAATGAGTTTGAGAAGAATCCTAAATAATATGATATATCTTATCGGAAGGAGGAGTGTAGATAGGTTAGGAATCAATTAAATCCACCACCCTTCACATATTAGTCATACTAACCAAATTCTCTTTTTAAGTTGGTTCAATAAGGCTTTTATGTTATTGATGGAAGGGGTGGGCTTGTCTTGATTGTCTTGGAGAGGTTGACGATTAGGTAAAGGATCCTTATATATAGTCAAATGATCATTTACTTGATTCAAGGATTGAGTTTTATCATTTGATTTATAGTACTTGAAATTAATCTCATAGGCTTGTTGATGCTTAATTAAATCATGATCAAAATTAGGTCCAAGAAGAATATGCATATCTAAATCATGAAATTGTCTACAAGTCTCATGAGAATGACCCCAACTAGTGTGAAACTAACAAACTTGTTAGGATTATACCATGACTTTATAGGATGGGTAGGGTCAAGTTCTCATGAAAGAGGCCTAGGTAGAAACTTAATTAATTCATATGAATATAGAGGTTTGTGAACATTTATGTTATTGGGTGAAGAGAAATGAGCATTAATATATTGTTGAGAATAATTAGTTCATTTTGAAGAAGGGTTAGGAATGACAACTTGAACATTGTGAATAGTGTCATAAGAATTAGTAACACCATCATTGGTGATATTGTGATTTTTATTCTTAAGTAATAGATAAGGACTCGTAGAAGTTTGGGGTGACTTAAATTGGTGCATTAGGAAATGTTGTCTTTTAGCTTGGTCAATAGCCTCCTCCAAGGTACATGGAGAGAGAGTATAGACTTAATATTGAAGTTTAGGAAAGAGAGCATTTGTAAAGAGATGAAAAATATTATCATCCACCATGTTAAGTTCATATTTGTTTGATAAATTCTTCCATCACTTAACAAAGTCTTGGGTATTTTTGTTCTCATGTTGTTTGCAATTAATGGAATGGGACAAAGTTTTTTAAGGAAGATCATTAGTTTGTAATTCTTGAACTAAATCATTTACTAAGCCTCCAAACTAGAAATGGAGTGAGCTCTTAGTTGATTACACTAATCCAAGGCATCACTTATGAGAGGTTTGGATAGGATCTTGGTAGCAGAAAAGTTCTTTAATTTGGTCCAATCCTTATAAATATTTTCAAATGTTTTGAGGTAAAGGGTAGGATCAGTTAACCCATTATAATAAATTGTAGGTGTTATACCTTATATATTAATGTTATCAATTTGAGTCATAAGAGGTTAAATTTGTATATGTTTAATGGTCTTATTAACTAAAGGAGGATGAGGAATGAGATTGCCTTGAGAATATTGAAAAAGAGGAGGGGGAACATTTTGGTTGTGTGCCCCAAACCATTGGTTATGGATGAGATTGAATTAAGGAGGTGTTTTTGCGTTCTCATCATTTTATTTGTGTTATGAACTTGAAATGTATTAATTTTATTGAGATTTTTAATAAAATTTCACGTGTTTGATTAACATTACAATTGGTATTAGTGGCTTGGGTACCACTATTGGTGTTGATATGAGTTTGAGAAGAATTGTGAGAATGTGAGGTACTAATGGCCAAATTTTCTTTTGAAGCAAAAGATTGACTACTAAATGGTTGAGAGAAAGAAGCATGATTGCCTTGGGTGGAAAACAATGAACTAGTGGAAGGATTAATGGTGGTGGACCTTATGATGGATCCACTAGATGTAGAACCCACCATGTTAGTTGAGATACTAGGCATGGAGGTAAAAGAGGTTAGAGAAGAAGGAGTTGAAATTTAAAGAAGAGATTGAGAAATAAAGAAAGGGGTACCTCTAAATCCTATTGAGAATGTAGGAGTAATCAAATGAGGATCTTCAGTTTGACCACTAATCATGAGATTATAAATGATTGAGGGATCCTTTCCTCTATGTTGAGGAAATTGGAAATAAATAAAAGCATTTTGCGAGTATATTCTAACTTAGGTCTATTTTCTAATGAGAAAAGACGATTATGTTATGAAGAGGTATGAGGAGGGGTCCCATAGTTCATTATGTGAATGGAAATATGAACATCACTAGCATCTAAAGAGGATCCCTACTATGTCTATGGGAGACCCTATTAGGATTGGTAAAGTTCATCATGTTTGTTGATGATAACTGAGTATCATTATCCAATAGAAAGTCCATCATCAAGGGAAAATAAGAGAAATGGTAAATCAAAGGTCAAATAGGTGACTAAAAATATATAGAATTGACTAGGTTGATCCAGTATAGAAATAGGGACTATAAAACTATATAGCGTCAACTAGTTTGATTCATTATAGTGTACATAAGGCATAAAAGCTACTAGGTCGACTGGGTCAATCCAGTACAAAAAACAAGGATTTTAAGAAGTGTAAAGACAAATTTCATGATGAAACAAGATAATTTTTCAAGTAATGAAAAATTAGTAGGTACTAAAAAGAAACATATTGTCAATTGGATTAACATTGGCCAATCCAATTGAAACACACAAAGTGAAATCTTGCACTAATTTTGGCTAAAGCAAGATTTTTCACACACAATTTTGAAGAAAGAGTAATCAAACAACTTGAAAAGTAAATATAACTAATTGGTCAACTTTATTGTTAATTAGATTATTAAGATATGATTTTATATATGATCAGAAGTTGGCTATAGACAAGGTACTAAATATCAATTGAAGGATGATTTTAGGTAGTTTATGTTTAAGGGGACTGTAGTGGAAATGATAAAATCTTGGTAGTGGGGCCTACCCCCTCACTTCCCACATTATAGTGATAAAGGTGTTGGGTGCTTAGCCAAAATATACCATTAACCATGATTTATACTTGACCAGATCATCAGGTTGGCTTCCCCCTTGGTGATGAAATCCAAGTATGTTAGCCTAAGCTAGACAAAATGTTAAAGTGCATGTTCATGTTATGTGATTTAGTTGTGTGTGAATAAAATATAAATATTGAAACTAAGTGATTAATTAAAAATCCCCTAATTAGACTATGTGAACTATTATAAGCATGACAATAATAGGAAAAGAAAGGTGTGAACTAATTACTAATAAATATGAGGTTAATTCCAACTTTGACACAAGGTATAGTTTTGACACTATATACACAAAATATATAATAAGGATGATAGGGTCAGACCTATACTATGGAAAAAAAGTCTAAAAATTAATTGGGTTGGCAATATTGATCTAGTTATTTTAGATAGAACACAAAACTAGATCAACAGTGTCGATCCAATTGATTATGAAAGGGAAGTTTTGAAGACTAAAAAATGTGAAATTAAAAATAAATAAATAAATAAATATAGAGGTAGATAGGAACATTGGTAGATTAGAGATGAAATGAAGGAATATTGATGACGAATAACCTTGAAGTATGCTTGAGAAACCTAAAAACTAGGTCCATAGAATCGATCAAGCTATATAGGAACTTTACAAAAAAGTGTTGAAATTATAAGGGGTCGACTTGGTTAACCTAGTAGGTTGAACTATGTTTCTAAAAATATATAAACCTATATTAGGTTGACTGGGTTGATCTAGTTGCATGTTCTTAGAAACTTATGCATAGATAAAAATAGCTGGGTTGATAGAATCGATCCAATATGTCAAAATATATGATTAAAATGATGACCAAAAGAATGAAAAAAAGAATAAAAAGGTGAAATAAATCTGATAATGGTTAGTTTCTTGTTGGGTTCACTAGAATGTAATATGAAGGTGAAGCCAAAGTGAATGCTAATACTAACTAAAAAAGAAATGAAAATAGAAATGAGAAGACAATCCAACTAGTGGTGGGATAGGATTCATGTTGGGTTCACCAAAATGTATGCAATCATAAATGCATCATGTTTATGAACTAATCTTAGATCATATAAGATATATCATACCTATACTTCCAATTGGGATACACTTGTTAAGTAGGATCATGAAGCATATGGGGATCCACTATACCCAATTAGGGGATCATTTGTCACAACATATCATGATAGGAAGGGTTCCAAAGCCTATAGTCTAGCATAATCACATAATATCCCTAATGGAGTCCTAAGTTTTAAATCATTCACTCTATTCTAATAACAAGAAATCAAAGTCTAGTCTAGTGCACACTAAAGCTTTTGGCACAAAGTGGGGGTCAGAAGTAATAAAATAAACAACTAAAGTAAACATGTATTAGAATAAATATACTCACATCAATGTATATGGAATCCTAATACATAGAGAGAAGAATAAAAATGCATTATCTATCTACTCTTATAAATAAGAAATAAAGTAACTTACCTTTGAAGATGAACCCATTGAGCCTCAATTTCTCCTTTGGCCAAGGTGATTTGTAAAATATTACTATGGTATATAAGGATAACAAAGATAAATGAGCTCTAGGCTACGTAACCTATCTAATCAACCAAAAGACTTCTCCACAAGATAATATCAACATCTCTAAAGAAAGTATGGAACCCTAAGCTTTATTCCTCAAGTAGAATGGTCAATAAACAAATATTCACTTACACTTATTAGCTAATAATTATTCTCTTATGAAATGGTAGGAAATGAAATTTTATATATAGGTAGATCTTACCCTAAATCCTCCTAGGATCATCAGCTATACAAGGTCGACCTGATTGACCTAGTGTGTTTTTAGGGACAAATCACTAGGTCTGTGCTAAGTCAGCCAAAAGGCTAACAAACTAAGAAAGTGGAAAAATACCCCTAAAATGCACTACATCAACCCTATTGAACTAATATATTTGACTATCCAAAAGGGTGTTAAGGCAAGAAAAAGAGGATGGAAAGAGGAAAAATATTAGAGGAGGTACGACTGAGAAGAATAAGCTTAGGGTAAATGGTTTTAGGAGACAAGTGTGTAGATGGAAAGTGGAAAAAATAAAAATAATCTTATGAAGCTCTAATTGTCTACCCACCCCTTTTTAGGTGCACTCTTTAAGGCATATACCTAGAGATATTAAGAGTCAATAGGTTCCTACAAGGTACAAAGTGTCAGTGTTCAATAAAAGTTTGAAAATATTATGTGTATACAAGTTGTACCACAATATTTACATTGTTCCTTGTACCATACCATTCCACCACACCTTTCTTATTGACTGATTTATTTTTTCCCTCTCTACCTATCCCTTTGAGCTTAGTTACATTCCATTGGTTCCATAACCTCTTTTAGCATGAAGATTAAGATGAAGAATTAGTAGTTATTTTAGTATTCCATACAGGCACCATATTTTGGACTAATATGATAGTGGTTTGGTAGTTGCATCCTTCATTTTTTGTTCTGTTATATACCATGTGGACCTAATTATAATCACATTTTGGAAAATTAGTGTTTCACCATCATGCTACTAATTATAACTTCATATGGGAAAATTAGTATCATTGAACTACATTTTTATTTCCTAATTATAACCACTTACAGGCAAATTAAAAACAACACTTGTTTATCATGCCTTGGAGTAACACCTTGCCATACCTACACCTTACTATGCCATTTACCATCTTTGCTTATTTTATTTGAATTGACTACTACATTAGTTAGATTACACTATTGTAAGGCATAACTATAATGTCTTAAGGTCCCATCCTGAGACTATGTAGGTAGCACTCAATTCATGTTGAGGTCAACTCAGTCACCCTTTGAACACTCTCATTATTTTGTGAGCATTTTATGTTTTAAGGCTCTCATCATTTTGTAATCATCATTGAAACACCATGGATTCATCTCAATCATGGTCATAATGGATTCATCTTGGAATTGGAATGTTAGTGGTTCTATATCTACAAGGGGTGATTTAGTAAACTAATTTTTAAGGACTGATCCCTTGATGGATTTCTATTTGATGTATTCTATCTCAAATTTGCTTAATAACATGATCTATTTGTCCATGTATCCTTGAAAAGTTATTTTAAATAGTACATATTTGATATTGAAGTTCTTAATGTATAACTTAAATAATACACATGTTCTTTTCCAATTTCATCATGTTAAGATTGAAGTTCCCCTAGGGATTTATTTATGGAAGAGAGATATAGTAAGAATGACTTTCATGGCATTAGTGATAATAAAATAGCTAGATTTGCTAGATATTCCTTTAGTTGTTGGAAAGCTTTCTAGAAGTTGTCATCTTAGTGAAATGTGACACCCTTCTTTAATAAATGTGTAAAAAAATGGCACTTATTGTCCAATTAAAATATGAAGCATCTGATAGATTGGAGCATGCCCTAAAATCTATAGAGCTAATTCAAATTATTCGGTGGTGGCATCTGAGTTATGGCTTCTACTTTGGCTAGATAAACTTCAATGACTTATCAAAATGTAAGAAATCCAATCAATTTTACTGTAAGTAACTCTAAAAACACACTTTTTAGGATTGAGCTTCACTTTGTATTCATGCAGTCTTTCAAATATCCTTCATAGTGCTACTAGATGACCGGCCTTGGTTTTTTATTACCTAGTATGTCATCAATGTAGTCTTCAACAATATCATGCATCATATCATTAAATATGATGGTCATGTCTCTTTGTTAAGTGGACCCAGTGTTTTTGAGACCAAATGGCATAACCTAATAATAGAACATTCCCCACAATGTGTTGAATGTTATTTTATGTTGGTCTTCTAGTGTGATCCAAATTTAGTTGTACCTTAAAAATATATCCATCAATAAAATCATTTCATAACCCATTTTGGAGTCAATTATCATGTCAATGTTTGAGGGAGGAAAGTCATCCTTTAGGTAGGCCTTGTTTATATCTCTAAAATCAGTGTAGATTTTTATTCCTTTTGGATTCTTATTAACTGACATAATTTTTGATATACACTCTAAATAGTTGATCAATTGAATACATCTTAATTCAAAGAGTATTTCTAATTCTTTCTTCATTAATACAGAAATGTGAGGATGCATCGTGCATAATTTTTTTTTACATGTTTGGCATCAAGATGTACCACAAACTAGTGCACAACCAAGGCAAGGTCCAAACCTTGTATGTCATAGTAGGCCCAAGAAAATATGTCAACAAATTCCCTCAAAAGGGAGGTAAAGACTTCACATTTCTCCTTAATGAGTTATTCACCTAATTTGATCCATTTTAGGTTTTCTAGAGTCCTAATGTTAACTTCTTTAATGTCCTCCATAATAAGTGTTCAAAAAAATTATAAAATGGTTGGAAAAGATTTAAACTAGCCTATAACATCAAAGTCCTCTTTTAGTTATGGCTCTTCAAGTTCTCTGAGTTATGAGGAACTAGAATCTCCTAATGGTAGGGATGGCTATGTGACAAACATTGTTAGGAACTATTGGATGATTTGATCAAGAGCTTGTTGGTAAGTTAATCGTTGGTGGTATCCTAAGCTATGTTTGAATAAGATTGAACACCCCCATCTAATAACACCTAAAATATGTTTTCACCACTAGACTAGCCTTTCTATTTATTTTTACCCTGGTCCAAAAGTGCATTAAAGAGGTTTTCACTTTGAGACATCAATGAAGGGTGTTCACCCATTCTCCAAAATAGGATTCAGGATCCAAATTGATTGAGAACACATTTTTTTAGTCTCTCAATGAAACATTATCCTTTAGGCCTAGAAAATCATAGAAGACCTCATCATTCTGAAACTCATCAACCAACATTGTTGATTCTTATTAGTTCCATTCTATAAGTTGAGGATAATATAATGGAAGTGGGTTATGGTACATAACTAGTCAAAGGGTACAAATGGCATTGATATTAAATAAAATAGTACTGGCTAGGTCATCAAAAGGGCTATGATCAAACTTTACTTCACTATCAATATCATCATCACTAGTCATTGACATTAGAATATGAATAAGGTATATGGGGTCACCCTCAGGTGGTTTAAATCTAATATCATAGGTTTCTTTGTACTAAGTGGCAAAAATTAGCTCAAGTGGACCTTGTTTATTTATCCTAAGGCCTCTACCTTCATAGGCATACTTCTCCATGATTTTATTTGAAATGGGATCATTGGCATTTAGGTAACAATCAGCCAATTTGTCATTATACAACTAGGATTCATCATCTACAAGTGGGTCATGTTCTTGTCTAGTGGTTGGTACGAAAATAATAGGTGTTGGACTATGTAGTTTGCCTTTGCCCTTTCTTTACCTTTCCATGTAGGTTGGTTTAGCTTTAGGTATTCCATAGGACTTGGGGTTCTATGGAATCTTGGCAATGTGAAATGTATTATGGGTCAAATATTTTCCTAGGCCATTAACCAAGATCATATAATGATTAGATATTTCAGGAGGTGGCATGTGGGAAAGTGAATTAAGGGTATTGAAGTTAATGTAATTAGCCTATAGTGAATCAACAAGTATTTTTTTCCTCTTGTCCTTATTAATAACTAGATTCAATCCAAAATAGTAGTTATATCTTTTGTACTCAGCCTCCAAATGCTTATAATTTTTATATGGTTGAAAATCTCTATGAATGGTGACCTCCATACTCGAAGGGGAGAACTTGATACATTAGTAAAATGTTTAAGGGATTGAATGAATCTCATGTATCTAATGTCTACCCAAAATCATATTATATGATAAATAGAGGTCTAACACATTGTATAGTGTATCATGAGTTAAGGGTCTAATGATAACTGATAAGTTGATAGTGTTTTCTAATTCTTATTATTTATTGTCATAGGCCTTGATTGTGAATATTTTTGGTTGGATATAAACTATGGTGTACCCAAGAAGCTTGATGATATTTAGAGACATAATATTTAGACCTGATCCATTATCTATGAGGAAATGTTTTACTTTGTGCCTCATTATGACAACTTTGATGTACAATGGATTGTTATGCAAAGGACAAAGATATGATATATCACTTTTATCAAAGGTTAGTTATTAACCTAGGGATAAATGTCCAACCAAGGCTTGAAATTTGTCTCAAGATATGTCATTAAGAACTTAGGATTGGATAAGGAACTCTATTAAGATGTTTTTACAAATTGTACATGTATGTAATAAATCTAAAATGGAGATTTGTGAAGGTGTCTTCTATAATTGTTCCATAATATCAAGCAACTCTTCTTACATAATGGTAAATGGCTTGTTCTTAGCCACAATAGTTGGTGGGATGGTTAAAGTGGAAAATGGTTGTGGGCCTAGGATGGTAATATTTGACCACTAAGCTATGATTTCACAATTAGGATTAGGTATAAGACCATTTTTACTAATAAATGGTGGCAGTGGGGGACCAAATAGGATAAGTCTCAATTTTTGGTGCACTTTTTTGTGGTCATAAGGCAAGGACAAATTACCAGTATGAGGTATAAAAGTAGTAATCCCTACTTGTTGGTATGCATGTATGTGGTCTCAAGTCAAGGAAGGATCATCATCATGGATTGATTGGTTATAATTTATTATAAATGGTCTTAGTTTACTAGTAATTGGTCTTGGATTGATGGAGATGGTGGAAACATAACTTTCCACTAGATGATCTAAAATTTTATTATAGTCATGTGCAATTGTATGGTAGGTCTACTAGTCATTGGCATTGTTCTGACCTTGATTTCATCCATTTGGAAAATGTTGGTTATGTTATTGGTTTTTTCAGTTCTATCTTCACTATTGATATTGTTGTTCATGTTGTTCTAGCCTTTATTGTTATTTGTACTATCTATTATATTGTGGAAAGGGGTTTTGATAGATACCAATGTTTTAATCAGATGTGGAAGCTCCATTATCCAATGTTATTTCTCCATTTTACAACGTATCCTAAATCAAAAGTTTAATTTACACACAACAATGAAAATTATTTCCATTAACTTGATGATACTCATAGAATTCATTTTGTCAGTACTAGTTTGGATAAGGAATGCCTTCAAGATAGTGTTTCAAAATAGTATAACTAATTACATTAGCAATGGTGAGCTTTCAAAACACATATTAATAGGTTATCCAAGGTCACTAAAGATATGGTGAGTAGGAATAGTTCTCCTTAAAGGAGGGGTTTATGAAGGCAAAGTTTGTTGCATTTGTTGTACTAGACTAGGCTACTATACTTGCTACATTTACAAAAGAGGTTTTTGGTTAAGATTAATTTTCATAAGTGGTGTAGGTTGATAATATAGTTTTTACACCATTTAGACATGTCATGAATTAGTTACTCCATTTCCAGCAACATTCTTGTTATGATTGAATGGCTTGGGTTTGTCATAATTACTGGCCTATGTTGGTTGTGGCACTTACACTGGGACTTGGTTCTAGTTTTGGATATTATTTTGGTTTTGATTCTAGTTATAATTTTATGAGTTTATTTTAATAATCCCTTTATTAATAAGGTATCTTTCTATCAACAAACCTTTATCAATTATCTACTTGAAAGTCTGTGCACATTGTAGTTTTAGATGGTAAGATATCTCACTATGAAAATCTTGGTAAACATAGTAGCTAATTATTTGTATGGTAAAATATGGATAAATATACTAGTAAGTGATCTCCATCATTGTATATAACTTTAAAATATCTCACCATTCTTCTATTTGGCTTTCATAAAAACTACCAATGAAATCTCATGTTTGAGATTGTAGAAGTTTTGCACAAACTTGTTTGAAAGGTCATCAAAATTAGAGACTAGGTTTTTTGATAATTTTAGGAACCACTCCAAAGTTTGTCCAACTAAACTCATTTGAAACAATATTAGAGGTATATTTATTTGTAGGCCACTATTTGGTAATCAATAAATAATTCCATTAATTAGGCCTTGGGGTCTCCCTTCCCCTTGTATATGTTGAATTTTGGTGGTTCATACCCTGGAGGAAATGGTATTTACAAATACTCCATGTTGAATGGGTAATAACACACATCATACAACTTAAAATTTTTGGTCTATTTCCTATTTTGGATGGTGGTAATTTCATCCTTCATTTATTGTAGTTTTTGTGCCAATAAACTAGATGGAACATTGGCTTGAGGTAGAGTATGGATGATAAATATTAGGTTGCTTTGTTCAGGGTATAGTGGAAGCATGGTTTTTTATGGAAGGTTGGTTTGGTTAGGTAATATACCAAGAAAATGCATATTTATATTAAGATGTGATTGTTTGAATTGCATGTGTTATGGTGTGATATTCTAGTTAGGATTGGGTATATAAGCCTAGTTTTATGGAAATTATGGATGAGACATAAGGATATGGATAGGCGTGAAGTATTTTTCCTATTGAGGTTGAATAGGGAATTGATATTGACTATTAAAACCTCAGTAATTTATGTGAACTTGTGAACCAAGGCCCTATCATTAACTTTATGGTATGTTAGGAAAAAAAGGCAATTATTGCCTAATCAGTACTTGTGGAACATTAAATCCTCTTGGTTTCATGAACCCCTATTATGAAGTATATACTTGTAGAGAGTTTTAAATTTTTTTATAACCGATAGATTTACATTTTTAATTAGACATCATTTATTATTGTAATGGTATATTTCTATGCAACTAAAGAGGTACATTAATCACTACCTGATGAGGTGGATCATTGGTTGCTTCTTATTGAGGTGACAAAATGTTTTGCCTCTATTGAATTGGTATGTAAGATTATGCTTATTTTTATGTAATTTTATTTGTCACCTATTGGGTTAGAGTAACACTCACCATATTTTATTGAGGTAAGGCACTGGTCATTGCTTGATTACTTAATCCATGTGGTTGTGTGCTCAAAGAAGCAATAGGTTGTGGATTAGAGGTAGTTGGTTGTGGTTGGGAGGTATAAGTTCCTTCCCCCTAAATTTTTGAACCACTCATGATGTTAATTAAAGGCACATTTTATTATAGACTAGTTTTTTGTGCATTTACACCACTTTAATTTAGATTAGACATCACTTATATGGTGTCCACTATGTTTGGATCATCATTCTAGGTAGAAGTAGAAGACACTTCTTCTATAGTTGAGGCATTAAACATGTATCCAACTAAAGTAATTTACACAAATGGGTCTATACCCTAACTTAGCCCCTACCTATATATCTCTAATTAATACTTCATCCTTATTTACAATCAAGTTATGATCAAAAAAATAAGGTCCACAAGATGATGGCATCATAATGTAGTATGGTTGCTATTGGACTTGTTATGTAATTGAAGGTATGCTAGCTAGGTATTGTGTCATTGGCTTTTGGTCTAGATCTAATTATGGAGGCATGTTGACCAAATAATGGGCCAAAGGATCTTGTCTTTATTCCCCCTTTTGAGTGTTGTAAGGTGGATAAGGATACATCTCACAAATGACATCATCTCCATAGGGGTCTTGAAAAAAGTCCTCTTGTGTGAACACATTGCTATACCCAAAATTGTACATGGTGCCACTATGAGTATAGTGAGACATGTTCGAATCAATGGTGAATGCTTTATGAAAAAAGGGATTAGAGTTTTACAAACTATTAAAAATAATGTCTGTAAAGATAAATATTTTGAAATATTTCTAACTTGGTCAAAGGGATGGATATTTTTCTCCAAAAGTGTTTATGTTAATACTTGGTATAAAATAAAATAACATCAAATATCTAACATTAAATATCTCACACATTAAAATGTCAAGTAGATGAACTAAAACCAAAATGCCAAAACTCTAGGTTTAAAGTGTTCCAAACAAGTCTAATCTAGGAAAACAAAAGTTTCTAGGTCTTTTATCAAAATGTGGAGTCAAAAGCTAGGCTCAAAATAGGAATGTACTGGGATTTTCAGAAAAACAAGCACAAAAGCTAGACTTTAAACAAAAGGATGATTTAATCTAAAAAATCTAAAACACTTTTGCATAAAATTAGAATTAAAATTTAGACATGAACTTGGTCAATTGTTATAAGGCTTGAAATTAAAGGCATAAAGATGATAGGCTATTTCTCCAAATTCTAGGCACAAGCAATAGTTTTCAAATTGAGTAAATAATTAACCTGAGTTACACAACCCAAAAAAGAAAGATTGGTTTCTAATCCCAAATTACACAAGGCATAAATATAAATCAATCAATGTTTGGATTTTAAATTTTAAAGTTTAATTAAAAACTCAACTTAGGAAACTAGGCTTCTTTGATCAACAAGCTAGACCAAGGTGAACGGCATAACAGTACTAGATGAAAACTTAAAAGGAACACGCAGATTGGTTTCAAATTATAAACATGGACTTAATGAAAAATTATTCTATGAAATTATTTGAGATTAGTAATGTCATTATCATTCTTTAAAGGTTTGATTGATGGTTTGTTTCAAGACTCTAAGGCTCAACACTTGAAATGGATTGGGCAGTCTAACGTTACCTTTTCCAATCAAGTGACACACACACAAAGATTTGTTAAAAGATTAAGTCAAAAGTTTGGTATTAAATGGATGGAATTATTCCTCCTTAAACAATGTATTGATGTGGACACAAAACTCATTTTGACATGGGAGGACAAATAAATAGATTTAGGCTAAAAAACCCAGCAATAAAGGATAAAATGACACAAACATCTAAATGTCACATCCTAGATCCTAATACTAACTAAGGTTACATAGTACTATAAAATTACATATATATATGTTCCCTTGGGAGTATTTTAAGTGTTAATCTAAAAATAAAATCACATGAAGTAGTAGGGTTTTTACACACCCTTCTCCAAATAGATTGTATAGTGACATGAAACTTTGGGGTACTTACCCTACATCAATAGTATTTATGTGGTAAGTGTGGTTATTCCAAAAATAAATTTTCAAATGTCTATATAGTCCCAAGTTTGGTTAACACTAAAGAGGCCTCACATCAATTTAGTTCATATTGACTAACTTAATATGCAAGGGTTTATTCCTTTGCATAGTGATTCCATCTATGTAATTCTTGGTGGAATCCCCTAGTTAGCCAAACCTGACTCAAGTTTTATTTATGATTGAAGAGGTTATCTGCTCAACCCCTTAGTAATCATAATATATGATCTTTAATTTATATAACCCACTATGGATTAGGGTTTGTACGATGTTGGGATATCAAAATATAGGTCAACACACCCTTAAAGAACTCGTGAGGAGGTTATGAACTCTTGCTCATAAGCCAAATTGCATAAAATATATGACTAAGAGAAAAGACTTTAAAGGTTGTGTTTATATCACCCAAACCATAAGGATTTGGGGAGATCCAAAAAAAATTATTTTCATGTCTTTGGATGAGGAACAAATGTAAAAAAATAGTGATTTTGGTCACCTGAGTTCCCTAAAGGGGTTGGGGGGAGAGCATACACACATCAATCATTTTGAGAAAACAAATAACTTGAAATCAAACAAGCATAAAACAAAAAACTCTTATGAGTTGTATAAATAATGTGAGAATTTTTTTTATCACACCAAGATGAAATATGAATTAAATTTTAGTGCCATTAGCATGTGTTCATTAAAAACATTGATAAAGCCAAAAATGACTTTAAACAAAAATATTTTTAAAGAACCAATTAAAATGTGAGTTTTGCAAGTGAAAAGTGTTTTAAATTTTTCCTTGTGTCCTTTGAGTCCTTCAAAAATGTTAGAGGGTCCTTGTGCTTAGAATAAATTTCATGAATGCACAAATAAATTCTCAAATTTATCTCTTAGGTTTACATAATGTAAAACCATAAAACACAAATTAAAACCACAACTCTATAAAATTGCAACTATCAGTGTAAAAATGCAACTTTTGAGAAAATAGAGTATAAAACACAAAATCACTACTCTATTTGTAAAATCAAAAATACCAAGGAAAAATCACAACTCTAAGTTTTGTGATATTAAAACTTAACCAAAAAAAGGTTATCCTAACAGCTAATAGTTTAGAGGCAAAATAATTGATGGTTATGGAACATCATGATTCTTAAAATTATAGTATTATGATATTATGACTATCAAAATTATTATATTATAATATAGAAAATAGATCCCTATATGTATAAATTATTTAGCATAAAATTAATATTTACTTTTAAAAACACTAAAAATAGTGGCAAAATTGCAACTATGTGAGTTGTGATATTATTGTCCTGAGAGAAAAACAATGATTACACAAGGTAGCCTCATGATTGATAGAAAAGCATCCCTTAGCTTGAATTTTTGACCTATTTTTGTCAACAAGATCAAATTTTTACATGAAAATAATTAATGGAGTTTTTTAAAAAGCCTTAGGAACAACTTCATTAGGTGCATGTCCCACCAAGCATGGCATTTGTGATTATAAGAATCTAAGGGAAGTTATTAATATGTTATTTTAAGCAATAAAAACTTAAAGAAACACAGTAAAACGTATAAGCTTATATATTATGTGTGATATTAGTATCAAAAACAAATGAAGTCACAATTAAAATACAAAAGACACACAATCATTTACCTTCCTTTCGAACTCCAAATTCATTATTGAGTAGCTTGCTTGATTTGTGCTTCAAAGAGTCTTTGGTAATGGAAGTTTGTTGGCTCCTTCTCTCCTTAGCACCATGGATTTTGTTATATTGAGGTAGATTGGCTCAATATTTTGGCATTATAACATTATTGATAATGAATCTCATGAAACAAAACCTGCATTATAACTATATAATTTCTAACTTTTTTTTCAATAGGTAAGGGTTTGTATTTATAGGTTTAGGAACTAACCCCAACCCAAGGTTAGTTAATGTGTAGTTTAAACATGTAATGGGTTCAAACCTAAACCTAGGTGAGTCACTACTAAATCTAATATATTTAATATCTATCAAGTAATAATGATTTGCAATGAGCAGGCATGGGTCTCCAAAATTAGATATATTAGGATATTTCTAAAGGGCTTGACAACTCAAAATGATCATGATGAAAGGCTAGGTTATTTGCATTTTTTAATTTCCTTTTTTTATTCATTAATTTTAAATGGATAATTCAACTAGGCATTTAATTTGGTTTAGCTTGTTCTTTAAATATGATCCTTTTATCTCTTTCAAGATTTGATATTCGTTCATGTGCCCCACTTAATAGGTCCATAGGGCAAATTGATTGTTGTGATGTTATAGGATGATTAGGTATGAATATATGAGATTTTATTATTTCATATGATATGATACCCAAATTAGGGAAGCCTTAATGTGATTCTAAGCTTTGATGAATGATATGTAAGAAATTTTGGGACATTTAGTGATTCTTAGGCTTAATTTGCAATGGTTAGTAGGAATCGGTCTGAAGTCTAGTCTAAAGCTAGTTGTGTCCAATTTTAGATGTTTAAAATTATGAGACATATTTATACTCTTTTATTATGTTCCCCTATCTATGAATCCAATGAATTTATGACTTAATAATCCTTCCTAGCTTTCTAGTATTCACACAAACCACTGTCAGGTTTTATCGAGACCTTGATCACCATAAATAGTCCAAAAAATCTATGTAGGATTTATCTAGTGACTCTTGATTATAACCTTTAATATATTACTATCTTATTATGTCTCCTTAAACTTTATTCCTTGATTACTTTGAGTCTCATCTAAGCTTCCAATACCCACAAAATCCACTTTTCTTATTTTGGAGAGGTTTTGAGTCTCTTAGGTAGACCTACATACTTCAGTGTTTTAAAGCACATATTTATAACATTTAAATATTAAAACTCATGAGTGATATTATATTTATTTTAATTAGTATTTCATCTTAAATCTTTGAAACCTTTGTGTTTCACTTTCATTTATTGTTCAAGCAAACTCCCAACTAGTTATAGGTGTTCATTACAATTGACTATATATTGCAATGGTCTTGACCTTAGACCTTCACTCTTTAAAGTTAAAATGAATATATTATCATTTGAAACCTATTTATAGTGCTCTAATACTTCAAATTTTTCCATCATTCATTGTTAAGGCAACTTTACCAAACTATTGGTTGTAGGTGTGTATTTAAGGGTCTGAGTGTGCATAAGGCCTTCTTAGGCCTTTCATGTCAACATAAATGTTTTATCATACTATTTATGATGTATTAATATATTCTCACTATATTTGAATCTTTTTATTTGTCTTACCATCACTCATTGTCTCAAGACAAGTCCTACAATTAAGCTGGCTATAGGTCTCAATTAGGCAACTCTGACTATGTGTGGGCTTGTGATCTTTGGCCTTCTCCTATCACTCTATAAATTCCCAAATTATTATCAATATATTGATTTTGTCTTAAGTCATTTTTATTGTTTTAAACTTCATTAACACTGTTAAAGTTTCTTTAAACCCTATGTATATAGGTAATTTCCTATAGGTTCATATTTAGGACATTTCACTTATTTGTCAATATTCACACTAAATGATTAAAATGAGTTCATCGATTCAATATAATTGTATTAACATCTCCAAAACATTTAGTTCTTAAACAAATTTTAAGACACATTGACATCCCAAACCTCCATGGAAGTTAAAGACTTGAAGGTTATTAAAGATGATTGTGTGGTAACCTTTGAAGCTTTGAACCTTAGAGAGTAAAACATGGTCATTAAGAGTAAAATACCATTATTTAAATTTTATTGACACATAATAAGTGAATAATCAACTTTAAATTGTTATAAACATGTAATTTAAACCTCTCAAATCAACTAACTTACAGATATAGAGAACACACAGTATATAGTCTACAATGGAAAATGAAATAAGTGACCATTGAATCTTGTACACAATGTTAGATTGAATATAAGACAATGAATTAATTTATTAAATACTATAAAAATATTAAAAACCATCCAAGTTTGATTGACTATCTATAGAACCATAGAAACATAAGAAAAGATAGTCATTTGCAGATAATGTATAAGAGCCATTTTCCATGCCAAAAGGACATCCACATGTGCTAATAATATGTGTGGATGATTTTGAGGCATATAAATATGTATTATAAGCTTTTAAAACTAGTTTAATTTAGAAAAAAAAATCCAATTTGTTATATAAATCTTAGAAAGACCCCTATCATGATTGACTAGCAAATTTTAGACCCTTAACTTCTTAGTGATTTTTCATAAAAATAAGAAGATTAATATGATAAACAATGTCCAAATTTTTAATATTACCAATATTATAATAAATTCCCAAAGTTTCAGGCCCCCACCTTCTCTTTCATGTATATACCACCTACTTCAATCCTACCTATGTGAGCTTGTGAAGGAGTCGATGAAAAAGAGAAGTGATTTTCTAAAAAAATTGGATCTAAAACTTCCTTCCAAGCCTTTTTATGACATGTAAAATAAAAAATGACACCTATAAAATTTTAACTTGCACATGACTTCAACATGTCCATACAACTTCCTCCAACTCTTTAAAGTGGCATTGATCTCAAAGAAATTGATCTTTTCTGACAAGTTGACAGGTGTGGTAGTTAATTAACTACTCCAAGATATTTGGAAAGTTTTATTTTACAAATTTTTAAGTTTTTTAGCTTTTATAAACATCAAAGTTAGCTAAAAATCACATTTTAATGCATTTTCAACCTTTTCAAGTTAGAAAATGGGCCTTAGAGTTTTTAAAACACCATGAGACATTATTAGATGTTTTAGACATGAAATGACCTTAATTAACCCCTAATCACCTATGACATAATCTTTACCATGTTTTATCTCTCAATGACACCCCTAGACCACTATATGATTGCAAGATGACTTTACCTTAATTTTTTCAAACTAACCTTAATAAATGCTAACAATGTCAAATGAAGATTTTTAGGGACCATATATAAATGAAATGAACACATGAAAATACCATGGAAATTTTTAATTTATATAGGGGGTGACAAATTTGACTTGGGGTCAAATTTGGTCAATATTCTTGGAAATTCATAGGGGTAATATGCCTACAATGGTAATAGGACCAATAGCCTTGAATGTCCATTGGGAAATAGGGTCCCTTAAAATCATTTTCATACCTTAATATACCTTGAACATAACACAACAAATTGATTCCTTTCATAACACTCAAAATAAAGCAGACAAGTCACAAATAAAGAAAGACACACACATGTGCTCTCAAACACTTAGAAAACACAAAGATAACTTAAACAAACTATATTATATAAAAACTAACATGAAAGTGGAATATTCCTCTTAGATCAAATGGTAAACTTGGACCATCTTTGGCTCCATTAGATGAAATAAGGAATGAGTAATTTTTCCTCTTGATTCTTAGCCTTCAAGTATTCAACACCTTCATGCTTGCCAATCTTCTTAGCATGTCTTCAAATGAAATCATGACAATTAAAAACATGTCACCTATGAAGGTGAACTCTTCTTTCACTTAAAAAACCTTCTCATGATTTTTTTTGATGTTTATTCTTATCTAAATCAAGAGCACTTATTGACTTATAAGGATAGCCTCTATATTGATACTTTAAATAATATCATGCTATCCTTCAAAAATTAAAGCATCTCTGAGAATATCTTTAGATTCCTTACCAGTTGTAAGCTTATCAAGCTCTTCAAAGATTTTCTCATAGTCAACCCAATCTTCATCATTTTCCTCCATGAAGACATCTTATTCAAGTTATTTGTGCACATGACCTTCAACCCTTCAAAGACCTTCAAGCTCTTGTAAAATATAAACATGTTGTTGTCAATCATATTTATTTTCCTTCTCTTTAAGACACATGACTTTTTCAACTTCTTGTTATTTGATTGAAGAGTCTTCATCTCAAAGTTTGGCTAAAACTTCAACAATTTTGGATGGTATAAGATCTTATTTTGAGAGAACACCATTAAGAAGTAAAGAAGCTTCAAGAGTGTCTTCTAAATGACCAATAGGGTGTGTATTATTTTGAAGGCCTTTAACCTCTTGATCATGCTCATGAATCTCACCTGATTCAACTGATGTGATGTCCTCCTTCAAATCTCTTTCTTTTATGCCTTAATCAAATTCTTTATGAGCGGTTGCAACATCATTTAAGTCTTCTCTTTCTTCACTCAATAAGTTTGACTTGTGATTATATTTACTAAGTGGAGTCCCTATAGTGAGTTCTTCATCATAAACACTTGAGTCATCTTCTTGATTAGCTATATCTTTGGCTTCATCTTCTTTGCTTATCTCCCATATAATTTTTTCTCCTTCAATAATTAATGTGGTGGGAGGCTGGAAAATAATATTATGGGTTAAAAAGGAAGTATGAGGTGTGATGTAAGGCTCATGAATGGGTTTGGGAATGGAGGCTTCTTAAATGAACTCATGGGGAGATGACAAGTTAGACTGGTCAATGGGAGAGACACCTTCTTCCTAAAGATTTTCACTTTTCTCATAGCCTTATTGAGGCTATTAAATAGATACAATCTCATCTTCAACCTCTTAACCTTCCCACCTTTCTATTTTATCTATCCACCATTGGATATAGCATCTTATTTCATGCAAATCATCATTGATGACATAGTGGGATTCCTCTTTGACCAGGTTCCACTTATTTAAAAAGAATTAAACTGACTTTATCAACTTATCTATGAGATTAATAGGTATCACATCAAGTTTTTAATCCTATTTTTGCATCATTTTGTATAATTTTATCACATTTGGCATGAATGCAAATAAGGATTTGGCTTGAGGTGGAATTGAAATAGGAGAAGGAGGGTAATAATGGGGATTTTGGTGAGATTCAATCTATTGATTTAGTTGACTAACTTGAGCTTGTAAGAGTTTAAATCTTACTTCCTAATATCTTGATTTCTAATCAATGTTATTATCTGATTCCTCATGATAAGGCTGATAGGAATCAGGTTGAGGTTGATATGGATCATAAGGTTGATAGGGTGTTTCAGTTAATAGCTACTCATTTCTTAATTTGAAATCAAGTAATGAAACTAGTAATATGGTGTGTAAAAGAATAATTTATAAAGTGCACACTCTATCTGGATGATGTTAAGATCTCCCCTTTAGCTTGGAAGGAATTACCTACATATAAAAAGGACACTAGAAAAGGGGTTGTTAGATAGATGTTTGAGTGGATTGCCTAGCATGAGCTAGATCAAAGAAGTGTATACTTGTTAGGAGGCTATCAATATACTATTTATAATAGTTAAGTTAATATAAATGAAAATAAATAATAATTGCATTTAATAACTAGAAATTAAATACATGTAAGATGACATGAAAATAAATTGCTTATTAAACAAAAACACTAATTATAACAAAAGTGGGTCAATACTCATGATAAGATAGTTGGGGTCAGGTTTAAAAAATTAAAAATGTCTATGTGAATAGGTAGGAACATACAAAATAGGGTCTAGTTAGGGTTCATCGATGGTTGGGTGAACTATTGGTAGTTGGGATAACTATTGATAGTTAGGTGACCATCAAAAGTTGAGGTCGCCATCTATGGTTGGGCTAACCATTAGCAGTTACCTGTGTGATTTGAGGAATGATAAAAAAAGGATTATAAATTAGGTAATTAGGTAAACAAAGGTCTATTATGGATCAGGGGAATGAAAAATAAGATATTGATGGGTCTAATAGGGTAAGGAGGTTAGAAATGGAATATAAATCAAAGAAAACAAGCAAGAGATACCTGTAACTCAGTAGTGGAAGGCAATATAAATTTAGCTAGAGTGACAATACTTTGTCCTGGGTCTTCATTGATGTTGCTTGCTCACTGAAGGGATGTTGGATACCTAGATATAAAATAGCTTGGACATGAATTGCTAGATTTATGGATCTCTTTCTTGCCTTTCTTCTCTCATTTTATAGGATGAAGTTACTAAATGTGTAGGAGGAAGTTGATAAATGGATAGAGGAAAAAGTTTCTAATTATGATGCTTTAAAGTTGGTTTGTATCACCAAAATAGAATTTGCTAAATGTGCCATGCTTATCTCGTGTAGCTAGTAATGCTTTTAAAATAGGCTTACAAGACCTAACTATCAATGGTTAGGTTAATCATAGATAGTTATGCTGACCATCAGTGGTCAAATTTCTTGAATAAAATGGGTTATAAAAGTATGAATTAAAAATTTAAGTTTATCAAATTGATAAATGGGCTAAGTCAACTAACTAGTCAACTAACCTCAGAGTTGAGTAGGGGCCCAAGGTATTTTGACATCTAAAATTGTGTAGTTTTTTATTATCTACATTTTCCCCTTTTTTTATGTAGCTTTGGATTAACAAGATAAAAAATAAAAAATAAATAGGTTATAATTAATAATCTGGTTGCCTCAAGTATAGTATGAGGTATTCCCCCTCAAACTAGAATTTGATGAAGTGAAAGCAAAATTGGGTTGGGGTTTGATCAATGGTAAATAGATATTCATAAGGTGGGTGACATAAAATAGTTGGGCATTAAAAATTTAAGATAGGGTGACTGGTCCACAACATTGGTCATAGTTGATCGAGTCAAACCTATTAAGTCCTCTAGATAGGGTCAATGTCATTGACAGGTATCCAAGGTAGGAAGTGCTCCCACAAAAAAACACAAATGGTCTAGTTGTGCATGAGATGGTGTAAAGTTTAAAAGTGTAACATGGTAAGGTTGGTTGGTGTGATCTAAATGATCAAGGTAAGGTTGTCACAAAACATGTGAATGTTTGGGTCAAAAACCACCAAGATTAAGGTGGATGTGGTCAGATGGGTTGGTAATAAAAGGTAATAACCAATGGGTCCAATTTTGGGTTGGTAGAGATTAGGTGATCTCCCAATGTTAGCACTTAGGTGGGGTGCGTTGAAAATATTTTGAAAAATGTGAGGGACCCTGATCATTGATGGCCATGGGTGTCCCAAAGGTTGACCATCGATGGTCACCCTGATTGTTAATGATACAAAACCTTAAAAAGTTGAGAAGATAAAAGTAAAATGTAATTTCATTTTTACTGTTTTACATTTGGAATTTTATTCTCTAGGTATTTTATGAGATTTTTTGGTAGTATGATGAGCTTACTAAGTTGGTGGTATTTAATTGGTTGATAGCATGTTTAAGGGTAGACCATATAGATGGTGCATGAAGATGTGGCTAAGTGTTTGGATGAGGGATTTAACCACATCAAAAATCATATAATGAGGTAGGTTATGTATTAAATTTGATACGATAGTGTAAGTTATTAGATGTGGAAGTGGTAGATGAATGTTTGTGAATAATAGGGATTAGCGTAGGGCTTTGAACTAGTCTTGAAAAATAATGCCCTAGGTTAAGTTTTTGTGTAATTTGGATAAACTAAGGGGGAAAGTGATAGGTGTATGGTGTGTGGAGTTTTAATAAGGTTTTATAATAATTTTATGGAAGAAATTTTGAAATTAGGATGTGTTGAGGAAGTTTGGGAGGTTTAGGATTTGAGGGTTACGCCACTAGTGTTCACACATAGTGACCATCGATGGTTTGACCTAACCATAAATAGTTTAACCTATGGTAAAAAGGGTGTCTAAGGACCATCGATGATTCAAATAACCATTGATGGTTGAATAAAAGTGGTGTTAGAAAGGGAGTTTGGGGATATTGTGTTTAAAGTTGGTCAGGTTATGTAAAAGGTTTGTAACGTTTCCAAGTTTGTAAATTAGTAAATGGTAGGAGTTAATAAAGTTTTGAAAGTTTTTTAAAGTTAGGTGATGTCATATGGTTGTAAAATGTTTGATAAGTTTAAAATATTTTAAAGTGGTAAATTTATAAGGTGTGTAAAGTGGTAAGAAGGTATAAGTGGTGTAAAAAGGTGTTATAAAGTTTGTAAAAAGATAGGTAAGAAGTTATGAAAGTATGTAGCTAAGATGTACATGAAGTGGTGAAATATTTAAATAGGTATTGATAGGGGTGGTGTGCAAAAGTTAAAACATAAGTTAGATAGGATGAGGTGTCAATGATAGATTGAATAAAATATTTTAGGTATTTTAAAAGAGTGTATTGGTGTGTTAGGTATAGAAGTAGAGGTTTTATTGATTGCTAGAGGTAAGAGGGTAGATGTAGTGGGTTATATTTGAAAAATATTAAAAATGATGAGTGTATATTGATAGTGAATTTGACTTTGACAAATAATAGGCATGATAAATTTTTTTATTATAGGCTTACAACTAGATCTAGATGAGGGACCAAGTCCCTAGGATTTTTTCCAAGCTTTGAGATGGGATGATAGATGATGAGTGAAGGTATATGGAAGAGGTGGGCCTAGGGGCCATTAGACACTAACAACACCTACCACATGATGTGACTATGATCATGAATCTCATTGAGAGATGGGACCCATCCATGAACACTTTCTTGTTATCTATTAGGGAGATGATGATCCTCCTAGAGGATATTTAGCATATCACATGGCTACCCATTTGGTGGAAGTTGATTTATCATATAGAGAGTAATGAGAGAGATTATTTTATGCACTTGATATACAAATTATATTAGGTTCATTCCATATATCATGCCAATGGGGTTTGTTATGGGCCCTTATACTAGAGGGGCCCAAGGGATAGATGCTTATTGATTATGATGATGATGGGGGTGTCTTACATTGTATTTCTAAATTTGAATAGCTACTAATTCCCATGTTTTTTGTTAAGATTATTAGTGGATATACTATTTGTTATGACCATGTTCAATTAGGCCCCCATGTTATTATTCAATATCTAGAAGGATCTCTGGCTCTTCTAAGCACACTAATGGTACGAGATCAATATTGAGTTTGTGCTCTATTATTAGGTGTATGAACACATATGAGTGTTGATACAATTAGGGTTTCATTGGGATGGGTATGTGTCAATTGATTATTGGGATAGCTTCATGAGATAAAAAGGGGATTATGCACTAATAGGGGGTGGTGGTGCTAGAGATATAGAGTGGTTAAGAGATGCTTTGGATGGTTTGGTGGCAGGTGATATAGTGTGGAGGCCTTATGTGAGCTGGCCAAGTTGGGTAGGGTAAAGCTACCACACATTATCACTATAGAGTTAGCACTAGATCTATGGGAGGCAAGATAGTGAGATGGAGTTTATCTTATTTAATTAACTATGTATAAAGTTTGGACTAGTATAGGGGATCCCACTAGATTATCCCAAATATAAGAGAGAATATGTAGAGTTCTTACTCCTAGAACCATAGCCATAGGACATCATATTATATTGGGATGAGTTTCCAACAAGAGCTCCCATAGATGATGCCAATGTTGTATATGGATATGTAGCCTACTACTAGGCTTGATATGTAGCAGTTGACTTTAGATTGGGTGATGGTGGTTGCCTATGGATGTGGATCTTGTTGGGGTATCAATATAGGGTGGTGGACTAGATGGACAAGCATAGGTAGCACTGGTAGTAGCATAGGCCTAGATCATGGGATTATAAGGGTAGGTGGTTGCCTTATAGGGTTAGGTTGTTACTTTAAATAGGAAGCATGATTAGGCAAGGATCTCTTTTAGGTTAGTGACTCAAGAGAGAGATTCATTAAGATAGAGGGTAGTACCAACCACAATAGCAGTAAGAGGACCACCCAACATAGTTTTGAGGATATGGTACTTAGCCACCATTAAGGAGCTGAGATATTATGAGGTGACAATGTTTGAAAATTTGTGATTAGAGATGAGATATGGGGAGTATAGGGCTAGTCTAGCAAGTCATCCATATATAGCTACTCTAAGACATTGGGCCTCCATAGTTGATTAGGTAAGGGTATTAGGGGGACCACCACAAGATAGTAGTGGAGCTATAGGTATGGATTCAGGTATCAATGGAGCAAGTGGGAATGGTGCCCCAAGGGATTGATTTTTACTGACATGATTGGATAATGTTTTGATTTTGACCTACATGTCAATGATGAGAGATTTATATGAGTAAGAGAGACAAATACATTATTTCATGTATTTCCTTATTGATGTATATGAGATTATGTTTATTATATTTATGACATGTTGACATTTTGATTATATTGATGACATGATGATTATGTTATGATGTTTATAGATGTTTACGATGCATATTGATTATGTATTGATGACATAATAACATGGACTAGATGTTTATATATATTTAAGGATGTTTTATGATTATGATGATGACTCTCGATATGTAGATTGATTTTTGTTGTTGATGTTTTGCTCATATGATGGATATGATGTATTGTAATGCTAGATGTCATGGATGAACTTATGATCATGATTTCATGATGACAAGTTTATAAATGATGACATTATTTTAAAGATATGTATTTATAAATATGTAGATGATTGATTGGATTATGTTATTTGTGATATTGTTCATAGATGTATATGCTTTATTCAATGGATAGATATGACATATATATGATTTTGAGTATGGGTATAAAATAATTTTGTATATACGATCATGGTTACTTTATGTTTGTGACAAATTATTTGAGGTATAGATGTTGATAGTAAAGAGAATGATGACATAGTTCCTAGATATGACATGGTTATTTTAAGGTTATGATTTGGTTTACTTATAATGTATATGATAAATGGTAAGATGACATGGTTTACGTGGTTTATCAACATGAGGTGACTATGGGGATAGGATTATGGATATGTGATTTATTTTTATCTCATTGGTTTTGATATTGATGAATGTGTACGATGTGTTTTTTAAACATGATTTATGATACAAGATGTCTATATATGAGGACATGTGAAATAGACAATATGTTGTATCTTATGTTTTGATAGGTTTGACGTTTTGATAAGTATAGATTATGGATGATGAGATGAAGGAATGTGTTTTATGATTATATGTTTGAATTTATTATGTGGATAGTTTAGGTTATGTTTTATGTATATATGATGGATGACACACTTGTTTATGGGGGTAGATAGGATTGTTTCAATTGTTTATTTTGATGAGGTGATTTATGATATGTTGAATGTTTTACATAAATGGGATATAGTTCATAGTGTTTTGATGAAAATGGTATTGTGAATGCTTGGATATGATATGTATTAAGTAATTAATATGGATTAATTTTGGCATGAAAATGATCTTAACTATTTGGATATGGTATGTGATATTGAGATATAATGAAGACACATAAAGTTTGTATAGGTAATCAACTAAATTTTGGAAAAGAGATAAAAGAATCATGAGACACGTATCTTCATGAAATAATAATGATAGGGTAAAAAAGGCATGATGCTTTCATTGAAAAAGGTTTGAAAAAATTGAATTTGGATTGACTTAATGAAAATAATTCATTTGAATGCTTTGCATGAACATGCTTTGATTGAAAAAGAAGCTATCTTGGTCATTTTGTGTCAATTAAGATTAGAGTCCATTTATTTTTAGAGAGTTTTAATAAGGGAAAGTAGGTGACAGATATATGGGTTAAGGATAAATAGGTGATGTGGTAACTTGGTTAGCTTTCCCCTTCTATAGGTGAACAAATAACTGTAATATACAAGTCCATGCCTTAATATAATGGGTAAAATGATTGATGTGGGAAGTTTACTAATGCCCTATATGAAAGCTGATTACAACTTGCTTACTATGATTTTATTGTTTTTATAGATTAGTAAAGTTAATTGATGTGGGAAGCTTCAAATATTTTTTATTGATAAACTTTGTTTTAGCCATTCTTGAAGGGAGTGGTCTAAATATGTATTTTTATATATATCCTTCAAGGAAGTAGTCTATATTTTAGTAATTTAGTTGTTGAGTAGCTATCCTTCAAGGGAACAATCTACAATACTATAGATATGGACCCAAGTGATATGTTGGGGGCTCAATTTGATTTTGAGTGCTAGTTTTAGACATGGACAAGTCTATATAGGCTTAGAGGTCTACCTTATGGAGGTAAGACTTTTTATCACAAAAGGTTAATGATAGATGAGGGAAATTGGTTTTATAGGACAACTAATCATGGGATTTCATCTAATTATAGATTAAAAGTATCTATGAGAATCATACCATGAGTAGAGTCATGGTATCCATGCTTAGGATTAGGATGTAACTATCATGGATAATCACATGGTCCTATGTTGTAATCAATTGTCCCCAAAAAGAATAGGGATAGGTGGATGAAGGGAAGTGAAAATATCATAAACCAATGGACAAGCTTAAGTTAGATACAAAGGTGAGTTTGATCCTTATTTTAATAATAGAAAGGACATAGATGCAAAGAATTGAGAGGGTCAAGTTTTGGTTTGCCTTTGAGAGAAGACAAATGATAAACTCTTGATCCATACTCATGGGTTATAATGTAGGGTCTAAACCAATTAAAATCAAATTGCCTTTTTTTTTCTTTTTTCCATATTAGTTACATTTTAGCTTTCCTTAAGGATGAGGTCTTTGATATTGAATTTTCACTCTCTCATATGTTTGTTGTATGTGTGCTTGATTCATTCTTGATAGACACAATGATGATTAAGTGTTATGAGGTGATGTTTTTCAAGGAGTTCCAGATGTATGAGGCATTCTTGATGATAATCACTCTCAAAAATGATGTCATGCAAACATATGTGAAGATAAGGAATTTAGACTTTGAAGGGTAAGGTTGTCTCTATTCCAAAAATGAGAGATAAATAGGTAGCACTCGTAGAGGTTTGAATTCTAGTGCAATAGGTCCATAAATAAAAAATAATGTGCAAATGTCAATCCTGACTTGAAGCACTTACTAGTTTGGTCAACCTTTTGTTGAGGATTTTGGTAGAAGCTTCCACCTATCCATTTTATTGTTGATGATAAGGTAAGGAAAAGCTTAATTTATGCCAAAAGTTTCAAAAAGATCTTGGACTTTCTTGTTTTTAAAGGATTTTCCATTATTAGTGATGCTTATGGGGAACACTAAAGTGGTAGATGATATGGTGATTGATGAAATCAATAATATTTTTAGCTTTAGTTGAGATAAGAGGGATGGCTTCTACCCATTTGGTGAAATATTTGGTAGTAGTAATGATTGATTGGTGACGTTGTAAAGAATGAGGATTGATTTCCCCAATAAGATTGAGTCCCCATTAAGAAAAAGGCCAATAGTCCTTATATACTTGAAGGCCATGGGTAGGTGTGTGATGTAAATTAGCATGTTTTTAGAATTTTACACACTTATTTACATAATCACAACAATATCTATTGAGGGTGGGCTAATAATATCCTAGGTGAAGGATACATTTAGCAATGGCTAGGATATTAAAATTCCCCCCATATATTTTATCATGTGTTTCCTTGATAGCATGGGAATATTCATGACTATGAAGGCAATGGATCAGGATACTATCAAAGTTTGTAAAGGATTCCCCTTAGTATGGTGTAATGAGAGGTAATCTTAACAAAGGCTCTTCAAGCATTCCTTGAAAGGTTGGGAGGAATGATGTTGAGGTTAAGGTAGTTAAAAGTTTGGTCATACCAAAGGTTAGAAGGAGATGCTTCCGCACTAAAAATGGTGAGAAGGTCAAAAATGATATATGAAGATGTGATAAATTGATGGATGGTGACAAATAGTTTGGATTTGATAGGTTGAGCTAGGATTTGGGAAGCAAAGGAAGCCATTGTATCTATAAACTTATTGGTAATTCAAAGAAATGATTGGATAAGGTAATGATCAAATGATGCTAAGAGTACATCTATGATTTATTTATTCTTTAATAGGACATAATTTTTATATTTTTAGGATGCATTGACTTGGTTGATCATGAGTTACGTGTCGTCAAAGATACTAATTATTTTGACTCCCAAAGCTAGAGTGGTTTAGAGACCTATGACCAAGGCTTCATATTGGGCCACATTTTTAGTTCATTCATAGTTAAGTTTAAAGGAAAGGGTAAGAGATTCAATATTAAGGGGAATGAGAATAACCCTAGAACCCCCACCATTTTGGCATTTAGAGCCATTGAAAAACATGACCATTTAGTAGGTGGGTTCCTCCTGAGAAAGAGTTATAATGGATTCGTCAAGAAAAATAAGGGGAAATAGTTTATTGTCTAATAGAGGAGCTTCATCCAATTTATCGATGATGACTTGGCCTTTAATTGATTTTTTCTAAAGGAACTCAAGATCAAATTCAACTAGAAGAATTAGCCACTTAGCCATTTACATGTTTTGGTATGGTGTAGAGTGCATATACCTGAGTGGGTCAATGTTAGTGATGACATAGGTTTTATGATTAAGAAGGTAATTATGAAGTTTGAAAGCCACAAAGACTAAGGTGAGGCAAAGTTTCTCTAGATGGGTATACTAAGTCTCATACTCTATAAGTGTGTAGCTAATGTAGTAGATGACTTGTTCTTTTTTTTGGTCATCATGATGAGTGACAATTGCCCTTAAAGAATGGTCCATGACAAATATATAAAGGTAGAAGGGTTGGTATTCCCTCAAAGGGATGAGAATAAGTGGAAAGAGAAGGTACTCCTTGATTTAATCAGAGGCTTGTTGACATTGTTTGGTCCACTTAAAGGAGGTGTCTTTCATAAGGAGATGGTGAAAGGGTTGACATCTATCTAATAATTGGGAGATGAAGTGATGGATGGATTGGAGCTTCCCCTATAGGCTATAGAGTGGCTTAAGATTGGTAAGAGGATGCATATCCAAGATGGCTCTGAGTTTGGTAGGGTCTATTTTTATTCCTTAAAGGGAGATTATAAAGATAATAAGTTTTCCAGATAAGACCCAAAAAATGCATTTCTTGGGATTGAGCCTAACATGATAATGGATTAGTCGATCAAATATTATTTCATGGTTAAATGATCTTTACAGTTTTTGGATTTCCCAAGGAGATCGTCCACATAATCCTCTATAATTTTATGGATAAGATCATGAAAAATATAGGTCATGGCATGATGAGAGGTTGCTCCAGCATTCTTCAAACCAAAAATCATGACTCTATAATATAAGGTCCCATATGGGGTGATAAATAAAGTTTTATGTTGATCTTTATGGGCAATCAAGATCTCATTATATCTTGAGAAACCATCCATGAGGGATAACATCTCATGGCCAACTATAAGATCAACAAATTGGTCAATGTTGGGTAAAGGGAATTAATCCTTTAGGAAATTGAGGTTAAGATAATGAAATTAAATGTAAAGGCAAAGTCCCCCTATGGGTTTGGTAATGGGAGTGTTGTTAGAAACCCATTGTGGATAGTCAATGGAGTGAATGAAGTCAAAAGATAAGAGAGGTTGAAGTTCTTTGATAAGATGGTATGATATCAGAGTCTTCAAACTTCAAGGGAGATGGGATTGGTGAAGATGGGACATCCTCTTCGATGGTGGCATTGGGTTTTGGTGAGGTGGGTTATCTTGATGGTATGAACCTAAGGCCAAATAACTCATGAGGTTTTTGGTTTTTCATAATGTGTAAATAATGAGGTATCTATTCATAAAGGCTAAGAACAAACCCCTTGTAAGTACACCTATAGAGGTAAGTTTTGGAAAAGGCTAGTTTGATGAGATAAAAGAAGTTAGAGGTGAATAATTGGATGGATAAGGTAGTGACAAGTGCAAGAAGTGGTTGACCAAGTCCCCCACAAATAAATTTTTTTTATGGTTAGGGAGCCCAAAAGGGATGATTGTTTTGATATTATGATCATAAGAAGGGTCATGCTTGAGGTTCCCATACTTTTTGGAGTAAGGAAAGCATCCAAGGCTAAAAGGTGATATTCCCCAAGGGAGAGATGTTTAAATGTAAATTCCAAGGGGTCTTCTATGGGAATATAAGAAGAAGGGATATATGAGCTAGTTGAAGCTTCATCACTATTATGAAGGGGAGTGTTGTTGGTTTTGGTTGGCATTGAGGTAGTGTTGTGAGTAGTTTATGATGGATGAATAAAAATGTTGTTAGGTCGATATGTCATATTGCAAGTGGTAAAAGTACTAGGGCTAGATTTGATGGTAATAAATTGACCCTCGTATTCAAATATAACACATCGATATAAGGTAAAAGGGACATAACTCATGGCATGAATCCAAGGGTGTTCGAGTAATAGATTGTAGTAGAACTTACCCTCTATAACATAAAATAGTTTAAGAATGGTCTGAGGTCCCAAGTGGATATGAAGGACAACTATCCCTAAGGTATTGGCCATGGCATCATTGAAGGAGCAAAAAATCATTGTGCTTTCTAACATGATGTTCTTGGGTAGTTGTAATTGGTCATAAGCATGGGAGGAGATAATATTGATGATATCTCCTTCATCAATCATTACCCCTTTTATGTGAGTGTGATTGATGTATGCATTAATAAAGAGGGGAATATCAGAATCCTTAGGATGAATAATAGGTATTTCAAAATCTTGAAAGGTGATCATGACAAAAATTTGGAGGATTCCCATAAATTGTGCAAGAGGTTGAGGGTTATCTGATTGAACCTCTATAGATTATAGAGCCTCTATTAGTGCCTGATGATGGTGAGGTGAGTTGTTTATTAGTTCATAAAGTTTAATCTTTATCAATGTCTAGTTTATTTGTTTCAACATGATACATTGGATGGATTTATAAGGGTCGGAGGGAGAGGGTCCTAAAATGGACACTTTGGGCTTTGGTGGTGTCATAGGTGAGGGTAAAGGTGTAGGTGTTTGGGTTTGGTTATAAGGTCGATGGGTTGAAGGGTATGTCCAAGGAATGAATACTTTGGCTTTTCCCTTGTCCTTATATTGAGACCAAGATCAAGTAACCATATGAATAGTGTGGATAAGGGGATTTGCTAGGTTTAATGGTTGATTCAGTTCCCCCCCACCCTCACTTTAGATGAGACTGAGGGACTAGGTAAAGGTTGGGTAGGTTGGGTTGATGGTAGGATTGGTAATGGAGGTAAAATAGGTTCATATAATAACTAATCATCCTCATCATATAGGCTATGAAAAATTTCTTGGAGAACTTTACAATTCTTTGTGTCATGTTCTAGTGCCCTATGGTATGCATAGATCAAATATCTTTGAGCTAGCAGGGTTTGGTATTAGAGTGGTAGAATGGTTTGATAGGTGGTAAGCTAATGGAAGAAGTTTATAAAAACCTTTATAGGATGGTTGAATAAGATTAATTTAAAGATGTTGGAGGTGATGGGTTTATAGTTTTAGGGATGGGAGCCTTCCTAGAAGCAGTTTTCACCTTAGAAGTTGTAAGTGGTGGAATGGTTTTGGTTGATGGTTGGGATTGCTTAGTCATGATTGATTTTAGATTAAATGATTTAGATTTTGAATATTTAGATGAAGAGGGGCTAGATACAAGTGTAAATGCAGAGGCAGATAAGTTGGTTAAGAATGATAGAGAGCTAGATGATTTAGTGGGTGTAGGTTTAGGTAAAGGAAAGGGGGATGGATTACTAGAGGAAGAATAGGTAAATTAGGATGGTAGAAGGATGGGGTCCTTAGATAGAAGGCAAGTGGGAAGGAGGTGGTATGGTTCTAGTTCAAGGTTAAGGTTTGGTCAAATATACCTTCTTGATTAGTTTTGTTGGGGGTTTCTTTGGTAGAATAAATGGTGTTAAATTCAACTTCAAAGAGGGGTGAGAACTACTAGGTGTGGGAAGGATTCCTAGATTCTTGATAGTCTTGGTAAGAGAGGCATGAAGATATTTGTAAGTGTTAAATGGAGGTGGATGAGATGGTTCACCTATGGCTTTGGAAGAAGAGGTATTGGATGAGGAAGTAAGAATGGGTTTAATAGTGGATTCAAGTGAGGTTGAAGATTCTAACTTTTTTAGGTAAGGGAGGCCTAAATGATGACAAAAGGTGGCTTTAACAAAATTGGGTTGAGAAGTGAACTCTAGACTTAGGACTAGTCTATAAAATGGCTTGTTGGTGGGTTTGGTTCTTTGGTCATTGGTTTCAAAAATTAAGCCACTAAGTGGAGAAGAAGGAATGGCTCCTTCATCCTTGTTCTTGATGGGAGGTTCCAAAATTGGTAGTTGGGTGGATGAGGTAATTGTCTCTTGTTGGATGGTTTCTAAAGAGGGAATGGATGGTTCTATGATGGGAGAGGTAGATATAGTATTTACAAGTGAATGAATGGACATCATTGATTCCTTTGTTTGGGTGTCTAAAGGAATTGAGGGTAATTCTACCACTTCAATGGGTAGAGTGAAAGAAGAATAAATGGGTAAAGAAAATGTTTCCTCCTTTGGTGTATTCATCAAAGGAGAGGTAGATAAAGTTAAGGTCTCATTAAATGAAGAGAGAGGGGTAGTTTATTCCTCTATTTGAGTATCTAAAGGAATGGAAGATGAGTCCACTACTTTCATAAGTGAAATAGAAGAAGAAGTGGTTGAAGTAGTGGTCTCTTCAATAATGGGCTCAATATTAATAAAGTTGATTGTATGTGCCTCATGAGAGTGAGATGATTCTAGTTTATTATCATGGTGATGGTTTAAAGGAGCATGATTGGGAAAAGGTTTATAAAATATGTCAAGGGACTAATTAAGAGGTGCATTGGGATTATCAAATGCATGTTCTCCATTATCAATTAAGCTTTGGACAAGACTTTTAAAGGTATGGCATCTATTGATGTCATGTCTAATGACTTAGTTAAAGTAAAAATGTTCATTCTCATTATAAAAACTAAGTATGGGGAAAGATGCAATAAATTATTGAGGTATTTTGATAGGTAGAGGTTGGATGAGGTTAGCTTTGAGCAACTTGTCCAAAATGGAATCATAATATTCACCTATGGGAGTGTATTATCTTGGAGGATCTCAGTTTTGGTTTTAGATTTTTTGATAGGAAGGGTTGGAAGAATTGGTTTGATGGAGTTGGTTGACAGTTGGTGGTAGAGAAGTCTTTAGGACAACTAAGTTTGCATATTCTTTTGTTTTAGTATTGAGATGGTTAGATTGGTTAGTAGTTTTGGGGGATGGAGGGTCATTGGATTTAAAGATAGAATTATTATTCTATAGTTTTAATTTACCTTTGTCAATGGCTCAGTTCTCAAGTTTGCATGCCATGATGAATGCATCATCAAAAGTTTTGAAAGTTTGAACTTGAAGAGTAAGGGAAATATGTTTGGCACAACCCCAACATAAGAGATCAATCAATTCCAATTGGGGAAATGAAAAAATAAGTTGGTTGATGAGACCTCTCCATCTTGATATAAAGTTTGCAATTGATTCATCATCAAATTTCCCAATAGAATAGAGATCGGTAATAGAAACCATTTTAGATATATTTGCTGAGAAATGCTCTAAAATGATCTGGGCAAGTTGGGAGAATGAAAAGATGGAGTGTTTGGGAAGAGAAATATACCAGTCAAGGGTTGGTCTATTTAAATAAATGGGGAAGGTACGAAGGAGGAGAACATCATCATATGTGATCAAATAACAAGAATGATGAAATGCTCTCAAATGTTGTTGAGGGTCCTTCTTACCTTGGAAATTCTAAAACTTGGGAAAATCCTATTAAGGAGGATAAGCATGGATAGGAATGGATGGATGGATTGGTTCATTATAGATTTGATCATAGGATAAAAGGTTATGAGTCCTAGAGAGAGATGACTCTAGGTTGGTCATTTTATCCATTAACATCTGGACCAAATCTGTTTGAGGTTGAGAAGCAACATACTGAGGTGGTAAGCTTTGTTGAGGTTGGATGGTAGGAATATATGGATAAGTGATAGAGGGTGTTTAAGAATCCACATATTGGTAAGTAGTGATAGGAGGTTAGGATAGTGTTACATAAGTATTTATTGGCATAAATGCTTGGGTGGAAGGTGTTATGTATCCTTGTGGGTTAGACACATATGGGTAAAATGTCATGGGTGCCTATTGGGGGGTTGATAAGGTTTGGTTTATAGGTATGTTTTGGTTGGTGTATGTTTGTATGGATGTAGATTGGTTTGGAGGTACGAAATTTCTAGTTGGTTATTGATAGGTGGTAACTCTAGTACTAATAGGTGGGAGTGTTTGAGGTATGGAAAGCACCAAAATTTGAAGTACAGTAGAAATTAGTGGGTTGGTTGAGCTAATCAGAATAGTATAAATAGGGGTAGAAGATACTCCCATAGTAGGAGTATAATTAATAAGGGGCAAAGTTGACCCAATGTTGGATGTATTATTTGGGGTAGTAAGTGTTTGGTTACTATTGGGGGTGTTGGATGGAGTTTGAGGAGTGGTAGTAGTTGGGCTATTAGAAGAAGAAGATATTTGGGAGAGCATGGGTTGGATTGAGATGGCACCTACCAAAAGATGGGGAAGCATACCATAAGGTGGATTTGTATGAGGAATCAAAGCAAAAGGGGTATGGTTAGATAAGGTGTTTAGGTAATGTTCAAGAGCCATTGGATTGTTATCAAGGAAGGTGATGAGATCTGGATCATCCTTAATAACAATTAGTAGCCTATTAAGAGGAGGATAAAAATTAGGGTAATCCTCAGCATTAGAGGTATACTCCATGAAAGAGGAAGAAGAAGGTGGTTGATGGTTGTTTTGATTCCTGAACTATTGTCTAGTAAAGACCATCATAGGAAATAGGAGATAAAATGATGAAACTCACACCTCGAACAAAGAGAAAGCAAAAGAAAAGAACTCAAGGAAATCCAACATACACTAAAGTCTGTTTAACAACCTATGGTTATTTTTAAATCACTTTTAGGTTATACCTTAGAGAGTGTGAAGAGGAAATTTGGTTTGTAAATTAGGTACTAAAGAGGAAATCTAAGGTTAGTTTTAGGTTATGTTTAGGTGCTCAAGAGAGAAATTTGTATTGATCTCCAGTACATTTCTTGGTATTGGGGCCTACTCCCTCACTTCACACATCATAGTGATAAGGGTGTCAAGTGCTTAACCAAAATATACCAAATCTCAGATTTTATACTCAACTATAGAGTTGAATTGGTTCTCCCCTTGGTAATGACCTCAAAGTAGGATTACTTAAAAAGGGTAAGGTTTACCTCTAGGTAATGAAATCCTAGTCAGTCCTTATCTTAGGTATGTTTTGATGTGTTGATTGGTTATGTGGTTTGGATAAGTGTGTTATAAAAAGAGTGAAAACTATGATTAATTACTTTTATTTTAAGTTACTAGATGAACTAAGACAAACAAGAAATCAATGTATGTAAAAGATATATTTTAAGCCCAAAAGAAATTTTAGATCTCATTCGATGAGCATACAATAAAGGAGGAAAAAGGGATGCTTGGTCCCACTGGGATTTCCAAAATGTTTTAGATAATTTTTGTTAATTTTTTAATTTGGAAGAAAGTAATGAAACTAGTAATATGGTGTGTAGAAAAATACTTGATAAAGTGTGTGCATGATCAAGATGATGGTAAGAAGTCCTCTTTGGCTTGGAAGGAATAACCTTCAGATAAGAAAGACACTAAAAATTAGGTTGTTAGATGGATGGTTGAGTGGATTGCCTAGCATGAGTTAGATCCAAAAAATGTATGCTTGTTAGGAGGATGTTAATCCACTATTTATGATAATTAATTTAACATAAATGAAAAAAAAGAATACTTGAATTCAATAATTAGAAAGTAAATTCATGTAATATGAGATGAAAATAAATTGCTTGTTAAATAAAAACACTAAATATAGCAAAAATGGGTCAATACTCATGCTAAAATAGTTGGGATTATGTTTAAAATTTTATAAAACTCTTTGTGAATAGGAGAAAACACAAAAAATAAGTTCTGGTTGGGGCCAAGGGGGTGCAAATAACTTTTTAGTTTATGCCAAAGTGATTGTTGATAGTTGGGTGAACTATCAATGGTTGGGTTTACCATTGGTGGTTGGGCTAACTATCAATGATTAACTGTGTGATTTTAAGAATGATTAAAAAAAGGATTATTGATTGGGTAATTGGGTAAGCAAAGGTCTGTTATAGATTAGGTGAATCAAAAATAAGATATTGATGGCTCTAATAAGGCAAGGAGGTTAGAAATGGAATATAAATCAAAGAAAACAAGAAATAGATACATGTAACTTGGTAGTGGAAGGTTGTAATAATTAGTCCATAATGATAGTACTTTGGCCTTTGAAAGTGATACCAATAAAGGTTTGGGTCTTTATTGATGTTGATTACTCATTGAAGGGATGTTGGATACCTAGATGTAAGATAGCTTGGATGCAAATTGATGGATTTCTAGATATCTTTCTTCTCCTCTTTCTCTCCTTTTATAAGATCAAGTTACTAAATGTGTAGGAGGAAGTTATTAAATGGATAGAGGAAAAAGTTTCTAATTATGATGTTTTAAAGTTGGTTTGCATCATAAAAATGGAAGTTGATAAATGTGTCAGGCTTATCTCATATAGTTGGTAATGATTTTAAAGCAAGCTTATAAGACCTGACCATCGATGGTCAGGCTAACCGTCAATGGCTAGAATGACCATCGATAAATGGACTAAAAAGTTTAGTTTATCAAATTGATAAATGGACTAAGTCAACTAGGTGGTCAACTATCATCAAATTTAGGTAGGGGTCTAAGGCATTTTGATGTCTAAAATTGTTTAGTTTTTTACTATCTACATGGGGAGACACTTATTGATACTCTTATTGATAGCATTATTCATAGGCTTCTTCATAGGGGTGTTCAACAACATTATGATCATACAATGGAGAAGTAATCTAACCATATGAATGTCATGGCTCATAGAGTTGATAACAATCTTGATAGGGCTATTGAGACACATAATTTTGATCATGACAAGGTTAGTATGGGGTGTATAGTGGAAACTCTCATCATAGCTAGCCATACCAACTTCATTAGTCAAATAATAACATAAGATTTTAGAAAACAAAATCATAATAACTACCTGGCTTGCTTATAACCAATTGCATAGTCACCCTTAGTGTTTTTTTAATGCTTCCCAAAGCTTATCAACAGAAGAACACACCAAAAATTTCTTCCTATCTTTGGACCTTAAGTCCCACTAGGCATATTATAACTATTTGTTAGGTTGTGGAGCTAAAAGCTTCACTGTATGCAAACATGGAGGAGGTTGTTGAGTGTCACAATCACCGGCGTCGATCAAGCCAACTAACATCGATCAGGGGTGAACAAGAAGCTGTCGATATCGGTAGGAGTCAGCCAATGTCGGTCACCTCTAGTTAGATAGGGACCGACGTCGGTCACTTGTGCAGTTCCAAAATTGTTCATTGCATGAATAGTTAGTTTGTTAAACCAATTGTTTGCATGTAAAGACTATTTTGAGTCTTGAGTTGTGTGTCTAATTATTGTAAATTATAAGTCTAAGTTATTGTTTAGTATGGAATCTATTTATAGACTCATTGGCATGTATTGTAATTAGAGCAATAGAGGAAGGCAAGGTAGATCCTTCCAATTGTAAGATCATTTGAATTGCAGGTTGTTGCAAGTTCATGGTAGATCTACATGTGTAAGTAAGATCATTTGAGTTGCATATTATTTCAAGTTCATGGGAGATCTACTTGAAGTACTTTGAGTACTTGTGTACTGGTAGTGTTATTACTAACTAGTTGGAGGTGAACAACAGCTCTGTGTTTGAGTTTTTTGTTGTGACCGTTTTTGGTAGGAGAGTGAACTCTTGATTGAGAATTACTAGGAGCCCTTGAGGTGTGGGAAGCCTCACAGAGGTGTGAGAAGAAGTGGCATCTTCTTTATTGTATTTTCTTTTTGGATGAGTATTAATACAAGATTGTGTATTGTCTCTCATATTCTGTGCTATTTGTGAATTCTATTTACTTATTCATTCTGGTATAATTTCATGTTTAGTTGCTTATACAAGGTAATCATATGTACTCTTATTGAGGAGTAGGATCTTGACAGTTGGTATCAGAGCATTTATGCTCTAGATTCCTTACACTATTATCACTTAATCATACACCCTAGATAGGTTTTTCAAGCCTTCTCTAGATTGAGTGAAATATTGGACTACCTCTAGGCCTATGGGTTGCCTATAACATAGGTAAACCTTTAGGTTTAAGGGATATCTCCCTAGATATGTATTTGATAGCTTATCACCTGCATTAATTTCTTACTTAGGTGAAAAGAGATTAAGAGAGCATGAAATGAATATATCCTAGCAAGGTGATACACCAATTTTAACTTGACCACTACCAACCAATTGTAAATACACTTCAAACACAATCCTAATCTACATATGACACTGTTCCAAAAATACCCTTGCATTAGAATTTCTCATGGAAGGTTTGTGAAGCTAACCTAAGCTAGGAGGACTAAACCCAAGGTCATGACTTGAAACTTATGAATATATAACTCACCAAACTTATGAAAACTACATTAAAACATTTCAATATGCCTAAAACAGACTTTCAATGTTTAATATGGATGCAAGTAAGGACAACATGCTAAAGAAGAGAAACTATCACTTAACAAAATCAACTAACTTAACATACACATTGAAAAAAACTCATGGATAAGTTAAAAAATATAATTATTTTATTGATTAAACTCTTCAAATGAGTAGGTATTTACCATAATCAGGTGGAGGGTACATTTATAATTGAAAGTGGCTCAATATATATCACAAGTGTGAGAGATGAGAATAAGTGTGCAAGAGAGCGAAGATATACAAGTGTCATGTAAGTTACAAAAATAATAGGAGTTAGGTAACTATCATAAAATACTTCCAAATCCATTTAAATCTTATCTTCATATTCTCCATCTCTCCAAGTGGTGTGGGAGGTTGAAATACATGTTTGACACCTTGATAGATTCTTGAAACTCTTCTTCTTAACATGTTGAAGAACAAGTGGCCTTATTGGTGATTAAATCAGTTTATCATAAATTTTTACTCTTATCTTAACACTTGTCAATTAACCTCAGTAGGTTATCTTTGACACATCACCCCATTCTCTTATAAGGTGTCTATAAGGCTCTTCATCTCCTTAGGCCTATTTTGTGAACAAGTGTCAAAACTTGGTTTCACTTACTCTAACTCATAAATATTTCATGTATGTCCTATTTAAATCATATTGGATCTAAATTAATTAATTTTAAGGCCTCAAACTAGCCCCAACATGTCACTCTCTACCAAAAATCTGTATCAGGACTCATTCTTTGTAGCCTATTTTTTTTAATTTTTCTCTTTATGTGGAAATTTTACATATTATATAGATAAAATAAATGAATATTTTAGGAACCTATATCCTAATATAGTCCCATGTCAAATTTAATGAGTTGAGTCTAAGTGGAAGTCAACTTTTTATGCCTATCTCTTCTGCTAATTAGGCCTCTAGCCCTATAAAGTGAATTCTAGCTCTAGACTCATCCTACACTTTTGATACCTATAGGAAGTGTGTTATTAAATTTAAACATTCCTAAAAAAATCTCCATGTCAAGTTTGAGATCTTAGATCAATGTTCTTATATCCAAACCATGAAATAGCCAAAAAATAAGCCCTTCACAAGCCTGTTTGGACTACCTTGAAAAATGGAGTTGGTTTGGTCACTTCAAGGGTTTACTGATAAATATTATTAATTTTAGGAGATTAAATAATTACTATATTAAATACTCCAATGATTTTGAAGATATCATCTTTTTTTAAGCACTTGTAAAACATTAAAAAAAATGCAAAAATAGGGTATTCTAGGTAGTCCATATAATAATATGTACAAATGAAGTACATCTAGATGAGATAATTAGAGTCTATAAAAAAATCCAAGAAGATTCAAGATAAAGTTGTGTAATTTTATGTTCTTTATGATTTCATCTCTACAAACTAGTCATTATGACTCTCTTAGGTAACCTAAATATACTTCAACTTCTTAGCAATGATTCATAAATTTGGACATATGAATCCTCCAACCAATTTCCAAAAATTTAATTACTTTAGGGTGAAACACTTTCCATATGATAACAAGTTCCCATTCATCTTATTTATTCCATACCAATCAAGAGAAAGTAGTCTCTCAGGTTGAAACTAGCTCCCTATGAGTTCTGAGAGAGAATTATAGTCTATTGGTGTATGTCTTGAGTTATTTTTTATATATAATGTCCTCAATAGGTCTATGATTTCTTATTTAACATATTCCAATATTCAATTTTACATAATATTTCATCAAACCTTTCTACACTCTTATGTTCTAGGCTTAGGGTTTACTAGTAAAACTTTCTGTCTAACCCATAGCTGACTATTTATGCCATTTTATTCACTATCAGGTAGTCTATGCTTTATGAAATGTTTTTTAAGGTTATTAATCATATTATAAAGTATTTCCATGTTTATCCAACCTAAACTTACTTCATTTTCATAGTTGACTACCTAAACATACCTTTACACACTCTCAAAACTCATAGAATAGGGTTGTTTGTGCTTATTTATCAACTATGTCTGAGGCTCATGAAACAAGGCTCACAAATATCAACCACCTTAAATATTATTACCCTACCTCAAGGCTATATAAGTCCTCAATTCTAAATCCATTTATCATTTCTTATTCAAGACTACCTATACAAGACAGTATATGCAACTAGGATTATGTATAGGTTTTATGACTGGGTCTATCTTATTGTTTCATTATTTATTGAGATTGGAATTCTTAGGAAATATTCTCATATAATTTCAATCATCTCCCATCACCTTAATTCATATTATTAGGCAAAAATACTTGTTGAAGGTTGTGTGTAGAGCTAAGCCTTGACTATATGTATGAACTGAGTGATCAAGGTTATGACCCCTATTTAGTCTCTTTTTTTCTATTCCCCTATCTATGAATCCAATTAATTAATGAATTAATAACCCTTCCTATATTTATCGTATTCACATAAACCACTATCAGGTTTTATAGAGACCTTAATGACCTTAAACAATCTAACAGGTTTGTGTGTAGGTTTTATCTAGTGACTCTTACTTATAACCTTTACTCTATTACTCTTTCTTAGGTATCCTTGACCTTTATGCCTTGATTAATATGAGTCTCATCTAATCTTCCAATACCCACACAATCCAATTTTATTTTTTTGTAAAGACTTTGAGTCTCTTAGGCAGACTTACATGTCTAGATTTCTTGTGTGTATACATTTAGAATGACCTAAAAACTTTCATGTTTTAGATACCCTATTTAAAACATTTAACTCTTCAAAATCCTAAGTGCTATGATATTTGTTTTAATTAGTATTTCATCTTAAATATTTAAAACGTCTATGTTTCACTTACATTCACTATTCAAGAAAACTCCCAACTAGATGTAGGTGATGTTCATGGTAGTTTACTATATATTAGAATGGTCTTAACCTCAGCCATTCACTCTTTCAAATTTATAATTACTCTATTGTCATTTCAAAACCATTACCAATGCTTTGAGACATTAGATTTTGTCATCATTCATTGTTAAGGCAACTTCAAAAAACTAATGGTTGTGGGTGTGTATTGAAGGGTCTGAGTGTACATAGGGCCTTCTTAGGTCTTCCATGTCAACCTCAAGTCTTTTCAAAGTTTGTATCATACTATTGATTTTGTTTAAATATCTCTTCACTATATTTGAATCTTGTTCTTTGTCCTGCCATCACTCACTATCTTGAGATAAGTCCTAAATTAGGTTGGTTATAAGTCTCAATTAGGGAACTTTTATTATGTATGGGATTGTGCTCTTTATCGTTCTCCTATCACTCTCTAGATTCCTCAATTATTATCAATATATTGATTTTTTCTTAAGTCCCTTTTAGTGTTTTAAAATTAATTAGCACCTACTAACATCATGTCCAATGATGTGGTGGAAAGCACATATATCATTGTCATTGTACCATCCAAGTGTAGGGAAAAAAGTATCAAATTATTGGGGAGGGTTTATGGGAGGAACTTATATAATTTTTTCTTTAAGTAATTTATCCAAAACTAAAACATAAGACTCCCCTATCAGATTATATTGTTTTGGGGCAACTCAATTTTGATTTTCGTTTGGTTTGTTAGAAGAATTAGAGGAATTGGTTGGGTTGGGTTGGTTTATAGTTGGTGGTGGAGAAGTTTTAAGGACAATTGAGTTCACAAATAACTTTGGTTTGGTATTGGGATGTTTAGGTTGATTGGTAGTTTTGGTTGAGGAAGGGTCATGGGATTTCAAGCTAGAATTTTTATTCTATGGTTTCAATTTTCCCTCATCAATGACTCAGATTTCTAATTTTCATGCCATGGTGAAAGCCTCATCAAAAGTTTGGAAACTTTGAACTTGAAGAGTAGGGGAAATATGTTTTTCACAAATTCAAGAGAATAATTCAATCAACTCAAGTTGGGGTAAGGATAAATAAATTTTATTGATAAGACCTCTATATCTAGCTATGAAATTAGCAATTGATTCATCATTAAATTACCTAATGGAATAATGGTTGGTAATAGAGACATTTTAGATATATTAATTGAGAAATGATCTAAAAAGACTTATTCAAGTTGAGAAAATAAAAATATGGAGTGGATGGTGAGAGCACTATACCAATCTACAATTGGTCCTAAAAAAGAAATAGGAAAGGTATGAAGGAGAAGAGCATCATCATATGAAATTAAATAGCAAGAATGGATATATTATCTTAGGTGATGTTAGGGGTCATCCTTACTTTGGAAATTGAAAAACTTGGGTAGTTCCCATTAAGGATGATAATATCATAGAAGGATTGGTATATGGATAGGTTCATTACAAATTTGATCTTAAGATAAAACGTTATGAGCCCCAGAAATAGATGACTCTAGGTTAGTCATTTTATCCATTAACATTTTGACCAAACCCATTTGAGCTTAGGAATATCCATAATTGGATAGTAAGTTTGGTTAATTTTGGGTGGTATAAATATATGGATAAGAGGTAGAGGGTTGAGAAGATACCACATATTGGTATGTGGTAATTCAAGGTCAGGATGGTGCCACATAAAGGTTGATGGGAACAAAAGGTTTGGTAGAAGGTGTTATGTATCCTTATGGATTAGTAACATATAAGATGTCATGGGTATTTTTTGATGGATTGATATGGGTTGAATTATTGTTATGGATGGGTTGGTATTTAGTTGGGGTTGAGTGGTAACTCTTGTGATAATAGGTGGAAGGGTAGGAGGCATGGAAAGCACCAAATTTTTTAGGGGGATAGAAATCAGTGGGTTAGTGGTGATAAGGGGAATGGTGGAAATATGTTTAGAATATACCCCCATGGTGGATGAGGTATGGGTAAAAAAAAGTGAGGTTATTCCTATATTGGAGGTGTTAGTTCGTGTAAGGGTTGTTTAGATATTAGTTGGGATGTTAGATTGGGTTTGGGTGGTGGTAGTGGATGGAATACTAGTAGAAGAAGATGCTTGGGTGATCATAGGTTGGGTATAGGTAGCACCAACCATAATATGGCTAGGCATACCATAAGGTGGATCTATAGGAGGAACCAAAGTAATAGGGGTGTAGTGAGCTAAGGTGTTGAGGTAATGTTGGAGGGCCATGGGGTTATTATCAAGGAAGGTAGTGAATTATGAATCACCCTTAATAATTCTCTGAGGCATGGTAAGAGCAGGAGAAATATGAGGAGAACTCTAAATATCAAAAGTATACTCCATGGAAGAAGAGGAGGAAGATGGTGGTTCTTGGTTGGTTTGATTCCTCAATTGTTATCTAGTAAAGACCATGTGAGGAATAGAAAAAAAGATGAAAAACTCACAACTCAAACTCAAAGAAATAAAAAAAGAAAATAATTTCAAGGCAATAAAAACATACACTAAAAGTGAATTTAAAACTTAGGATTCTTTTTAGATCACTTTTGGCTTATGCCTTAAAAACTGTGAAGAAGAATTTTGATTTGTAGATCAAGTACTAAAAAGGAAACCTAAGGTTGGTTTTAGGTATTAAAGGCTCTCAAAAAGAATTTGTAATGATTGTCAGTACATGGATTGATATTAGGGCCTACCCCCTCGCTTCCCACACTATAGTGATAAGGTTATATGGTGTTTAGCCAAGATATTCTAAATTTTAGAGTTTATACTCAACTAGAGAGCTGAGTTGGTCCTCCCCCCTGTAATGACCTCTAAGTAGAATTGTCAGGGAAGGGTAAGTTTACCACTAGGTGATAAAATCCTAGTTGAACCATGTCTCAAGTTTGTTTTTATGTGTTGATTTATTATGTGGTTTGGTAAAGTGAGTGATAACAACAGTGAAACTATGACTAATTGCTTTGCTTTTAAATTACTAGATGAACTAGAACAAACAGTTAATCAATGTATGCAAATTTTTATTTAAAGCCCAAAAATAAATTTTATATTTTATTATGTGAGTAAATAATAAAGGAAGAAAGGGGAACCTAGATTATAATAGGGTCCCACCAAGCGTGCCAAAATATTTCTCTTAATTTTTACTCATATATTAATTTTTGAAGAAGATAAGAAACTAGTAATAGGGGGATGGTATGAATACCTAGTTTTTGATACGTGCATAATCTAGATAAGTATGGAGAGATCCTCTTTGTATTATAATAAATAACCTATAGATAATAAATCGCTAATAAAAGGTGTTGTTAGCAAGATAGTTAGGTAGACTACCTAGTGTGAGCTAGATCTAAGAAGCGTGAGCTTGATCATAAAATTACATAAATTAATAAAGTTAAATACAAGAATTAGATGAATGCTTGATAGAGAAAATGACTAAATATATAAAAAGTGGGTCAATACTAGCGTAAAGATAGATCAAGTTAGATTCAAAAAATCAAGAAAGAGTCTATGAAAAAAAGGAACACAAAAAGTTAGATTTGGTTAAAGGTAAGGGGTTAAAAATAACTTCTTGTTATTTCATGCCATGATGACCATCAATAGTTAGGCTGACTGTCAACAGTTAGGTTGATTGTCAGTGGTTGGGTAACCATCGATGGTTGCGGGTGATAATCGATGATTTTTCTAACCATCGGTGGTTGCCTATGGATTTTCAAAGGTAATCAAAAAAGAGTTGTAGACTGGGTTATTGATAATATAGATGTTTGGTTAAGGGTGTGGTCATAAATAGGAGGTTAGGATATAGGTACATAAAGGTCTAATGGGGTAGAAAGGTGAGAAACCAAAATAAAAAAATAGAAGTACAAATATACCTTTTGCTTGCTAAATGGTTGATGGTTGATGGTTGGAGAAATTTTGGTAGAGTAATAGTGCTTTACCTCAAGATTAATTTTGGTAGATGTTTAGATCTCTATTATTTTTATTAAATTTAAGGAAGAATACTAGGTGGTTGGAGAGCTTGAATACCTATGTGCCAGAATCTTTATGATAATTTATTTCACCTCCTACTCCCCTCCTTTTATAGGAAAAGAGAGATGGAGGATAGAAGGTTCCATAGTAGGTTGGATTACTGATTTCAATGCTTGGGAATTTGTTATCACTGCATAAGGTGAACATATTAAATTATGTCTCATTAGCTCATACATAGTGATGTGTTAGAAGGTTGAGGACGTGATCGTCGATGATTAGGCCAATAGTCAATGGTTAAACTAATCAGCAATAGTCAAGTGTCTTGGAGGCAAAGGTTTAAGGTGAGTAAAAATTATTGGATTAAAGTTTGTTAGGGAGTTATTAAGTTTAGTTAGCTAATTAGCTAATTAGACCCAAGGTCTGGTAGGTTGGTCAGTGGTTAAAGAAGGGTTAGGTAGTTCCTAAGGTATCCCAAGGAATGTCAACATCTAGTATGGTTATTTAGTGTCTATATTTTTCCCTTTATTATCATGTGACTTTGAACCAATAATCTACAAAATAAAAATGGATTACTTGGTTGAAGTATTAGTTAACCCAAGTATGGGAGGAGGTGTTCCCCCTCAAATTATGAGTCAATGAGGTGAAATTAAAATTGATTTGATATTTGATAAGTGGTATATGTTGAGTCATGAGGTTGGTGACAAAAAGGGTATTTGGGCATTTAAACACAAACATGCACACAAAATGTGACTAAGTGTGAAAAAAATATCAAACATAGACTAAGGCTACCAATGTTAGTCATAACTGATCAAGTTACTCTTTAAGTCTCCTAGATAGGGTTGGTGTTTTTACAGGTATCTAAGGTAGGAAATTCTCTCATGAAAAACATAAATGGTCTGGTTACGCATGAGGTGGTATAAATTAATATGTTCAACTAAGTAAGGTTGTCACAAAATATGTGATAGTTTGGGACAAAATGTCCAGCATCGAGGTGGACATGGTCTAATGGTTGGTTGGAGAAGGGTGAGCTCCAAAAGATTAAGTTTTGGTTTGGGGGAGAAAGGTTATCTCCAAAATTTTGGCACCTAAGTGTGGGTGCCTTAAAAAAAATTTAAAATGTGGGCTCTCCTGACCGTTGATGGTCAAGGGTCCTAAGGTCAATCGTTGATGGTCACCATGATTTTCTATGGTCAGGGGGAAACACTAAAATACTATAGATAAAAATTAAAAACTAAAAATCATTTTCACTTTTGAAGCATTAACTCACTAATTATCAAGCTTGTAGCATTTTTGCATTTGTGGGTGATAGTGTTGATGAGGTGGTTGACTGAGGTGGTGATTGTTAATTAGTTGAGCATGTGTTTGAGATGATCTAACTCAAACTAAGATGTAGGGTAGATTAAAACATAGTCAAGTAGCTAGACATGGGGTTCATCCTCTATAGTGGTCAAGGAATGAGGTAGGTGATGTTTTGAATTGATAGATTAATTAATTAGGTCAATTATTATTTGATTTTGATTATTTTTTGGTTGTTTAGAGAATTTTTTAGTGGGTTTTACCTTAATTTAGGTTTTGGGTAAAATTAGATAAATTAGTAGGTGAAATTTAAATTTGAAGAAGGTTTTGGGTTGGGGGTAGGGTAGAGGGTAGGGGTAGGTAATTTAGTTGTTAAATTTTTGATGTTTTGAGTAGTTTATAGGAAGGTAAGTTAGGTAATTTATCACTAATTACAATACATGGTGATCATTAGTGGTTACACCCAACCATCGATGGTCATACATGGCCATCATCAGTCTACCACCAAAAGACATATCTCATCTAACCATCAATGGTCATAAGGACCATTGATGGCTGAATGTTGGGTAAAGGTAGGTTTCAATAAAAAGATATAGAAAAGTGTTTAAAAATTTTGTAAATGGGTGTGGGTTAGTTAAAAGGTCAAATATAAGTTATAATAGGGTTTTTAAAATGTTGTAAATGGGTGTGGGTTAGTTAAAAGGTTAAATATAAGCTACAATAGGGTAAGTTTAAGTAGGATTGATAGGTTGATATGGTTGGTGGGTAGAGTTAAGTAGTGGTTTGATAGGTTTAGGGTAGGTATAATAGGTTAAAGAAGGGTGTTGAAAATTCTATTGTTTAAGATTAATGTTTTTGATATAAGTGTTAGGTATTGGTGTGATAGGTTAGGTTAGATGTTAAAATGTTTATGGGTACGGGTCACTTTAAAGTGATAGAGGTAATGTTTTAGAGGTAAAGGTTGGAATAGTTTGATGTAGGTGAGTTTAGGTAGATAAAGAGTTTGATATAGGTATAATGAATGAAAATGAGTAATGGCAATGAAAAACTAAGTGTGTGTGCTAATTTGATTTATTTTTAGGCACAAGATCATATCCAAATGAGGGATCAAGTTCTAAGGATATTTGCAAAGATCCATGGAGGGATGTCTCAGGATGATTAGACACATATAGAGGAGGTCAGTCTAGGAGCCATATGACATTATTAATACTTATCATGAGATTCAATGATGATTATGGCTCTCATCAAGAGATGGGATCTAGCCATGAACACCTTCCTGCTATTGATAGGAGAGATTACCATCCTATTAGAGGATGTGCATAGGATTAAATGATTACCTATTCAAGGGGAGATTATTTACCATATTAAGAGTGAGGAGAGGGATGAGAAAATGGAGCTACTATATGGTGAGGATGGGGTCCATACTAGGTGGTTTTAGTTATGAGCCATTATAATAGAGGGCTCTAAATGAGAGGTATTTAATGACTATGATGATAATGGTAGTGTTCTATTTTGCATTACCTAATTCAAGCAATGTATGATTTCATTATCTACTAGGTGTGTTGGTAAAGATGTTTCTTGGTAAGATATTGTTTGGGTAGGTACTAGTCTTGTTAGTTTAGATATACAAGGAGCTTTGGGAATTTTTAGCTCAGAAGTGATATGGGATCAACATGGGGTTTTTGTTCCATTATTGGGCATATGAGCACATTCAAGTTTTTAGACCATTGGACCTACCATGGGATGGATAAGCCCAGATAGACTACAGAGTGGGATTCATTCAATAGAGGGGAGATTATTATTTGATAGGGGTTGGAGGAGATGCATGAGACATTGCCTAGTTTAGAGATGCATTGGAGGGTTTAGTTTTGGTTGATGTCATTTAGAGGTCATATGTGGGATTTCCTAGGTGGGCCCTCTATAGATATTATGCTTTGTCTTTGCAAATCTAGATGTGGATCTATAGGAGGTGAGAGTGTGAGATTGAACTCATCCCATTCAATAGAGTAAGGAGGTAATTTGGACTAGTGCAAGGGATTATAATTTCTTTCTTGAGGTACAAGAGGGAGGATGATAAGTTTTTATTACTTGAACCACAACTAAAGGAGGTGGTTTTAGATCATGTGGAGTTACCTACCAGAGTAAGCATATATGATGTTGATTTTACTGATGTTTATGTAGGATGGTATTAGGCCTGATATGTAGTGGCCAATTTTAAATGGGATGATGGGGGTCGATATGCCATAGATGTGGATCTAGTTGGGGTATAGGTATAGGGTGGTGGCCTTGATGGATAGGTAGGGGTAGCACTAGTAGTTGCATAGGCATATATTATAGGGTTATAAGGATAGGTGGTCACATTATAGACCCATATTATGAATTTTTAGGGCTAAGTTGTGACCATTACATCTGAGAGAAATCAAGTGAGGACCTCACTAGGTTTGGTGACCCAAGAGAGGGATACCCTAAGATATAGGGTAGAAATAATGGTAACACTAAAAATACCACTAGGTATGATTCCTATAGTGTGGTACTTGGCCACAATGGAGGATTTGAGGTATTATGAGGCTATAGTGTTGGCACAATGTCCACTAGAGCCTTGATGGGGTGAGTACATAGCTAGTATAGTAGGTGGGGTAGTCATGGGGAATCTAGTTCAGTAGGTCACATTAGTGAGTGGACAAATAGGCATCCTAAGAAGACCAGCACCAGATGGTAGTGGTAGTATAGGTGTAGGAGGGGATAGTTGAAGTGCTGCCCCAGGGGCATTATATGATATGATATGATGCATAGAAGGGGATAAGGATAGGTGGGTGAAGGTAAAAATATCATAAATCAAGGGATGAGATTAAGGTAGACAAAAGGTGAGTTTAATCCTTGTTTAAAAAAAGAAAGGACATAGATGTAAAGAATTGAGAGGTTCACATTCTGGTTTGCCTTCAAGAGAGGACAAATGGTAAGATCATAATCCATACTTGTGGGTTATGATGTAGGGTCCAAGCCAATTAAAAGCAAACTTGCCTATTTTTCATTTGTCCATATTGGTTACATGTTGGTTTTCCTTTAGGATGAGGTATCTGATATTGAATTTTTACTCTTTCAATTGCTTGTTATAGGCACACTTGATTCACTCTTGGTAGACATAAAGGTGGTTAAACATGGATATGAGATGCTTGTCAAATATCTCAAGTCATGCTAGACATTCTTGACAATAGTCACTCTCATAAATGATGTCTTATAAGGATATGAAAAGAGAAAGAATCTAGACTTTGAGAGGAAAGATTATCTCTACTCTAAAGACTAGAGAGAAAGGGGTAACACATGTAGAGGTTAGAATACTAGTATGATAGGCCCATAAAGTGAAAGGGATGTGCAAGTGTTAATTCTAACCTGAAACACTGACTACTTTGGTTAACATTCTAGTAAGGGTTTTCTTAGAGGCTTTCACTTATCCATTTGCTTGTGGATGGTAAGGTGAAAAAAATCTTAAATTTATGCCAAATTAATTATAAAGACCTTAGACTTGCTTTTTTTATAAAATTTTACCATTATCGATGATGATCTTATGGGGAACACCAAAATGATAGATGATATGATGGTTGATGAAGTTGACTATCTTATTGGCTTTGGTCGAGATGAGAGGAATGGTTTTCGCCCATTTGGTGAAATAATTGGTGGTGGTGATGGATTAGTGTCATTGTGAAGAATGAGGATTGATTTCCCCAGTGAGATTAAGTCTCCATTATGATAAGGGCTAATAGTCTTTGGATACTTGAAGGCCATGGGTAGGTGTATGATGTAAATTGGTATACTATTAACATTAAACACACTTTTTTACGTAATCACAGTAATCTTGGTTGAGGGTGGGCTAATAGTAGTCAAGGTAAAGGATACAATTAGTGATAGCTAAACCACTAAAGTGTCCCCAATAGATTTCATCATGTATTTCCCTGATAGCATATGAAGCTTCATGAATATGTAGACAATAAATAAGGAGCCCTTTTAAGCCATTATTTTAAAGGATTGTCCCTAGTATGGTATAATGAGAGGTACTCTAAACAAAGGCTCCTCAATCATTCCTAGAGATATTAGGAGGAATGATGCTGAGGTTGAGGTAGTTGAAGGTTTATTCATACCATATGTTAGATCTAGATTCATCCACATTACAAATAGTAGGAAGGGTGAAATAGATAAAGAAGGTGAAATAAATTGGTGGATGGTAACAAAGAGTTTAGAATTGGTAGGTTGGGATAGGATTTGGGAAGCAAGGGAAGCCATTGTATCCTTGAACTTATTGGTAGATTATGGAACAAACTGGATAAGGTAATGATTGAATGATGATAAGAGTATATCTACTAGTTACTTGTACTTTTTCAAAGCATCATTCTTACATTGGTAGGATCTATTGACCTTTTTGACCATAAGTTAGGAATCATCAAAGACACTGATCATCTTAACTCCCAAGGATAGAGTAGTTTAGAGACTTACGACTAGGGCTTCATACTTAGTTATGTTGTTGGTACACACAAAAAAAAAATGAAAGAAAGGGGAAGATGTTCACCATTAAGGGGAATGAGAATAACTATAACACCCCCACTATTCTAGCATTTTGAGCCATCAAATAACATGGTCCTTTGGTAGGTGGGGTCCTCCTAAGAAAGAGTTTTGATGGACTCATTAGGAAATACTAGAGGAAGTAGTTGGTTGTATGGTATAGGAGATTTATCCAACTAATCAATAATGATTTACCTTTTAATCAACTTCTACTAGAGGAACTCAAGGTCAAACTCAGCTAGGATCATGAGCCACTTATATATACACTAGTTTTGGTATGGTTTAGAGTGCATGTACTTGAGTGGGTTAGTGTTAGTGATAAAAAAGCTTTGTGGTTGAGAAGGTAATGGTGAATTTTAGAAGCCATAAATAGTAAGGCATGATAAAGTTTCTCAAAATGGGTGTACTGAGTCTCATACTCCATAATCATTCAACTTATGTAGTAGATAGATTGATCTTTGGTTTGTTCATCATGGTGAGTGAGCATTGCCCCTAAGGAATGGTCAGTGGTAGAAATATAAAGGTAGAAGGGTTGGTCCTCTTTAGGTGGGGTAAGAACTAATGGAGAAAGGAGATATTATTTGAGTAAATAAAAGGCTTGTTGGTAGTCCTTGGTCTTCTTAAAATATGTGTCTTTATTGAGAAGATGGTGAAAGGGTTTAAATCTATCTGATAATTGAGAAATGAAGTGATGGATAGATTAGAGCTTTCCCTATAGGCTTTAGATTTGCTTGAGGTGGGTCAGAGGTGACATCTCTAAAATTAATCTAACCTTAGTAGGGTCTATTTTGACTCCTCAAAGAGAGATGATAAAACTAAGAAGATTTCTACATAGGACACCAAAAATACATTTCTTGTGGTTAAATTAGACATAGAAATTAATTAGGGATTAAAAGATGATAGTGACAATATCTAGGTGATCCTTATGATATTTGGATTTCCTAAGGAGATTATCTACATAGTACTCTATGATTTTATGGATGAGATCATGGAAGATGTAAGTCATGACATATTGATAGGTTTCTTTAGTGTTCTTCAAACCAAATGGCATGACTTGATAGCAAAAGGTTCCCCATAGGGTGATGAAAGAAATTTTATGTCGATCCTTGGGGGAAATCAAGACTTGATTATATATTGAGAAACCATCCATGAGTTGTAACATCTCGTGGCTAGTTTTAAGATCAACAACTTGGTAGATGCTAGGCAAAGGAAGGTGACCTTTGGGTAAGAAAGATTGAGGTCACAAAAGTCAATATAGAGTCAAACTCTCCCTTGGTTTTAGTAATGGTAATATTGTTAGAAACCCATTGAGGATAATTGATGGGTTGGATGAATTTGATAGACAAGATACATTGAAGTTATTCTTTTACTAGAAGGGTAACGGGTACATCCTATGAAGCGTTTGTCAAATAGGTTGTGTTAGAATGGGTGACAATGCTATGGAGGGAAATGGAAGGGTCAATTTTGGGCATATCTTGATAGTATAAATAAAATTATATGGTTCAATCATGAACAAAACAAGGGTATTTATGTTGCTCCATAGAATCTAAGGACTGACCAATTTTGGCAATGTGAGGGTTATCCTGTGTACCCAAGTTGCATCGATAGTGGATTCATTCAACATAGTTTGGTTTTTAAGAGGAAGGGATTTATGGATAAAATAATCCCCCACTTTGAGATAGGTGAGAATGGAATAATCAAACTGATGGTAAATGGTGTTGATGGTAGGAAAATCTTTTTCTACCATTTCAGAATGAATGAGAGGAAGGGTTTTAGTTTAGCCATCTTTTTGATAAGTCAGGGGCCCAAACTAACAATATTGACTAGAAAAAGTTATATGAGATGATATATAAATCATAAAACTTTAAAGATGGGTTTAGCAAGGACGGTATATCCTCATCAATGGTGGTGATGGGTTTAGGTGAATCAGTTGGTTATTTTCATGGTACGAACCCAAGGCCAAATAATTCATGAGTTTTTTGGGTTTTGAAAGAAGGTAACTCATGAGGTCCATGTTCATAATGGCCTAGGACAAATCCATTTTTGGCACACATATGAAGGTATAATTTAGAAAATACCAATTTTTTAAGATAAGAGAGTCAAAGGTGAATGGTCGGGTGGTAAAGGTATCGGTAGAAACAAGAAGTGGATGATCAAGTCCCCCATAGATTAAGTTTGTTTGATGGTTAGGAGGACCAAAAGGGATAATGATATTGATTTTGGGGTCATAACTAGGATCATGGGTGATGTTCCCATACTCTTGAGGAGTAGGGAAATCATCTAAGGCTAGAAGATGATACTATTCTAGTGAGAGACGTTTGAACATGGGTTCTAAGGGTTCTTCTACAAGGATATAAGAAGAAGGGATATATGATTTAGTTGAAGCTTCATTGATGGTAGGGTTAAAGGTGTTGTTGGTCTTGGTTGGTGAGGTGGTGTTGTTTTATTTTAGTGGTGAGGTGTATAAAGGAGGAAGAAGAACATCATCGGGATAATATGTTATGTTGCATGATGAAAAAGGATTAGGTTCAGCTCTTATGGTAAAAAATTGACATTCATGCTCAAATTTGAAACATCGGTGTAAGGTAGATGAGACAAAACTCATGGCCCACATCCAAAGGCATCTAAGTAAGATGTATTAGAAATCATTGTCTATAATGTAAAATATTTATAAAATAGTGTGACATCTGAAGTGGATGTGGATGATGACTATCCCCAAGGTAGTATTCATGGTATCATTGAAAGAGTGGAGGACCATTAAATTTTCTAAAAATATATTATTAGGAAATTAAATTTGGTCATAAGCATGGGAGGAGATGATGTTAATACTATATCCTCCATCAATCATCACCCTTTTGATGTGGGTTTTATTGATGTATTTAGTGATGAAGAGGGGAGGATTGGGATATTTAAAATGAATATATAGTATTTTTGAATCATAAAAGGTGATGTAAGTAGAAATTTGAAGGGATCTAATAAAGGATGAAAGAGTTTGAGGGACTTTTGGATGAAATTTTATCAATTTTAGTGCCTTTGTCAAGGCTTGGTAGTGATGGGATGATGTGTTGATTAGTTCATAAAGGCTCATATTCACCAGTGTCTGGTGAAGTTATTTTATAACCACTTTGTATATGGATTCATACGAGTTGGAAGGAGAGGAACCCAAAATGGATATTTTGGGTTTTGAAGAAGGTGAAAGTAAAGGTGAGGGTTCTTGGTTTTAATTGCAAGGTCGAGGGGTAGAAGGGTAGATCCATGGTATGGACACTTTAGCTTTTCCCTTATCTTTTTATTAGGCCCTATATAGGGTAACCATGTGGATAGTATGGATTAAGAGAGGTTTTGGGTTAGATGGTTGCTTTGATTCCTCCTTAATTTTAAATGAGAGTGGATGAGTAGGTTAGTGTTGGATGGGTTGAGTTGGTGGTTGGGTTTTTAATGGGATCAAAGGAGGCTCATTTGATAATATATCATCCTCATGCCATAAGCTATGGACAAGTGTTTAGAGATCTTTGTAGTTCTCTATGTCATCTCCAGGAGTCTCATGGTATAAATATATCAAATTTTCATTGAACCATGATGGTTTAGGACATGAACGATCGAAAGGTCTGATGGGTGTGAGGGTTAAGGAATAGGTTTGAAATAACCTTTGTATAATGGTTAAATAATATTCAATCAAAGGCATTGAGGGTGTTGGGGATTTTTTTTTTTAGGAGTAGAAGCCTTCTTAGGAGTAGGGTTCACCATAGAAGTTGTAGTTTATGGAATGGTTTTGGTAGGTGGTTTTGGTTGGGAGTGTTTGGTTATGGTTGGTTTAGAGGTAGAATATTTAGAGGTATAGGGTTAGGGTTTAGTGATAGGTGGGAAGGTAGAGGTAGATAAGTTATTTAAGAATGATGCAGAGTTTGATGTTTTAGTGGAGGTAGGTATAGGTAAAGAAAAATGAGAAGGTTTACTATATGAGGAGTAGGTAATTATAGAAGGTTTCACCTTATTGGTAGAAGGATGAGTTCCTAGGATGGTAAAAGGATGGGGTCCTAAGATAGATGATAAGAGGGAAGGAGGTGGTATCTTATGTTTTAGGTGGGATTTTGGTTGGATCCACCTTCTTATGTAGTTTGGTTGGGGTTTTCTATAGTGGAATATATAAGGTTAAGTCCAACTTCAAATATGGGTGAGAAAGGCTAGGTGTAGGATTATTCCTAGATTCATGATGGGCTTGGTTAGGGAGGTGTAAGGTGATTTGGAAATTTTAGATGGAGGTAGCTTGGATAGTTCACCTATGGTTTTGGATAAAGAAGTGTTTAAGGATGGGGTCGAGATAATGATAGGTTTGATGGTAGATGCAAGTGAGGTTTAATGTTTAAGTTTGTTTTGGTAAGGGATTCCAAGATGATGCCAAAAGGTGGCTCTACCCAAATTTGGTTGAGAAGTAAACTCTAGACTTTGGACCAATCTAGAAAAAGGCCTGTAAATGGGTTTAATTCCTTGGTCTTTGGTTTCAAAGTTTAAGCCAATAGGATAAGGTGAGGGGATGGTTTCTTCACCTTTGTTGTTGATGGAAGGTTCCAAGGTTTGGGAGGATGTTTCTTCCATGGAAGGTGTGGGCAAGGTGATCTATTATTTTGGGATGGTTCTTAAAGAGAGAATGGGTGGTTTTAGGATAGGGGAGGAAGGTGTGATGGCCTCAAGTGAAGGGATGGAGATGGTTATTTCTTTTATTTGGGTGTTAAAGGTAATGGAGGTTAATTCAACCACTTCAATAGGTGGAGTGGGTGAAGAGGTGGTTGAATCAATGGTTTCCTCCTTTGTTATTTCTATCAAAGGAGATGTGGGTAGGTCCATGGTCTCATCGAACAATGAAAGAGGAGTGGTTATTTCCTCTACTTGGGTGTCCAAAGGAATTAAAGGAGAGTCTACCACTTCAATGAGTAAAATGGAGGAAGAGATATTTGGGGTAATCATCTCCTCAATAATAGGTTCACTAATAATGACATTAACTATATGGACCTCATGATCGTGAGATGATTTTGGTTTATTATCATCATAGTTGGTAGAAGGGGCATGGTTGGGAAAAGGTTTACAAAATATGTTAAGGTACTAATTTGGGGGTGCATTGGGATTATCAAACACAATTTATACCTTATCAATCATGTTTTTTATAATATTTTAAAGGTATTTCACCTACTAACATCATGTCCAATGATGTGGTGGAAAGCACATAGATCATTCTCATTGTACCATCCAGGTGTAGGGAAAGAAACATCAAATTTTTAGGGAGGTTTTATGGGAGGAATTTATATAATGTTTTATTTAAGTAATTTATCCAATTGAAGCATAGGACTCCCCTATAAGAGTATATTATTCTGGGGCAACTCGATTTTGATTTTGGTTTGGTCGATTAGAAGAATTAGAGGAATTGGTTAGGTTGGGTTGATTGATAGTTGTTGGTGGAGCAATTTTAATGATAAATAATTTTATGAATGCCTTTGGTTTGGTATTTGGATGGTTAGGTTGATTGGTGGTTTTGGTTGAGGAAGGATCATGGGATTTAAATCTAGAATTTTTTGTTCTACAATTTCAATTTTCCCTCATCAATGGCTCAGATTTCTAATTTTTGTGCCATGGTGAAAGCCTCATCAAAAGTTCAAAAAGTTTGAATTTAAAGAGTAGGGGAAATATGTTTAGGACAACCCTAAGATAAGATTTCAATAAACATAGGTTTGGGTAAGGATAAATAAATTTTTTTTATAAGACCTCTCCATCTAGCTACAAAATTGATAATTGATTCATCATGAAATTTCCTAATGGAGTAAAGGTTGGTAATAAATACCTTTTTAGATATATTGACTAAAAAATGATTTAAAAATACTTGGGAAAGTTTAGAAAAAGAAAAGATGGATTTCTTGGTGAGGGTAATTGTTGACACAGGAAAGTGCACCCAGTGACAGGAGGTTCAACTCCTATCTTCTCCTCACAACATGGAAACTCTCTCTCACCTATGGGATGGTGAAGAAGGAGAGGAGAGTCTCTAGATAAGGGCTAGTTCCCTTTGATGTATCATGTTTGTTCCATCAAGTGTAAAATATAGGTGTGTGTGTGTGTGTGTGTGTGTATATATATATATATATATATATATACAGCTATGTAAACTGGGGGGGATGAAAAGGGAGGAAAATATAGGAAAATAAACTACTCTAAGGAGGTGATACACAAAAAATAGGTTGACCTTCTCACATCCACACTCAGAATCAAACAAAATAACAAACATACACTCAGACTTGGCAGAAAGACCAGGCTACAGGAAAATGGTAGGGAGGTTCTTATGGAAAACACAGGAACAGGGACTCACCAAGATGTTATGAAATACATACTATAAATGACTTCCTCTATTTCTACACCCCAAATGGAACTCTTCTCCTATCAGCTATAGAAAATGGTGCCTTGTAGATAACTGGTGCGTTGGTGTTTGAACCTGTGAGAGCATTAAAAGACAATGACTGAACACAAATCAAACACTCAGGACATACATAGAATATCTATCCAAGAAGAGGTAAAACTAATTTTATTTGACTTAGGTAGAAATTTTAGCAGAGCTATGCTTTACTAAATTGTGGAAGATTATTACCAAAAAAAATGACAAGTATCAAATATATATGAGAAAAACAAAGAAGCCCATGTGGCGTTCCTTCAACAAGTGGCCATCGCATCCCTTCAACAAGTTGCCCAAAACATTAATGAGCCATGTGCTTTGTCTACTTGGAGTCCACATTTTTAGGGTCAAAATGCGGTTTGTCCACCCATTAAATGTAAAATGAAGAAACTAATTACATTACTTAGTTGTTGCATCCTCTCATGATCAATTCAAAAGAACTATTTCACCTGCTAGAGTCACTTCTCAAATTGGCACCACTTGGACTTAATTGCTTGCTCATTCCATGTATATATTCTTGTCTTTTATCAATTTTTGTCTCTATTTGGCTTGTTTTTCCCCCCAAGGGTGAACTTTGAGCAGGTTGCTGCATTCTGGGCTCCTTGGCAATACTTTCTCAGTTGGAAATGAAGGCCAATTTATTCTGCTAAATTTGATGCTCATCTAGCCATCAAGCTTTGAAAACCAACAGATATTTCATCATCTTGAAATTGACAGCCTCTCGAGTGTCATTGCTTGAGAATTAATGGCTAAACCACTCTACTAAATTTGACATCTATCAGGACGTCGTCGGGTCCAGCTTAGATGCCATCGGGTCCATTGCCACGTCAGTCGGGTAAACGTGGCATCCTCTCAGACACTTCCATGTCTTGTAATTTTCTTAGCACCTATCCCTTTGAAAAGTCCTTTCAGCCCAGCTAGAAGTCCCCCACAAGGGCACCTACCCTTTGGGGTCCTTCGATGGGCCCTTTATCTTTGTATTGTTCTCCTGGGCTCCCATAGGCAAATTGTCTGCAGACAATTTCCCCAAGTTAAAACCTCGGGTGGCTTTGCTATGTATTTCCACAGACAAAATGTCTGCAAAAATTTTGTTTGATAAACCCTTTGACTATTTGACTATGCCCGAGTCTTTGAAAATTTGAAGTGTTCACCCACCCTCCAAAAGGGCACTTTGACTTTTGACTGCCCTTCAGCCAGGGCAGCCCTTTGAACCAAACCCGTTGAACCAAAATTTGGTTCAACGGTTCAAGGTTCAAAGGAGCACACTGATGAACCAAAAGGCTGATGAACTCATGCATTGAAATTTTATGTTGAACTCAGACTGTTGAACCAAAAATGGTTCAATAGTTCAACTAAGCACGCCGATGAGCCAAGGAAGGCCGGTGAACCAATATTGAACCAAACATGTGAACTTAAGCTGTTGAACCAAGTACATTGAACCTAGACTGTTGAACCAAAAATTTGGTTCAATGGTTTAATAGTACAAAGGTTCAACACATATTGTATTGAGATGTTCGAACTGAACAATGAACTCTTTGAACTTGAACCAAGCCTGTTGAACCAAAAAAAAATTGTTCAATGGTTTGGTTTAACCATTATTTAACCAAGATACTGAACTCAAAAATGAACCTTTGAACCAAGAAACTGAACCATTGAGCTAGGCCATGAACCAAAAAATGCTGAACCTGAACAATCTAAAATATAACTGGCATGAACAGCAAGGGAGGAAGGAGACCAAAAATTTTACCTGTGGGTAAAATTTGGTCAACAATAATATACCAATCTAGGGATAGTATGGATAAAGACATGGGAAAGGTATGAAAGAGAAGAGCATCATCATATGCAATTAAATATCAAGAATAGAAAAATGATCTTAAGTATTGTTGTGGGTCCTCCTTACTCTTTTGATAATAGGTGGAAGGGTAGGAGGTATAGAAAGCACCAAATTTTGAAGGTGGGTGGAAATCGATGGGTTAGTGGTGATAATGCGAATGGTGGAAATAGGTTTAGAAGATACCCCAATGGTGGATGAGGTATAGGTAATAAGAGGTGAGGTTTCTCCTATATTGGAGGTGTTGGTTGGTGTAGGGGGTGTTTGGCTATTGGTTGTGATGTTGGATTGGGTTTGGGTGGTGGTAATGCATGAGATATTTTTAAAAGAAGATGCTTGGGTGATCATAGGTTGGGTAGAGGTATCACCAATAATAAGATGGAGAATTATACCATAAGTTAGATCCTTAGGAGGAACTAAATAAATAGGGGTGTCATGAGCTAAGGTGTTGAGGTAATTTTTGAGGGCCAAGGGGTTTTTATCACATGGTCTTTACTAGATAATAGTTGAGGAAGATGGTGGTGGTTGGTTGGTTTGATTCCTCAACTATTATCTAGTAAAGACCATGTGAGGAATAGAAAATAAATGATGAAAAATTCACAAATCAAACAAAAAGGAAAATAATCTCAAGGAAATCAAAACATAAATTAAAAGTGTGTTTAAAACTTAGGATTGTTTTTAGATCACTTTTGGCATATGCCTTAGAAAGTGTTAAGAAGAAATTTGGCTTGTAGATCAGGTACTAAAGAGGAAATCTAAGGTTGGTTTCAAGTATTAAAGGGTCTCAAAAATAATTTGTATTAAACATCATTGAGTTTCTTGATATTGGGGCCTACCCCCTCACTTCACACATCATAATGATAAGGGTGTCAGGTGCTTAGGCAAAATATACTAAATTTCAGGCTTTATACTCAACCAAAGAGATGAGTTAGTTTTCCCCTTGTTAATGACCTCCAAGTAGGATTATTGAGAAAGGGTAAGGTTACTACTATGCGATAAAATCCTAGTCAGGCATTGTCTCAAGTTTATTTTGATGTGTTGATTGATTATGTGGTTTGGTAAAGTGTGTGATAACAACAGTGAAACTACAATTAATTACTTTGCTTTTAAGTTATTAGATGAACTAAAAAAAGCAAGAAATCAATGTATACAAGGTTTATTTTAAGCCCAAAAATAAATTTCAAATTTTGTTATATGAGAAAAGAATAAAGGAAGAAAGGGGCACCTAGATGATACTAGGGTCCCACCAGGTGTGCCAAAATGTTTCTCTTGATTTTTGCTCATTTCTTAATTTTGGAAGAAGATAAAAAATAAGTAATAAGGGTGTGGTATAAATCCCTAGTTGTTGATGCATGCATATTCTAGATGAATATGGAGATATCCTCTTTGTCTTGGAAGGAATAATTTATATATAAGAAATCACTAACAAAAGGGTTTGTTATCAAGATAGTTAGGTGGAGTACCTAGCATGAGCTAGATCCAAGAAGCGTAAGCTTACTAGGATGTTGTCAATCCATGTTTTGATTACAATTAAATTTGAAATGATAAAATAAATATACTTTCATCAAATAATAGAAATTATTGAAATAAAATACAAGAAGTAGATGAATGATTGATAAAGAAAATGACTAAATATAGTAAAAGTGGATCAATACTAGTGCTAATATAGATCAAGTTATGTTCAAAAAATCAAGCAAGAATATATGAATAGGTAGGAACACAAAAATTCATATTTGGTTGGAGGTAAGGAGTTAGAAATAAATTGTTTTTATTTCATGTCATAGTGATTATCAGTGGTTTGGCTGACCATTGGTAGTTAGGTAATTGTCGATGGCCGGGGGTGATCATCAACAACTGTGATAACCATTGATAGTTGCCTATGGATTTTTGAAGGTACTCACAAAATAATTAAAGAATGGGTTATTAATAAGATAGATGTTTGGTTAAGGGTGTGGTTAGAAATGGGAGGTTTGGAGATAGGTACAGAAAGGTCTGATGGGGCAAAAAGGGGAAAACCCAAAATAACAAAATAAAAGTATAAATATACCTGTTGTTTGCTAAATGGTCGATAGCTAGAGAAATTTTAGTAAAGTAATATTACTTTACTTTGAAATTATTTTAGCATAGGTTTAGATATCTATTGTTATTGTTGCATTATTGGAAGAAGACTATGTGGTTAGAGATCTTGAATACCTATGTTCAAGAATCCTTGTGATCGTCCATTTCACCTCCTACTCCCCTCCTTTTATAGGCGAAAAGAGATGGAGGATAGAAGCATCCCTAGTAAGTTGGCTTACTAATTTTGATGCTTGGGAATTCGTTAACACCACATAAGGTGAACATATTTAATTGTGCCTCATTACATTGCACATAACTAGTGATGTTTTAAAAGGGTGAAGACCTAAATTTTGATGGTCATGATAACTATCGATGGGTAATCTGACCATCGACAGTTGAGTGTCTTAGAGGTAAAGGTTTAAGATGAGTTAAATGGGTGGGTTAAGTTTTGTTAGTGAGTTATTGAGTTTATTTAGCTAAGTAGATAACTAAACCCAATGTCTGATAGTTTGGTTAGTGGGTCAAGAAGGTTTATGTGGTTCATAAGGTATCTTGAGGCATTTTGACATATAGTACAATGTTCTAGTGCCTACAAGGAATGCAAAGGAATGATCAAAATTAGTCTTAACACCATCTTAAACTCCACAATCTTAGATAATCACCCAAAAATACACTTTCAATTGCTCATATCTTTCATAGAAAAGGGACTTAGGTCAAATAATATTAGGGTGAGTTTGTACCCCTATGGATTCAACATACAAGGAGGAAATACTTGTTTTCAAGGGTCCACCTCTATGAATCATTATTAAGACTTAAAATATGTTTAGATGGCTTATAAAGAGCTCAAGGTTCAAAAAATTTAATTCATATATCCACACACAGGGTACATGGGATGCAAAACATTTCAATATTTTTAGAGGGGTCTATGGACTAAACATATATGACCATAAGTTTGGGATTAGAGGTCTGATCTTTATGAACCATCGTTAAGATAGTAGACCCCCAAAACCCTAATTAAACCCTAATAAAAACCCAAATTGGTAAAAAATGGTATTTTTACACTCAAAACCCCTAGGTTTACCTAATAAACACTTTGACCTATTACACTCAGAGGATACCCTTCACATAGTACTAGTGTGTACAGACTACTGTAACAACTTGCTAGAAATAGTTTTTTACAAGGAATTGAGTAGAAATTAAGGTAAAAGGTTGTTTGAGAAGTTTTTAATAATTGGAATGGGTTTTTTGAGACTTATTTCATATTCCAGAATCACCAACTTCTCACATTTCATAATAAAAATAACTTTGTAACTCTTCACCAAACAACCAATCTACATAAGTTAGTGAAAGTGGCCTAGTCACCTAAATGGAGTATAATTGTAGAATTTTATCATTGAGAGAGAAAATATCATGGTATGAACATGTTTTTTAGACTTTAAATATCCCTATTCACTTTCTCTAAGGTTTCTATTTAGGTCTCAGATCATCCATAAATAGATAGTCAAGCCACTAGACCTAAATTACCTAGTTCACCCACTTGTTTAGCAAGAAGAAGTATAAGTTGGCATAGATGGGCTGAAAGGAGATAAATACAAGGTAATTATACCCTTTTAAATATTCCATGAAATCATGTAAGGTAAACATTTCATTTCCATCATGGAAGAGGATGCATTTTCAAGCTTAGTCAACATGCACAAGGATTGGTGGGCTTCCTAATGACTTATGATCACCTAATTAAGACACTTTAATGTTGTAACTATCAAGAGAGAGATTTACTTGATAAAATTAGGGAATATCCATGATTTTAAAGAGGTCAAAAAAGTTAACTATAGCCTCTACCACTCCACCTCAATGCCTAAAGAGCCCATTTATGAACACCAACACATAAATAGTCATATAAAGGACTGTTATAACTACTTATAACTACTTTATGAGTGGAATATGGTCATTTATGACCTCTTATCTTCACCTACACACTATTCCACCTCTCTTTCCCTTTTCATTCTTGTATTTATTCAATCCTTAAGGCCTTGGTTGGTATCCCTCACAAGGGTATGAGGAAACTCAACCTAGAATTGTATTTTGTAAGCCACTTGTATTATTTCAACTTATCCATGATTGGTCTATAGTGTGTATATGTTTGTTTTGATGTGCATAAGTGCTATAAACTCTTCCTTGGCATGTCCTTAAGTTGTCTTATATAGGTTATATGATGTGTCAATGGTTGGTGATCATATTTGGAGTGTAACCTAGTTAGAAGTGTCTCAAGGTAGGCATCTCACCCATCACCTCCAAGTTATAGCCATTCACTATGATATTCATATAAAACACTATTTCATGGAAGCCTTAAAGATAGTTTTTTAGTTCATCATTATTTTTTTATTGTTGTTAGGAATTTAAATAACGTGGATAATCTATATTGGTGTATTGCCACCCTTAGATTAGGTTTATTTTATGCACTTTTATCCCTTTTCACCCCAAAATTATTAGGTCTTAGTGAACTCATCTAAATATATGCACTAAGGGATATAGCCCCATAATCTAGAGGTCTAACCTAGTCATAAGTCACCCACAGCCTTGGGCTATTCCCATGTTGCCCTAACCTTAGAGGTAGGCCTGAACAACCTCTTCCTAGGGTTAAAGTTGGAGAGATAATAATTATTTCTCATTGAGATTGATTACTTATTTAGATATCTTTATTTTCATGTTTAAAGTGCATTGTCTCTTCCCTTCAATTACTTTAATTATTGTGGTTAGACTCAGTTAGAGAGACAAGCTTTTCCTGTGAGTTTGATCATACTAGCCCTAACCTAGTTTTATAAGTTTTTGGCCTAGTGCAAGTCAGTAAACTGGATAGTTACCTTAGACATATGGTGGCTTCATGTGTCCTTCATCTTAATAGGGTTTGATTTTTACCCCTATGTCAAACCCTAGTGGCTCATTTACATTATTTGAGTTACATTATGACAAGCTGATTAGGACCTTATATAATGTTTAATTCTAGTTATATTTTTTTTATAGATCTCCTAACCCATTTTTCATTGTTAATCATAAATATTTGTCTTCAACTTTTTTTGGCTCCCTATCTAGTTGTTTGATCTTGATTTGGTTTAATAACATATTACCCACTATTTCTTTGATAGTTTGAATCTTATGTTTGTTTCCTATATTATCTTATTTATCTTCACTCATGGTCAACCTCCCACCTCTAATATTTCAATCCCATTGAATTTATGGGTAATCCCCTAAGCTCACTCTTGATAAAGTTGAGACTGTAATGGAATGACATAGAGTATCGAGGATCCATGATGTATCCATGCCCTAGTCACATGACTATGACCCTCTTATGTTCTATATAGAAGGATATTGATAACTCTATAACTAATGGATTCATTCCCATTTTCATCAATTTGGGTTTTACCAATCTGAGGATGTCTCTCAGTGACATTATACCACTGTATATTCACCTAAAATTAGTGAAGACAACCCCCATTCATGTTTTATTCCTAGATGGATATATTTTATTCTCAATGATTATCTTAGATGACTTCATGTGAATGTTAAGCACCATTATTTCCATAATATTAAGTGGTGGGATGCCTTTTGGAGACAATACAACACCCATTCTCTTTTAAGTGCCTCAACTAGTTCCTATTTAAGTTCCCCACCCTCTTATGGGTAGGAAACTCTATAATAAGAACCCCATATCATCACATTTGAAATAAATAGGCACTTAAATCTAGTTCATCATCCACATCATGTGTATCCTTCCCATCCTCTTAGTCCTTCCTTTAGGGTCTCAAATAATCACGTTGATTTTGACCACCATTTATGGGATAAGGATCAATGGGATGCATATCATGAGCATCAATGCCATTGGGTAGACCCTCATATTTCTATGTTTAGTTAAATTCAATGGAATTTGGGTCATCATGACCCCACCCATGGTCATGTCACATCCCCTTTTCATCTATGTGTGGAATGATTCCCTTCATATGGCTTTTTGTCACTACATGTTTGGGAGGATCCCCATCATATGCATCCCCCACCTAAAGAGTTATCTTTAAATCATCTCCCACATGTGCCAAATCATGATGACCCATACATATATAGGAAACATCATAATCCCTATGAACTCCCTCCAAGAGTTCATCATTAACCAACCACTAACTATACCTATAAGGATATCTATAGGAATCCTTTCACCTATTAGGTTTGTGTCATTCCACTTCTCACTTTGATCCCTAGATTTACCAAGTTAAATAGAATTCATGATGATATTCATGTTGGTGTTCTAGATTTACACCCTAACTAAGTAAGGGGGTTGTTTAGATCTTCCTACTCAAATCTATTCCAACATGGGACTGATCAAGGTTTTAGGTATCCTAATAATGGATCAAACCTCTAAAGAAGGTAAGCTTCATTCTAGATCTATCACCTAGACTAAACCTAAACTAGCACTTTCTTGGAAAAAGGAGAGAGATTTTGAAAATAAATTATCCAAACATGTAAAATAGGTGATGCACTGATGATTTGATCACTTAAACTCTTATAATACACAATATGATACACTTTCAAGACCAAATATTATCAATCTCACATAATTATTTTAGAATAAGGCATTGATTAGTTATCAAATTAGCATGAGTGGGAAAAATATCTACTTTCAAACTAGATAGCAAACTGTAAATTGCACTTATAATGACTTGTGAGAACTACTAAGCACTTCCTAAAGCTAAGAAAACTCAAACATAGACAAGGAACATACATTCACTTAAACACGGTCCATGAATTCATGGAACAAACTTCAATCTAGCCTAGAGAATGATGGAATTCAATATTTATTGCATCAAAATATGTTATAGTATAAATTTTGGTGGAATCTAGTCATACCAAAAAGAGGGATCCAATTTACAGCCTAGAAGCCTCTACTTATAGAAAAGAGGAAGAAAGAGAGAGAGTTATGCATCAAATGAGTCCCAACCACTTTTGATGGATTATCACTCTTGAGGATGCTGACTCAGGATATTTTAAAGAATGTACAACTTTAAAGGCCTTACAAAAGAATTTAATGCTCAGTTACCTCTGTCTAATTATCAAATCTTCATTTTTGGACTATGTTCCATCTTTTAATTGATTTATTGATGAGGACTAGGTCTTCATGCCTTATAACTGATGGAACCATGTCATTCTATAGATTGAAAACCAATCACATTTTTTTTTTTCCTATAGCTTTCATGTCAGTGAGATGAAACTTGCCATATATTTGATCTTGATTTGACACTTAATTACCACCATTTTATCTATGTCAAGTCCTAAAAGACATATTATACATTTTGTGATCTTCAATGACCCCTTTCGATCCTAAAATATACATTATGGTTCAATCTTATGCTACCTTTGAACTCAGTTTCTTTGTATTTACTTGTCTCAATTGAAAAATGGCTCGTCAACTTCCATCAAAAATGTCTTGGGCTTGCCCTCTATTTATTGGTTATCAAAACCTGACTTGGGTCATTGACATATTGACCAATCTTACTTTGTTAGATCCTGCTCATCTAGATGAATTTTGATCATTGATCTTATACCAATTGAATTTGCTTATATCACTTATCATGTATGTATTTTCCCTCACAATTCACTAACTTCTTTGACCTTATAATCATCATTGATTTTGGATGCATGATTAAGCATGAACCATTGATCTACCTAGACCTATTAACCTATAAATCACCACTTTACATTAGATCTTTTGTATGATCAAATGTGAATCATTGATTTGAATATTTGAAATTAAATGGCTACTTCATAAGGCCTCACTTTGACATATACATGTATATGTTTGATGTTTGCATGAAGGTATTTGACATTCACATGACCATCAATCTTTGATCCCCAATGGATGATTACTGAGCTTTAATTTGATGTTTGCATGGATGTCTTCGGGACATTTGAAAACCAATGGTCATTTTTTGTGCTTAAATTTGACACTTGTGGGGCAATCCTGGACCTTTTTGAATTCAAATGGCTACTTTTCATAGCCTAAAATTGACATTTTCATAGCCACCATTACCCTAATAGAACATAAATTCCCCAGATCATTTCCTTCAAACTTTTATCTATAGGATTTTTGTATTAGACACTTTCCTAAAAGAATGAACCTTTAGGACTTTTGCATTGGCCCCTTTTCTAAAATAAAAACCCTTTGGGACTTTGTATCAAGACAATTTTCTCAAAGAAATGAACCTTTGGGATTTTTATTTCAGATATTTTGTTTGAAAAATGACCCTTCAGGATTTTCATTTAGGGCACTTTATCGAATAAATGACCATTTGGGATTTTGTTTTAGACCAATTTCTATGAAAGATACCCTTTAAAACTTTTGTTTCGAATACTTTACTTGATGAATGACCCTTTGGGAGTTTTGTTTTAGATAAAATGTCTAAATAATTCCTAATACTTAGCCAAAAAACCCAAAAAAATCTCTCAAAGTAAATATTATCACTTAGCCAAAATAAAAGATCTGAAAGATTTGAACTTACCAAAATAAAGACCCAAAATTATTTATCCAAGTAAGGACTTATCCAGAAAAAAGGGGTTTTACACTTTAGCTTTTATAAGGCATGTATGTTCTTCTAAACTCATGATTGAAATGTTTTTTTGATCCTTAAAGGCCTGAAGGAACTATGAATACTTGAATATTGTGTAGACTTGTTCCTTGACCTTGACTTGCTTGGTTTCACATTGAAACCTGATCAAAAAACTTTTTCTTTAATTTGTAGACATATCACTTAAAATTTAACAAAACAAACTTTAATCAAGCTTAAAGTGTTTCAAAATATTTGCACTTTTCATGATCCCTTTGGTCCACTCATTCCATCCATAACTCTTCTCACATTGAATCTTTGTTTCAATAAGAACCTAACTCAGTTGTCCAAACTACATCTAGATAAAAGTTCCTTATGTGAGCCAAAATTTGGATAACATCTAGGTAGCATGCATGCTATGATTAAACACTAGAATCTCTACATGGCTCATGACTGTAATAGACCTCTTGATTTTCAAATACAATAGACTCCACCAAAATAGGGAAGGAAACAAAATAAAGTATGGAAATTATCCTAACAAAGTAAATGTGCAAATAAATCACTTATCTAAGACAAAATATAAACAAATTAATCTAATTAACCATGAAAAAACATGGTCCACCTAGATAAAAATTGAGACACATGAATTTACTCATTCTAAGGGAAGGTACAAGTTGAAAACCAGGGTGTTTATTGAACATGGCCTTTGAAGAGGTAGTCTTCTTGCCAACTATTTCTCTTAACATCTCCTGAAATGAGCCATCAACAAGAAACTAGTCACCAACAAAGACAAACTCATCTTACACATTAGGATCCTTTCCATACTACTTGTCACCAACAACCTTATCAAGTGGCATCTCATCTATGTATTTTCCTTGAGTGACCTAATATTTCTTATGACTACTGCAAGTTCATCAAGCTCTTCAAGGAGATTTGAATAGTCAACCCAAGTTGTGTCATGATATTTAATAAGTGATTATTGATAAAACTTCTCAATAACATGATCTCTAATGTGCAACATATCCTTATAAATATCTTCAATATCTTGCAAAGATTCAAAATACAACTGAAAATCATTCTTTTGTTTCTCATTTTGTAGGGTCATTGACAGAACAAGCAATATGATTGTAACACTAGCCAGATCTAAATGGGAGACTGGTATCAAAAACATTCACCATGAAATAATGAGAGAAAAATTGAACACACCATAACATAGATATACCATGGGAAAACCTCTTGAAGAGGTTAAAATCCCACCAAGATCATTCATTATTTGAGAAATAGAATATAACTAACAGAAGCATTCTCTTATTTCTCTTCTCTATTTTTTCATTACATCTTACAATATAAACTCTTTATTATATAGGCAAGGTAATCATCCCATTGTAAATAACCTTTTCCAACCACCACATTAATGGGTCCAACCTCTTCAAATTTCATTTAATGTATTTTATTATTTATTTACATGAGGATAAACTCATGATAAATAATAAAATATATTATTATTTAATCAATGTAATTTAATGTATTAAGGGTACATAATTAACACCACTTAACCATTCATTATTCCAATACTCCCCCTTAATGTTAAGTTAAAATACATGGTGATTTATAGGAGGTAACAACATAATGAACTTACACTCCCTGAAACATCCACATGATGAGTTTTAGGGGGTAATAATTGAAGAAAACATCCTTCATCATGCCATAGTCAGCTTTAAAGGAATTATGCCATATAAACATAATCACCCATAGGTATTACATTATTTAACTATAAATAACCAAAGGTATTGCACTATGTAACCATAATCATATAGCCACCTTTAAAAGAATTACACTATACAACTATAGATATGTGAAGGTATTACACTATGTAACCACAATCCCATAGTCACCTTTAAAGGAGTTACACTATACACCCATAAACACTTAAGGTTTTGCATTATGTCCCCATAGGCACCTTTAAAGTAATTACACTATGTTATTCTAAACTACTTAAAGTGAGTTTAAGCTAGCATGATCATGATACAACATCCCACAATGAGAATACATCCCATAATTTCTCATGAATAATCAACCAAACATATTGGAGTCTTTTATAACATAAAGACCTCCATGTTACTATATGTTGGGTATAATGTAGACCTCTATATGAAGTTTACCAAAATCACATAAAGTGATATATTACAATGTTTTACAATGAGAAGAAGTATAGAGAGATAGAAGGAAACACATGACCCATACGACTTTTAAGAAGTGATATTGTCATGTACACTCCCTTTCAATGATAAATTTGATAAGCCCAGCATTGAATGACCTTCAATAGGCTTTAGTTTGTCTATGCTACATTGAATTTTTCACCAATGCTATATAATTATGACTATCACCAAGAAGGTTTTTATAATGAGGAACTTCCACACGATGTTCTTTTATCATCTTTCATATCCAAAAAGCTTCTTTAGCAACTTCCACATGAAAAAGCCAATATATTTTTTTATTTTTTCATGTGCACTCCTCTTTATGTGCATGTCAAGATAGAAGTATGTGTTTTAGTGAATTTCAACTTATATTTTAGAAAGGAAGAATAAGAAACTAAGTATGAGTATGGTTGAAAAACTTTTTTGGTTGTGTATGTGTTGAATTAGATGATTTTTAATAAATCATCTTTCTCTTGGGAGGATGACCTAAAAATAAGAAAGCACTAAAGTAAATGGTTGGTTAGATATGTTTCTATATGATTTTCACTTTCACATTCAAAAAGGAAATGAGAAACTAAGATAAGATGGTCTAGGGCTTGTATGTACCTGGATGAAGTCTTGCGCACCAAATTCAGACGACTAAAGGAACTCCTCTTTGGTTGTGGAGGATGACACCTGTAGAAGATAGAGACTAAAACACAAAATTTGTTAGATGGCTAGAAAGTGGACTACCAAGTGAAAGCTTGGTCAAAGAAGTGCAAAGACTTCTGGGAGGATGACAGCCCACTGATTGTTAAAAGAATGTCTGATAAAAAGTAGAATGATAAAAGACTAAAATTATTAAAGACAAAATGAAAGAAATGAAAGCAAATGCATACCTGTTTATAGTAATCTATTTTGCATAGTCACTGACGTCGGTGGTTCTGTCGGCATCGGTCAAGGAAGTTCGCTGACGTCGGTTAGTCTACCGACGTCGGTAGGGGTAATGGTCAAGGTCAGTCGAGGTAATGGCTTGGGACAAGTTTCAGGTCTAGTTTATAATCTGTAGAATGGTCTAAGAGTCTGTTTGGAGGTTAGAGAGCCTGTTTGGAGCTTAGAGAGCCTATTTGGAGGTCAGAGAGCCTATCTTGGTGATCTGTACAGAGCTGTAATTTAGAAAGTATGGTATGAATAGGAGACCAGAGAGAGGACAGGGTGACAGGGAGTGGGATTTAGAGAAGGCCTTTCAGCCTCTCAAGGAAGAATAGGTTAGGTCTATGCCAAGGATGCTTGGAATGGACAGTAGATAGAATGCTAATATATTTGAAATGGCACTAAAATAAAAATAGTATAAATACTTAGCTGTGGCACGAGTTGGCAGAGGTGCAGGAGCTGTGTTTCCATTGTGGCTGGTGATAGAGATGTCATGCAATCTTCAAACCTATATGGAATGACTGGTGTTGGTCCTCTAAGCCTAGAAAATGCTATCAAAACACTGATACCTATGAGAAAATGAGAAGTAAGAACGCTAGGAAGCAAGAGTAAGAGAACTCTATTTTGTGAGGAGAGGATTTGAGATTCGTGATTAGCTAACTAGTGATTAGATTCATGATTAGCCCCAGTGAGAGGTTAGAATTTGGTTTAAGTAAATTGACGTCGGTGATCCCACCAGCATCAGTCGATAGTTGACCGATGTCGATGGGTGGAGAATGAGTAAAAGGGCCATAAAGCCTATTCTCCATCCGCCAAGTGCATAATCCATTGGAGAATTGTTGAAGGTTGGGCTAAATATGCATGAGAGTTAGTTAAGTGGTTGGAAAGGAGTAAGAATAGGTCTTGGGTGAGTCATAGGGTGGGAAATAGTCCAAGGTGAGGTGTCAGACGAGGTGTTATAGGTGATGTGTCAAAGGGGGGTTATTAATTTAAAATAAGTTATTATTTTAAATTAGTAAGTGTATGGATTAGGAATGGGTTAGGAATGGACCAAGGGGGAGGATGACCAAGGGTTAGACATGATTCCGGTGTCTACATTTGCCCCTTTTTGTCTTGTTGGTTGTTCTAATGAACTGTAAGACAAAAATAGGAGTTGATTGCCCTAGGTATAAGATGAGGTTGATTTTGCCTTGTTGGTTGTTCAAGTGAACTACAAGACAAAAATAGGAGGGTTGGTTACACTAGATGTGGGATCAGGTATTCCCCTTCAAAGAGGGAGTTGAGGGAAGGGAACTTGAAGCCAGGTGCTGATTTGATAGAGAGTGGATGAAAATGGTGAAGTTGGAGTGAGAACGTTGCAATAGTCATGATTGCACGTATACCACTTCACCGGATGGTCAGGTCAAATTGTCATAGGTCAAGGGTTGAGGAGTGCCAAAATTAAAATAACCAAGCCCTAGCCTTAGTTGTAGCTGATCGAGCTATTCAATCTAAGCTGAAGCTCCAATGGTTGTCATGTTCCAAATATCCTGGGCTCAGGAAGTGCTCCTAGAAACACAAAAATGTCACAAGTAGTGGGGATCAATCGACTTGCGATCCTATACTTGTGAAGGTCAAAATATGGGTTGTGGACAATTTTGATAACCATTCGTGAGGTAGCATACATGCAAAAACAACCAAGGTAATGTTGTCTTGGAAGTGGTTGTAGTCGAAGGAGATAGTTGTGATCTCCATGGTCATTAGTTGAGTGGGATTGATGTAAAAGTGTGCCCCAAGAGGCTAAGATGACTTCTACTATGAAAAATGGGCATGATTTAGGTCTTTTTGAAGAAGTTGGAGGTTTTAAAGTTGTCAACATTGGTTTTACACCTGATGTCAGTGGACAAAAGAGACCGATGTCGATAGAAATTGGTCGACGTCAGTGGACTAGGGCACGATTATGCCGATGTCGACAGCCTGCCAAACCTGACAAAACCAGATTGGTGGCCCACCAAAAGTTATTTGTGATTGTGATCAAAGTGAGAAAAGGAGATCTAGAGTGATTGAGTGAAAATGACTCCAAGTTAACTGGTGTAGCAGTGTGAGGTGTCAGAGTGAGATTGGGGAAGAGAGGGAGCAATTTAGACTAGGAGTGGAGGTTGAACAGTGGATTGTGGGCTAGGAGGAGTGTGCAAAGAAAGTGAGACAGAGGAGATGGCAGATGGTGGAGGAGGACCCACGGGAGGTCCCACACTAGCGACACCCATTGTGCCACCATGGTGGCGATGATGGGATGAGGTAGGAGGCATTTTTGAACTTGTTGGATTTGTTTGAATTTGATTTTTGTTTTTGAAATTTGCATGATTTTAGCTTAAAATTGAGGGGAAGGGGTAGTTAGGAGGGTGGGAAGGGCAGGTAGGTCATGCTAGGGTGATTTAGGAGGGTCTTGGGGGGGAAAGGGTGGTTAAATGGGGAAGCCCTAATTTTTAGGGCTCACCCCATTCGGCTCTAGGGCTGAACCAATCACTGACGTCAGTAGGTTTGCCAGTGTCGGCTGATCAGTGACCAGCATCGGTCACTTTCCTACTGATGTCAGTCAGGTAAGGGTCATCATCAGCATGTAAACTGATGTTGGTGGTTCCTAGTTAGAGAGAGGTTTGAAAATTGCCAAGTCGAAAGGGAGAAGTTACGCCAAGGGCTTCTCGGGTGTCAGGGTAGCCATAGATGGTCAGGTAGATGGTCAAGTAGATAGACGAAAGGGCAAATGGCTAGGCTAGAGAAGAAGAGTCATGGGGATTGGTAGTTGTGTTGACAAGAGTTTGACTTTGGTTAGATGTAGGTGAGGTAGGTTTTTGATCGTTATGACTAGAGTTTTGATAGATATGATAGATCAACAGACAGTGTTTGTTTGGGCACCTGTCTTTTTGACGCAGGTGTACAAAGAGTTATGGGGCATCAGTCGGCAGTGACGGTATAGCTTGTGTGTCAGCCACCTCCTACATTGCTAGGCTTATGAGCACATCATGGTCACATGACCTCTCAGCCTCTTAGTGGTAATTTAGGTTAGTTTCAGAGTTGGATTCAGGTAATCACGTGAGATGATGGTGTAAGCACAGATGGATAGGGTAGTCAGAGACATCGACTATTATAGAGGGGTGTTGGAGGCCCTGATCCCTATGGACATTCTCTAGAGACCGTACCTAGGATTTTGAGCTTTTAGAGATTAGGGAGAGTAGTTGGTCGAGGTGCAGAGCATCAGGTGGGTCAAAGGTAGACAAGTTAGTGAGCTTGAAAGGGTACCAACAGAGAGAGTGCGGTGTTAGTATGGGTTGCTTTAGGGTGTGCCACCCACCTTCCCACAGTATAGACAAGATGATATTGAGGTGCCACTCCCACTACCAGAGGACATAGAGGGGCTAAATTTTGAGGAGTTACTGGCAGGTCCTGGGATAATAGATCCAAGATGCATAGAGGCATACTCAGCATGGTGGGTAGGTCAGTATACAGGCATGCAAGTGGGACCATAGCTTGATCTATAGACAGTGATCAGAGAGTGGGATGTGGCCCGATAGGAGAGAGATGTGGCCATCTAGGAGAGGGATGTAGCACAAGGATAGGTTACCATTTTGTAGGGCTAGTTGGCCACAACCTAGGCACATGCATTGGTAAGATAGGGTTTGTGAGGATAGGGCCTGATGTAGCATCCACCTTAGCAGCTAGTTCAGCAGCCCATGCAGTCAGCGTCAGTGCAACCAGGGTTTTCACAGTCATAGGGTTCAGTGTAGGGCTTAACAGTAGGTTAGATGGGTCCACTACAGACTGTATCTATAGTTAGATATAATAATGCATTGGATGAGATTGCATATTATGAGGGAGCCATTAGGGGGTTTCCTCAGATACAATAATACTCAGATATGAGGGCAGAGTTGAGCCGGCAGCGGTCTATGTCATGGGTGACTACCTCAGGTTCCCATAGATGGTGATGAGCAGAGGGTGGGGATGATATAGCATCTTCATGGCCACTACCACCACCACCATAGCCACAGCCTTGAGGGCAGATTTTGATACTATGTATATACCGGCCTGCGTGATGATGATGCGAGATGTATTATTTTGAGAGAGAGCGAGAGAGAGAGAGGCACAAATTGTGCCATTGTAAAAACATTGATATATATATATATATATATATATATATATATATATATATATATATATATATATATATATATATATATATAATGAGGTTTTTGGCTATTGATGTGTTTTTAAATGTTAGATGTTTGCAGCATTTTTCATATGTTTCAATGATGTATGCTGAGATATGATGTGATGATGTTTTATGATGATATGTAATGATTAGGATGTAAATGATTATATGATGATGTTTAATGATTATGAAAATATATGATTGTTTGTGATGTGATTGGTAGGTGATGAAAGAATGTAATGGAAGAAATGTGATGAAAGAATGGCCGAGCTAACCCTAGAAGACCCCATGTCAACTGAGTGCTACCAACATAGCCCCTGTTGTTAGGGCCTCAGGCCAATGTAGTTCTCCCAAGAGGGAGGAAAAGTGTCGAAGTGGTTGATGTGTTTGGTTTGGTCATGATAATGATGTAGCACTTCCCATATGTCTGAGGGTACATGCTTGAAATGATGAGGGGAAAGATGATGTTACAACCTGTTCCATTTTGTGCAATGGTGTATTTTATAACATTAGTCAGGGTTTTTCATTCCTAGCAATTTTCCATATTCATGATGGATGTATGCTAAAAATGAATTGAGGTCTATTTATGTTTCAGAAAGTATTGGTTTATGCTTTTTGTGTCTGGTCAATAGTTTCCATGTGTATTGGTGTCCATAGAAACTAGTGAAATGGACTATGTCATGTTGGTGGTCTGAAAATGTTTGGGTTGGTTTGGTTTGAGAAAATGATGTGGTTAAATGTGACCAAGATGGAGGAAGTGAAAGGCAGTGTGTCCTTTCATTGACAAGGACCAAAATGATAGCATAGATAGGGGTTGTTAGAACTGAGAGCCCCATTTATGCATTACGTCGTTGACCATGGGTTGTGTTAGAGAGGTAATCAAATCACTTTGATATTTAAAATGAGCTCGAAATCCCTTGAGTAGGTGATGTGATATATGAGGATAGGGTAACCCCGTTTAGAGCAGAGAGAATCTTTCCCCTTTTTATAGGAGACCCAGAGACAACTACAAGCCACGTCTATGACCTTTTTTTTTTTTTGCGGACTGATCAATGTGAGAAGTCCACATAGAGATGTCATTTGCTTTGTGGTCATTTGTGAAGCTGATCAATGTGGGAAGCTTCTAAAAGAGTGTTGTTTATAGCAAGATTTAGTCATATCCATCCTTCGAGGGAGTGGTCTATATTTTTTATTTTTTTATATATAAGGGCTTTAAATACCTGTCCTTCGAGGGAGCAGTCTATTAGCTACAGCAATGATAGTATAGTTGTCCTTCGAGGGATCAGTCTGCTTTTTGATTTTGTGACCTTGGTTATTTTGACATCTTGATTTATTTATTTTGATAGAATTTTGAGTCATGGACAAGACTATAGAAGTTCAAGGGCTCCCTTTTATTAGGATAAAGCATCCATACTTTATAAAAGGGTTACGTAGGATTTTTTTAGGGGAATAGGGTTGAAAGAAATGAGGATTAAGAGGACAAGGGTTGTTCAAGGGATGAGCTCAAGTTAAATGTCAAGTGAGTGAGTACTCAACTAACAGTAGAATGGTCGCAGATGCAAGGCATTAAGGGGCTCAGGTTCTGGTCGGCCTTCAAGACAAGACAAATGATAAGTCCCTGATCCATACTTGTGCGTGATGATGTAAGGTCCGAGCCAATTAGGAGCAAATTTGCCTCATTTACTCTGTTCCATATTGGTCACATGTTGGTTCTCTTTGAGGATGAGGTCTCCGATGTTGAAATCTCATTCTCTCAAATTTTTGTTATAGGCTCATTTGATGTGATTTTGATAGACATGGAAATGGTTGAGGGCAGCAAGATGATGTTCATCAAGTAACTCAAGTTGAGCTAATCGATCTTGATGAAAGTCATCATCAAAAAGAATGTCATGTAGAGAGATGCAAAGAGATGGGATCTGTACTTTGAGAGGTAGGACAGCGTCTATTTAGTACACTAGAGAGAAAGGGGTAGCACCCGTAGAGGTTCGGATGCTAGTGCGGTAGGCCCACAAAGTGAAGGGAATGTGAATGTGTCAATCCCTTCTAGTGTCATTGATCACCTTCATGAGAATTTTAGTTAAGATTTTGTTGGAAGCCTCAGCCTACCCATTTGCTTGTGGATAGTAAGGTGAAGAAAAGCTGAGTTTGATGCCAAAGGAGTCATAAAGTTTTTGGATAGTTTTATTTTTGAATGACTTGCCATTATTGGTGATGATTTTGTGAGATACACCAAAACAACAGATGATGTGGGTGTTGATGAAGTCGACAATTTTGTCAGCTTTTGTGGAGACAAGAGGAATAGCTTCCATCCTTTTAGTGAAATACTCGATGGCGGTGATGATGGACTGATGACAAAGAGACGAATGAGGGTTAATCTCACCGATGAGATCTAAGCCCCATTGTGAAAAAGGCCAAAAATCTTGAGCAACTTGTAGAGCGTGGCTCAGGAGGTGAAGCAAGTTAGCATCCTGTTGACACTTGATGCAATGCCGAACATAGTTGCTACAGTCTTGATGAAGAGTGGGCCAATAATAGCCCAGGTGAAGGATGCACTTGGCAATCGAGTTACCACTGAAGTGTCAGCCACAAATCCCATCGTGGACCTATTTAATGGCATGAGATGCTTCAGTGGAGGTTAGACAGTGAAGAAGAAGGCCATCGAAACCTCTTTTATAAAGAAGACCCCCTAACATGGTATAGTGAGTGGTGCATTTGATGAAAGCCCACTGTGCATTGCTAGAGAGGTTAGAAGGAATAATAGAATGAGCCAAGTAGTCCACAAGTTATTTATACCACATGTCCTATGGACTAGAGTCTATGGTGTTGATGAGGTTAATGTCGGTGAAAATGTATGAAGGCAATGGCACACGATGCACCATGACGTAAAGTTTTAATGAAGATGATGAAGAGGGAATATGCGAGGCGAGGGAAGCCATGGTGTTAGCAAACTTATTTGTAGATCAAGGAATAGTTTGTAAGAGGTAATGGTCAAAAGATGCAAGAAGGGTGTCAACATGGTGCTTGTACCTTTTTAAAATTTCATTTTTACAAAGATATGAACCGTTGATTTGATTGACGACAAGTTGTGAGTTGTCAAAGATGTTGATGGTCTTGATGCTTAAAGAAAGGGTAGTTTGAAGTCCCAAAATTAAGGCTTCATATTCAGCCATATTATTGGTATATTCAAAGTTGAGTTTGAAAGACAGGGGCATGGGCTCACCCTCGTGTGGGATGAGGATGACCCCCGCACCCCCACCGAGTTGACATTTGGAGCTATCAAAGAACATCATCATTTGGCAGAATGTGTCATCAATCAAGAGAGTGGCATAGATTCATCGAGGAACTCGCACTGAGAAGGTCGATTGTTAGGAAGAGGGGCATCTGCTAGTTGGTCAGCAATTGTTTGCCCCTTTATGGATGTCTACTGGATGAATTCCAAGTCAAACTTAGCAAGAAGAATGAGCCAACGAGCCATATGCTGGTGTTGATATGGCTTGGAATGCATGTACTTAAGAGGGTCAGTGTGAGTGATGACAAAAGTTTTGTGATTGAGAAGATAGTGATGGAGCTTGGTAGTGGCAAAGACTAAGGCCAAACTGAGTTTCTCAATATGAGTATACTGAGTTTCATAGTCGACAAGTGTTCAGCGTATGTAGTAAATTGCTTGCTCACAGTGTTGCTCATCTCGTTGCGCGATCATGGCACCTAACGAATGGTTGGTCACTAAGATGTAGAGGTAGAAGGGTTGGTCATATTTAGCTAGAATGAGGACTGGTGGAGAGACTAGATAGCATTTAAGAGCTTCAAATGCCTCTTGACAGTCTTTATCCCATTTAAAGGAGATGTCCTTCTTGAGGAGATGATGAAAGGGTTGGCAGCGGTCAGAAAGTTGTGAGATGAAGTGGCGGATGGACTGGAGCTTCCCTTGTAAACTGTGAAGCTGCTTGAGATTGGTCAGAGGTGGCATCTCGAGGATATGATAGATTTTGTTAGGATCTATCTCGATGCCACAAAGAGAAACGATGAAACCCAGGAGCTTTCTTGAGAGGACCCCAAAGACACATTTCTTGGGGTTAAGGTGGACATTATACTAAAGAAGGTGAGAGAAGATGATCTTGAGGATATTCAAATGGTCGTGATGAAGCTTAGACTTGCCAAGCAGGTCATCCACATAGTCCTCCATGATTTTATGGAGGAGATCGTGAAAAATGTAAGTCATGGCATGTTGATATGTGGCACCTACATTTTTTAGACCAAAAGGCATAACCTAATAGCAAAAATTCCCCCATGGGGTGATGAAGGTAGTCTTGTGCTGATCTTTCAGTGCAATCAAGATTTGGTTATATCCTAAAAACCTATCCATGAGTGATAACATCTCATGATCGGCTGTGAGATCAACAAGTTGGTCAATGTTGGGAAGAGGAAAGTCATCTTTGGGACAGGCCAGGTTGAGGTCATGATAGTTTGTGTAGATTTAGATCCCCCCAGTTGCTTTGGTAACAGGGACAATGTTAGATACCCACTACAGATAATCAATGGGTTAGATGAAAGAGACAGAGAGAAGACGCTGAAGCTCCTCTTTGACAAGGAGTGCAATGCAAGGATGCATTTTGTGAAGCTTTTGCCTGACAGGCTTAGCCTCTAGGTTTGTGACGATGTTATGGATGACAATGTTAGGGTCGATACCAGTCATGTCACCGTAGGTCCAAGTAAAGGCCTTGTTATTGTCTGAAAGAAATGTGGTATAGTCGATCTGCTCTTGGACGTCCAAAGATTGACCAATCTTTAAGATGTGAGGAACATCAGAAGATGGAAGGTTAATGTCAATGGTCGATTAATTTAACATAACCTGCATTTCAAAAGGGAGGGAGCGCTGAATGAAAGAGTCATCAGCACCCATGTAGGTGAGGATGGCATCATCGTCTATGCAGTCGACAGTGTTAATGGTTACTGATTCATCATCTATCATGTTGGGATAAACAAGAGGGAGAGACCTGGAGACCCCATTGAGTTGATAGGTTAGGGGTTCCAAGCGAATAGTGTTTATGCAAAAAAAACTAGGAGGGATGGAAACCACTGACTCCATAGGTGAAGGGGGAATAGGTGAGCCTGGAGGAGATTGGTCAATGGTGGGTTCAGGGCAAAGGTTTGCAAAAGCCTCGGTGGGTTCTTAGAAACCCAGACCATATCATTTCTTAGCATTGTCGTCATTGGGTGGTTCGATGGGCTGATGGGAGCCTTGTTCGTAACGCCCAAAACTAAAACCCTTCCATGCACACCTATAAAGGTAAGTATGAGCAAAGGTGGGGTTGCCAAGAAAAGAGAAGTTTGATGTGAACGGTTGAGGTGAGGAGAGAGGATTCCCGTCAGTAGGAGCTTGATCTAGCCCCCCATAGATGAGATTGGTTTGAAGGTTAGGAGGACCATAAGGAATGACCATTTTGATCTGATGATCATAGCTTGGACTTTGATGAAGCTATCCATACTCTTGTAGAGTCTGGAACATGTCTAGGGTAAGTAAGCAATATTCCCCAAGTGAAAGTCATTAGAAGATATCTTCCATGGGGTCCTTGGTTGTCGCTTGAGAAGGTGATGTGAGGGCAACCGCCATTTGCATACTAATTGAAGCTTCCACAGATGGAGGCAGTGTTTGGGTTGGTGTCTTGAGAGGAATGAGAATGTCATTTGGTTGATAGGTCATGTTATAAGTCTTGAAAGGGGATGGGTCGGTAGGAATGACATGGACTTGCCCGTCGTGTTCAAATTTGACACAACGGTGAAGTGTAGAAGGGATGCAAGCCATGGCATGGATCCAGGGTCATCCTAATAGCATGTTATATTGGAATTCTCCCTCGATGATGTAGAAGAGCTCCAAGATTGTGTGCGGGCCAACGTGAATATGGAGGATGATGGTACCAATAGTGTTAGTGGTGGTATCATTAAAGGATCAAAGGATTGCATCAGTTTTTTATACATAATTCTTGAGGAGGGCCAATTGATTAAAGGTGTGGGTAGAGATGATGTTAATGTTGGCACCCCCATCAATCATAACTCGCTTAATGTAGGTTTGATCAACATAGGCTGTGATGAAGAGGGTAGCATCCTGATCTTCTGAGGTAGAGGTAGGAATTTTAGAATCACTGAAAGTGATAAAGGCGACAGGGGATAAAGAATGGACCAGGGCAGCTAGTGGTTGGGGGTCTTCAGGTTAGACCTCTGCTACCTGTAAGGCTCTGATTAGAGCTTGATGATGCTGGGGTGAGCTTTGGATGAGGTCATATAAGGTCATCTTCATGGGCATTTGGTGAAGCTATTTTAACATAGAGTCATGGATTGCCCCTGAAGAAGAGGGTTGGGATGCACCCAGGATGGAAATCTTGGGCTTTGGTGGTTGAGGGGGCTGGACAAAAGGGTAGGTCCAAGGAATAGCAACTTTTTCTTTTGCCTTATCCTTTTGTGAACTAGTGGTTATGTGGATGGCATTAATTTCAAAGAGAGGAGGTGAAGGAGTTGAAGGGGTCATGGCCTGCTGATGAGATGTTGATGTTGATGAAGAGGTTTGAGGGATATGGGAAGGTGTCAGAAGTCTGTCATCAGTGTCCTCAAAGAGAAGGGTGTCTTTCTCCATGTAGCAACAAATGATGACTTTGAGGGCACAACAATCCTCAATATCATGTCCTAGCATACAATGATATAGGCAAATCTTAGTATCATCAAACCAGGAAGGTTTTGACCCGAGGGGTTGGAATGGCTTGATAGGCAGAAGGGTTATGCTAGAGGTCTGCAAAAGTCAGTGCAATATCAAAGCGTATGAATCCACTAAGGGGTCCGTGCTTGTTGATGTGTGAGATGCTGGTGACTTTTGCTTGGGGTTGTTGAAGGAGGCTTCTGTACCACCTTTTGGGTTCGTGGTGCGGCCTCATGTGAAGATGACACTTTCTTCATGAGAGGTACTAAATTTTTTAGAGAGGGTAGGCTTGTGGTAGGCAAAGGAAGTAGTGGAGGCAAAGGAAGTAGTGGAGGTAACTTGTTTTGGTTAGGAGTTGGAGTAGAAAGTATTCCTACTAGGGTAAAAGGATGAGGGCCCAAAATAGAGGGCAATGGTGACAGTGGAGGAGGGGTTCGCTGCCGTGGCTTAGCAGTCTTCTTTGGTTTGGTTTGAGGACTACTATTGGGCGAGGCCTGGTTTAAGTCTACCTTCACTTGTGGGTGAGTGAGGTTAGTGACGGGGTGAACACCGAGTGACTTGATGGGTTTTGATATGGTGGATGAGGGTTTATGTTCTAATGTGACAAGTTGAGGTTTTAAAGGTTTAGAAGTGGAAGTCTGATCCATGTCAGAGACTTTGGGGAATTTTGTCATAAGAGAGTTAGTGGCATGAGATGAGACAGGCTGGGTAGGATGAGGAGCTTTGAGTTGCTCCCATAATGCCTAATGTTCCACTTTCCTTGATTGGAGAAGTCCTAGTTTCTCTACTAATCGAGAGAATGGTTGGGAAGATGTAGGATAAGGCTTTGGTCCTTCAAAAGATGTGGATGGTTGTGGGGCCAAAAATGTGTTAGGTGTGGCAGTCTCAGACCCAAGGTGTGGGGGAGTTATAACTAGATTGTCGTTGGTCGAAGAAGATGGAGAGACAGGGTCTTCTCTTGGTGGAGAAGGAACTAGAGAATGTGGCTCTTCAAGAGGGTAGAGGGCAGGGATGGTTCTGCCTTCTACGTGCGGTTGAGGAGTAGGAAGGGTAGGGTCCTCCATTGGTAGGAGGAATGATGAAGGTGAGGCTGGTGGTGCTGGTATGGTCAAGGCATCCTCCAATATAAGGGAAGTTGATGGAGAACTAACAAGAGAAGAGGATTCATCCACGTGTGATGGACTGATGGACAAACTAACCTCTTGAGACTATGAGAGAGGTTGGTCAGATATAGGAGGTGAGACCATGTTGACTGTATGTATATTATGTTCTTGGGAGTCATTAGTCATGGTCTGCACATTGTTTTGGCTAGGAGGGTGATTGGAAAAGGGTTGTTTAAAGATGTCTATGCTTTGATTGGGTGGCGCATTTGGGTTGTCTAAGACAAGGTCACCTTTATCAAGCATGTCCTGAATGATGTTCTTGAGATTCTTATAGTTTCCCATATCATGGCCTTTGACACAGTGGTAATTGTAGAAGTCATTCTCCCTATACCACGCAGGGATAGCACACGAGGGATCGAATTGAGGAGGTGGTCGAATTTGGGGGAGATTGAGGAATCCCTATTTTGCAAGTTTATCCAACACAGATGCGTAAGATTCTCCTAGTGGAGTATACTGATGTTGCACATATCTTTGCTAGAATTGTGTGGTGATGTAGTCTAATGTGGAAGGTTGAGATTGGTTATTTGTTGAAGAAGATGATCTAACGACTATAGCATTTGTTGATGCCTTAGCTTTAGAATTAAAAGAAGAAGGTTTAGAGGAAGAGTCATTGGACTTGGAGTTGAGGTTTTTATTCTACAACTTAACTTTGTTTTCCTCGATGACACGTAGTTCAAGCTTTCTAGCCATCATGACAGCTTTGTCAAAGGTACGGAATGTTTGGACCCACAAAGTAGATGAAATATGTTTGGCACATGCCTGTGAAAAGAGCTCAATGAACTCAGGTTGAGGTAGGGAAAAGGAGAGTTAATTGATCAGGTCTTTCTAGCAAGCAACGAAATCAGCTATAGATTCATCCTCAAACTGCCAGATAGAATACAGATCTGTGATTGAGACCTTTTTAGTGATATTGATAGAAAAGTGGTCAAGGAAGATTTGGGCTAGCTAGGTGAATGTGAAAAGAGAGTGACTAGTGAGAGAGTTGTACCAGTTGAGAGCAGCACCAGCAAGTGACATGGGGAATGTGCGTAACAATAACGCATCATCATGCACTATGAGATAACAAGCATGTCTAAATGCTCGTAGGTGTTGCTGTGGGTCTTCCTTACTCTGGAAATGATTAAATTTAGGAAGTTCCCACGTACTGGGATACAGTTGGATTGGGATGGAGGGATGGATGGGTTCATTGCAAATTTGCTCATATGAGAGAGCATTTTGTGAACCAGAAACAGAGGTCTCGAGACTAGACATTTTGTCCATTGGCATTTTGATTATACCAGCTGACGGATTGATGGGTGGAGCACCCCTAGGATGTAGGGCATTTGAAAGGTATTGAGAGGAGTGTATGATGTGGTTGGTTGCGCTTGTGTAGGCGTAGCATATGGGTAGCTAGTTATTGGGGTGAATGTTGAAGCCAAGGGCACTTGTGCTATAGGGTTGGTGGGCACAAATTGGATAGGGGCCGTCAAAGGTAGTTGAGGGGTGGCCACACTTGTTGAAGGGTAGGCAGTTACTCTTGTGTTGATAGGTGCAAGAGTAGGGGGGATAAAGACCACCAGGCTTTGGAAGGGTGTAGAATTTGGTTGAGTAGTTTGAGGTTGAGGGGGTGCCAAAACCCCAATGGAGGTAGGTCTAAAAGGAGAGGCTAAATTTTGAAGATAGGACACGGTCGGGTTATTAGTCAAGGTGTTGGCTTGATTGTCTATAGGTTGAATTGTGAACGCTTTTGATATGGCTGTTGTCTCGAGTAAGGAGGTTGGCATCCCATAAATTGGGTTGCCTGAAGAGTCTCGCATTTGGCTTCTCATGAGATAATGTTGAAGGGTCTTGACATTGAGGTCAAGGAACCTTTCAAAGTCTTGGTCCCCCTTAAGGATAGTGGGAGGCTGAGTCAGGGTCAGGTGGGTAGGAGTTCATTCAGTTTTTAAATGATACTCCATTAGAGGACTAGTTATGGACGGTGAAGGCGGAAGCGGTTGTTGCCTCGCATGGTCAAGAAGAGCCTTGGTTTGACCACGTGTCAAAACCATTCAAGGAGAGAAAGGGTTAGGTTTCAAAAACTATGTTTTTCAATCTCAGAAAACTAGAATGGGTGTTGGATAGCAAGAAAGTCAAATTTTAAGCTTGTTATTTTGGGAAAAAAGTTTTGGACAGTGACCGACATCAGTTGAAAAACTAATGTCAGTGAAACAGGCTGCCAATGTCGATGAGATGACCGATGCCGGTGAAGAAAGGTTACCGACATCGGTGATAAAATTGATGCTATTTACTATATTTTCTAGAAACTCAAAGAATTTGAAAGTTTTTGGAAAAAAGGAAGAAAACATCCTCACTAGCTCAAAAAAACCAAATGGGATCAGAAAAATAGATGAAGACAGGTAGATCCTAAGCATTAAATCCTAAGAATAAACTTTTAGAATCTTGTTGGCTTATGCCTTAGAGTGTGTTGGGGAGGTTGGCTTATAGAACAGGTACTAGAAGAGGTAGTGAAAAGATGGTTTTAGGTCAGTTTCAGTGCTCAAGAGTCTGTGTTAGGTTTTGTATGTGGCCTGGTGCTAGGAGCTTGCTCCCCTCACTTCACAAACCTAGAACCGAGCTGAGCCGCTTAGCCAAAATATACTTCCCCTAGAGATTATCCTCTGCCAGAGAATAGAGTGGGCTTTCCCCTTGGTAGTGAAGTCCAAGTGGGATTGCCGAGATGGGTAAGGTATCTGCTGGGTGATGAAATCCTAGTCGGGCCTTGTCTCAGGTAAGTTTTGATGTTTGATTTGTGCAAGTGATTTGGTTGTGTAACATAAGTGGTCTACGATTAATTCATGATGCGGTTTGATTACTAGATGCGAGAGCTAAAAATGCAACCAATCAGAAATGAAATGCAATTAATTTTAAGCCCAAAACAAAATATGAGTTTGCATGCAAACAAGTTGAGAAAGGGTTGAAGAGTATGACTTTTGACTAGTCTAAGATGCAAGAAAAGAAAGAACAAGAATGATTCTTTTTAATTTTTGCTAATAGTGTCTTTTGGAAGAGATAGAAGAAAGACGTGAAAAGGAGAAACCTAAAGCACCCTATATGAAAAGAAAGAAAAGAACCCAAGGAAGACCTTAGAGTCCCACTGGGCGTGCCAAAATGTTTCTATACGATTTTTGCTTTCACATTCAAAAAGGAAATGAGAAACTAAGATAAGATGGTCTAGGGCTTGTATGTACCTGGATGAAGTCTTGCGCACCAAATTCAGATGACTGAAGGAACTCCTCTTTGGTTTTGGAGGATGACACCTGTAGAAGATAGAGACTAAAACATAGAAGTTGTTAGATGGCTAGAAAGTGGACTGCCAAGCGAAAGCTTGGTCCTAGAAGTGCAAAGACTTCTTGAAGGATGATAGCCCACTGATTATTAAAAGAATGTCTGATAAAATGTAGAATGATAAAAGACTAAAATGTTTAAAGATAGAATGAAAGAAATGAAATTAAATGCGTACCTATTTATAGAAATCTATTTTTCATGGTCACTGATGTCGGTGGTTCTGTCGACGTCAGTCAAGGAAGGTCACCGACATCGGTTAGTCTACCGACGTCAGTAGGGGTAATGGTCGATGTCAGTCAGGGTAATGGCCTGGGACAAGTTTCAAGTCTGGTTTATAATCCGTAGAATGTTCTGAGAGTCTGTTTGGAGGTTAAAGAGCCTATTTGGAGGTCAGAGAGCCTGTTTGGAGGTCAGAGAGCCTGTCTTGGTGATTTGTGCAGAGTTGTAATGCAGAAAGTATGGTCTAAATAGGAGACCAGAGAGAGGATAGGGTGACAGGGAGAGGGATTTAGAGAAGGCCTTTTAGCCTCTCTAGGAAGAGTAGGTTGGGTCTATGCCAAGGATGCTTGGAATGGACAGTAGACAGAATGCTAATATATTTGAAATGACACTGAAATAAAAATAGTACAAATACTTTGTTGTGGCACGAGTTGGCAGAGGTGCAGGAGCTATGTTTCCATTGTGGATGGTGATGGAGATGTCATGTAATCTTTAAACCTATATGGAATGACTGGTGCTGGTCCTCCAAGCCTGGAAAATGCTATCAAAACACTGATACCTATGAGAAAATGAGAAGCAAGAACGCTAGGAAGCAAGAGCAAGAGAACTCTGTTTCACGGGGAGAGGATTCGAGATTCATGATTAGCTGACTAGTGATTAGATTCATGATTAGCCCCAAAGAGAGGTTAGAATTTGGTTTAAGTAAACCGACGTTGGCGATCCCGCCAGTGTCGACCGACAGTTGATCGACGTCGATGGATGGAGAATGAGTAAAAGGGCCATAAATCTCGTTCTCCATCCACCAAGTGCATAATCCGTTGGAGAATTGTCGAAGGTTGGGCTAAATATGCATGAGAGTTGGTTAAGCGGTTGGAAAGGAGTAAGAATAGGTCTTGGGTGAGTCATAGGGTGGGAAATGGTCCAAGGCGAGATGTCAGACGAGGTGTTATAGGTGATGTGTCAAAGGGGGATTATTAATTCAAAATAAGTTATTATTTTAAATTAGTAAGTGTATGGGTTAGGAATGGGTTAGGAATGGACCAAGGGGGAGGATGACCAAGGGTTAGACACAATTCTGGTGTCTATAAGATAGATAGCTGAGTGGATTGCCTAGTGCTAGCTAGAGCTTGAAAGTAAGATCTTCTTCTAGGGCTATCAATCCACATGATTTAAACAATTAAGTTTGTAAGTAGAATGATAAAGTACTTACATAAATAATCAAAAGTTACTAAAATTAAACACAAGAAATGCTTGATAAAGAAATTGACTAGAAATGACTAGTATAAAAATAAGTAAATCAATACTAGTGTTAAATGGCTTGGATCTACATCAGGAAATTAGGCAGGGGTTTGTGAATAGGTAGGGACACAAAAAATTAGATTTGGTTGAGGTTATGTAGGTATAAATAGATTTCTATAATTTCTTACCATAGTGACCATCAATAGTTAGGATGACTATCAGTGGTTAAGGTGACCATCGATATTCAAGCTAACCATCAATAGTTAGGTAGATTTTTAGTGATTGAGACAACTATAGATGGTTACTATGTGTAGGTCTAGGTTGGTAAATTGCTGATTGATAGATCACCAGGTTGAATTCTAGGAGGTGGATTGGTATTGATTTGAGTGTAAAAGGCAAATAAAGTAATTGAATACTAAAAACTAGATACTTATCTTATAGAAAGCTAATCAAGTGGGTGTTTAAGGTGGTTGACTCATTGATTGATTATGATGTGATTCCAATGGAATAGTGGTACTTGATGTTATGGTAGAGAAATGATGGTAAGTTGGCTCTCTGACGTGATGGCTAGATTTTTGGATTTTTGATGATGATTGACTTATAAAACAAAATAAATCTAGATGCACAAGCTCTTGATAATAATTATAAATGCATTTCACCTTCCTATTCTTCTCTTCTTATAGGCAAGGCAAGAGAGTTACAACAAGATGTTAACTAGGCCTTCTAATTTTAACTCACACATGCAATGGATTACATATAGATTTAGATGAGATATTTTTAGAAAATTAAGGTGGGTACCTTACATGTTGCCGGTTAAGGAGGTATACCCTAACCATCGATGGTCAAGGTGACTGTCAGTGGTCCTCCTGACCATCGATGGTTGATTTTGAAGAGTTAAAGTCAGTAAAAGCTAGGTTAAGTGAGTTGGGTGAGCAAACCATGGGTTAGGCCTGGTTAGGGTTCAAAGGGTTATATTGGTCTCAAAGGGGTCCTAAGGTGGTTCAAAAGAATTTTGACATTAGAATCATGGTGTGAAGATTTTTGATGTCTATATTTTTCCTCTTTTTTATGTAGTTGTGAATCAACAAGCTTCAAAATAAAAATAGATTGTTGGTCAAAGGTCTGATTTCCTCAAGTATGGGAGGAGGTGTTCCCCCTCAAAATGGTAGTTGATGAGATAAAACAAAATTAGGTATGGATTTCATAAGATGGGTGAGGGTGATGATAAAGATAAATGTCATGAAGATGGGTGATAGGTTGGGAATTCAAGTACAAATAAACACCCAAACTACAATAAAAATTGTGATAGCCAAGATCATGCATAGATGAGGTTGTCATAATTGATAAAAATAAAGGTCAGTACTAGAAATACAAGTGACAAGTGAACCACATGATCGCATTTAGGTTTGGTAGATAGGTACACTCATAGATGTAAGTCTCCTAAGTGATGTCTATGATTTGATGGGTATCTGAGGTAGATAGTTCTCCTGATGAAAACATAAATAGGTCAAGTATAATAGGTATCTAAGGTAGGAAGTGCTTTCAAGAAGACATAAGTAGGTCAAGTGTGCATAAGGTAGTATAAGTTCAAAAAGCGTCAATATTATCATTGTGGTAAAATGACTAAGTAAAAAATAATTTCAAAATATGTGTTATTTGGGTTGAAATAGACCAATGTCAAGATGACAAGGTGATGGGGGTGGGTGGAGAAGGTAGTCTCCATGGGTGGGTGAGTTGATTTGATTCTACTTAAAAATGGCTCCTCAAAGCAAGTTAAAAAAGTGAGTTATCTGACTGTTGATGGTCAAGGTGCTCAAGGGAAACCATCAATGGTTACCCTAATCATCGATGTTCATGGTGAAAACTTTAAAATTTTGGTAGTCAAAAATGAAAAAGTTAAAGTCATTTTTTTAGACACCTAAATCTGGCCACCAATAACCTCTAATCAAGCTTTTGACTAATTTCCACCTAAAATACACAATTTGGCCTAAAACTCTAAAACATGCAAAATGATGTGAAATGACATATTCAAGTGCTAATTTTGGATAGGGTATCCCTAAATGAAGTAATGAAATTTATGGGCTAGCTAACTTTGATCAGTTCATTTTGATTTAAAATGCCAAATTTGCACTTAGGTGCTCTAGATTGCTCTTTCCTATCAAATATTTTGCGTGAGACATGTGCCTTTGTTATTTTTTATTGGCAACATCCTAAATGGGAATATGGTCCCAATTCATCTGATATCACCTTCTAATTCTAATTCAGTCAAATTTTGGACCAATAATAAGACATTATGATCAATTTGAGTAATTTGTGCATAAAGTACTTAATCATGCGTAAGAGCTAAATAACCTAAATCAAGGCATTATTAATAATTACAAGAAAACTTGTTGAATACTTGTTTTTAGAAATGAATATTGAATATCTACATCATCAAGTGACCTCGGTTCTTGGGAAGACATCCCTAGGCCATAAATGCCACAAATATTAGGATTCATATCATCCATGCCTCGTCAATGCTTTCCATGATGCCCTCCATGCATTTTAATTACCCCTTCTTCCAATGCCATAATGAGGATAATTACAAACTTAATTCTAAAAATTGAATTAATCCTCAACCACACATCTCAATATTAAGATGGATGGTTCAGGTTGATTCTGATCAAATCTAAAATCTATAAATAGGAGGCCTCACAACATCATTTCCAAGTTTAATTTGTGTAAAGTTGTAATGTAAGATTGGTTCCAAAAGCTTCAAGAAACTAGTGTTACCATGCCAAATTGATGCCAAGCCAAGCCATAAGCCAAAGGTGCCAAGGAGAGATGGAGGTATCCAAGCTTCCATTACCAAGGACTTCATAAGCACAAGCCAAGCAAGCCACTACTACAAAGGCATTTGAAACATCCAAGGAAGGTGAAGGAATTCTTATGTTTTCATTCCTTGCTTTCTAGTTGTGTTTGTCATTTGTGTTTATTAATTAATCTATCCCTATTATTTAGGCCTAGAGATGTTATGTTATTAGTATGTTTCTTTCATTTTATTTTCATTTTAGAGCTAACACCATACTAACCATCCTCTCTTGAGTCAAATTCCTAGATCACAATTTTGTTTATTTTTATTGTTGACTTTGAAGCTTTGGAATTTAGAGATTTGGGTAAAAGGTATGCTAATGGTGAATACTAAGATGGGATCCCATTATGAACACTTTCTTACTGCTAATTGGTGATATAATGATCTAGCCCAAGGATGTACATAAGATCACATGGCTTCCTCTTCGAGGTGATCTGATATATCATATAGAGTGGGAGGAGTGGGAAAATCACATTGAGATATTGTATAGAGATGATAGTGACTAAGTAAGATGACATGCTGGAGGGTTTAGCTATAGCACATTGTACCAAAGGGCTCCAAGTGAGAGGAGACATATGATGATGCTTATGATGGTCATCTCATCTTTTACCCTTCTCAACTTGAGTAGTGGGAGGTTCCAATACTTGCAACTAGGGGTGTTGATTGAGTTACTATGAGGGTAGACCATATTTGGCTAGGTACTTGATGTCCTAGTATAGATATATAGGGAGATACAAGGGTTTAAGGCCCTTAGGACGTATGGTATTAATGTCATCATGGTTCTACATTGTTTAGCCTATGATAACATCTGGGTGTTAAGGCTATTGCGATTATCATGGGTAAGATACATGTAGATTGAGTTCCCCATTAGGTTCATGTAGTGGAGAGGTGATTTCATCACCTCAAGTATAGGGGGAAGGGCCTATGATGTGGATTGGTTTAGGGGTGAACTAGGTATACTAGTGATTGGTGACATTGTTTAGAGGCCTTATGTCTAGTTTTTAATATAGCCTAGCTACAAGAGGTAGACCTTGTCCTTAGAGAGTTATAGGTGGATTCTCAGCCTGTGGGATGGAGAGGTGGATCCCATCTCATTTGATAGGGTGTGGAGGTAAGTTGGAATTGTACAAGGGATTCTAAGTATATGTACCAAGTATAAATGTGAGGACTCAAATATATTATTATCAAATCCATATCCTATGCTAGCATTACTATATCATGAGGAGATACCAGCTAAGGTATAATTAGATTATGTTAGCTTTGAAGATGGATATATGGTATGGTACTAAGTGTTATATATGGTAGAAAATTTTGATGATGGTAATGGTGGTATTGGGCCTATGGATGTGGACCCATAGGGAGAGGGGTCAAAGGGCATAGGCACAAGGGTCTAGCCTTGATAGATAGGCAAGTGCATCACTAGCCATGGTATAGGCATGGATCATAGTATTATAGGATCAGGTGGCTAGTCTACAGCATTAAGTTGTGACTCTTACAAGTGATAGGGACTAGGTGAGGGCTTCCCTATAATTGGTTACATAAGAAAGGGACTACATGAGGTAGGGAGGAGGAGGGGTAGTAGCATTGATAGGACCACTAGGTGCCATCCCCATGGCATGATACCTAGCTACAATGGAGGATCTATAGTATTATGAGGCTATAGTTTTGAGTTAGTGCCTTGATGAGCCCCATTAGGGTGAGTACAAAGTGATCTTGTCAAGTTGTGCTAGTGTAATGACACTAGGGTAGTGGGTAGCATCTATAGGTGGGAAGATAGGTACTATAGGTAGATAGGCACCAGGACTTAGTGGTACACTAGGAGATAGTGTGCCCTATGGGCATAAACATGGCATAGTTCATATATTTTATATATTACTATATATCATTTTGATTTTGGATTGTAAGCTAATGTGGTGAGGTGTACATTTTGAGAGAGAAAGACATGTCTATTTATTTGTACACAATATGATGTTATTTGACTCATGATATATATATATATATATATATGAGATTTTATTATTGCTCATGTTCATGGTCTATGATTTGTTTTAATGTTTAATGCTTATGATGTGATGTTTATATTGCTTATGGATTATGCTTATGTTATGGTTTCCAGACATAGATGTAGCCTTAGCTAACTATGCAAGAGATGTCATTGATTTGCGGTTATGCTTCTTGTTTGTTTATGACATGCTAATTTTAATGAGTATATGCTTCATTATTTAGATTTAGACATGTGGTGGAAAATGGTTGGTTATTTTATTTCTCATGGATGTTATGGTTTTATTATGGTTATGAGTATGATTATGGTTATGCATTTTCTTATGATACATGTGCATATGCTTTGTCATTGATTTTTTTAAGGTAAAACACATGAGGGAGGTTAATTAACAATAGGAGATGGGAGAATAAAGAATATAATAAAGAAATAAACACCGTAATGAAAATATAAATTAGTCACAACAAGATAATAAGAAGGCACGATGCTTCTTAGTTGACAAGGACTAGAAAAAACTGAAGTTGGATTGGCTTAATGAGCATAAGATCTTTGAATGCTTTACATTAGCATTCATTACATGGTTAAAAAGGTGTCTTGATCACATAATTTCAAGTAAGATCAAAATCCCTTACTTATAATCCACAAAGGGAAGATGGATGAAAGTGGAACCTTCTTGTGAGACTAGCATGCCTCTTATGTAGATGTCCAAAGAATCAATATAAACAAGTCTATGTCATACAAAGTGTAGATTGATCGATGCAGGAAGTCTACTTGTGAAAACTAATTGTGGTTTCTAATGTATTTTTTTGTGTGAGAGTCGAATGTAGCTTTCAAAATTAATTTACCTTTGTTGTGTTTCTAAAAATGGGTTTTTTTTTATTGTTATATATTGGAGGATGATTGATGTAAGAAGATTAGAATAAATAGTTGTTCTTTTGATAAATTCTTTACTTAGCCATCCTTCAAGGGAGTGGTCTAAGTTTATTTGTTTTATTCAAGTATTTGTGATAGTTATCCTTTAAAGGAGAAGTATACCTTATATTTTTTAAATTGTAGTGTACTTATGTAGGTGTCCTTCAAGTTAGTAGTCTAAAAATGCTAGGAATGAACCATGATTGCTATTGGTTTGGATTTTACTTATTTTATTTTTGTTTGACATAGACTTGCTTATATAGGATCAAGGGTACACCTTTATGAAGGCAAAACTAGAAACATAAAGGTTGATGAAGTGTTAATAGGTTTAGGTGACAACAATCATGGGAATCCATCTCAATAAAGGGTCAAAAAGTACAAGGAGAATCATGCCATGGGTAGATCCGTGGTACCCATTATTCAAGATTAAGCTATGAATATGATGGATAATCACATGATTTACTTTTAATTAGTTTCCCCTAAAATAGGGAGATGAATATGATTGAAATCAAGGGATGAGATTTAAGTTAAATAAAAGGTGAACTTGATCCTTCTTTAACAAAATAACAAATGCAATGTGAAGTATTGAGGGGCTTAGGTTCTGGGTTGCATTTTAGAAAAGACAACTAGTAAGCTCCTAATCCATACTTATGGGATATGATATAGGGTCCAAGCCAATTAAAAGTAAACTTACCTTACTTTTTTTTCTTGATATTGGTGACATGTTGATTTTCCTTTAGTATGAGGTCTCTAATGTTGAATTCTCACACCCTAAGGTGTTTGTTATAGGCATGTTTGATGCACTCTTGATAGACATGGAGATGGGTAAGAGATACTAAGTGATGCTCATCAAGTAACTCAAGCTAAGCTAAATGGTGTTGATGATAATCATCATCAGTAATTATATATTATAAACATATACAAAGAGAAGTATTTCGACTTTGAGAGGCAAAATGGTCTCTAATCAAAATATAAAAGAAAAGGGTGTAACACCCATAAGGCTTCTAATTCTAGTATGATATACCTATAAATAAAAGTGGATGTGAAAATGCTAATATCATCCATCTACATTAACCATTTTAGTTAGCATGTTGTTAAGAGTTTTGTTATAGGCCTCAACCTATCCATTCACTTGAGGTGATCGGGTGAGGAGAAACTTAACTTAATGCCAAATGCATTGCATAGACCCTAGACTTGATTATTTTTAAAATACTTACCATTTTTGATGATAATCTTATAAGGAACACTGAAATGGAAAATGATATGATGGTTGATAAAATTGACAATGTTTTCCACCTTGGTCAAGACTAAAGGAATAGCCTCTACCCACTTGGTAAAATATTTAGTCATAGTGATGATAGAATGGTCTCACTAGAAGGAATGGGGATTAATCTCACCAATAATATTTAAACCCCATTATGAGAAGGGCTAAGAATTATTGGAAATGTTAAGGCTATGGCTATGCGCATGGTGAAAATTGGCATGTTATTGGCACTTAACACACTTTTTCACATAATCACAACAATCTTGGTTAAGGTTAGGCCAATAATAGCATAAGGCAAAGGATGTGATTAGTTATGGTGAGGCTACTAAAGTGTCCCCCATAGTTACCATCATGTGTTTCCTTGATAGCATGAGAGGCTTCATGACTACATAGGCAATGAAAGAGGAGACCATCAAATCCATGTTTATAAATAATTCCTCCCATAATGGTGTACCATGAGGTACTTTGGATAAATTATCTTTGAGTATTCTTAGAGAGGCTAGAAGGAATGATGGAAAGGTTGAGGTAGTCTAAGGTTTGCTAATACCATAGATCAGGTGGGGTCTCATTCACATTAAAAATGGTGGGATAATCTGGTTTAACATAAGAAGGTTGGGTAAGTCTATGGATAATGATAGATAGGTTAGAGTCAGAGGGTGAAAATAGGATCTGAGAGGCAATGGAAGCCATGGTATCAGTGAACTTATTGGTGGATCGTGGGGTTGATTAGATGTGGTAGTGTTTAGAGGATATTAAGACTTCATTAACTAGTTGTTTATACTATTGTAAAACATCATTCTTACATTTTTAAGAGTCATTGATTTGATTGACCACAAGGTCACCAAAAATATTGATTGTTTCGACTCCTAGGGCTAAGGTAGTTTGAAATCCTATAACTAGGGTTTCATACTCAACCATATTATTACTCAATTCTAACAATCCAAACACATAATGTATATAACATATAAAATCTAATGTGGTGTATGCATGAGTTTATAAGTTTCTCTATCATCCTTCACCATCTCCATCTATGTCATCCTCTTTGATATATATACATATGTATATATTTATGTGTATATATATATGTATATATATATATATTTATGTGTATATATATATGTATATATCTTGAAGGACAAAGGAATAGGTTCAACATTAAAGGGGATAAGGATGATACTAGCTCCCCTACCATGTTGACACTTTGATCTGTTAAAGAACATGATGACTTGATAGGTGAAGTATGCCTAAGCGAGGGTCATGATGGACTCAGTAGGGAACTCAAGAGGAGGAGGTTGATTGTCTGTTAATGATACTTTGGCCAATTTTTTAGCAATGATTTTCCCCTTAATTGAATTTTAATAAATGAACTCAAGGTAAAACTCTACTAAAATCATGACCCACTTGGCCATACATTAGTTTTGGTATGGCTTGGAGTCCATGTACTTAAGTGGGTTGATATTGGTTATGACATAGGTTTTGTGGTTAATAATGTAGTGGTAAAGTTTTTTGGAAATTAATACGAAATCTAAGCAAAGTTTCTCAATGTGGGTATATTGAGTCTCATACTCTACAAACATGTGACTAATGTAGTAGATGGATTTCTCTCTATGTTGATCATCTTGATGAGCAAGCATTAACCCTAGGGAGTGGTCAGTGGTAGAGATATAAAGGTAAAAAAATTGTTCATCTTTGGGAGGGGTGAGGATATGTAGAGATAAAAGGTACTTTTTGAGTGAATCAAAGGCCTTTTTAAAATCATTATTCCACATAAAAGAGACATACTTATTTAGAGGTGGTGGAAAGGTTGGCATCAATCCAAAATCTAGGAGATAAACTAACAAATGGATTGAAGCTTCCCCTATAAATTATGGAGTTGCTTAAGGTTGACTAGAGGAAGTACATTGAGGATTGATTTGATTTTGGTGGGATCAACTTTGATTCCATGAAGGGAGATAATAAAACCTAGAAGCTTTCATGACAAGACCCCAAAAATGCACTTTTTGGGGTTTAGGTAGACATGGTAATAGATAAGGCATTTAAAGATGATCTTGAGAAAAGATAAATGATCCTTTTAGAGTTTTGATTTTTTAAGAATATCATCTAGAGAGTCCTCTAAAATATTATGGATGAGGCCATGGAAGATGTAGATCATGGCATGTTGGTAGGTTACACCAGCATTCTTTAATCTGAAATGCATGACTCTATAGAAGAAGGTCCCTGATGGGGTGGTGAAGGTAGTCTTGTGTTGATCTTCTAAAGCAATTAGGATCTAATTATAACCCGATAATACATCCATGAGAGATAAAATCTCATGGTTGATTATAAGATCAACTAGTTGATTGATGCTAAGCGCAGAACAGTCCTCTTTAGGGTAAGTGAGGTTGAGGTCATAAAAGTCCACATAAATGTGTATTTCCCCTATACCTTTAGTAATAGGTATGATATTTGAGACCCATTGGGGATAGTCAATGGGTATAATGAAGTTGACAAATAGAAGACATTGAAGCTCTTATTTTATGATAAGGGATATGCAAGGGTACATGCATTAAAGTTTTTGCTTGATAGGCTTAGTATCATGGTGGGTGACTATGTTATGGGTAATGATGGTGGGGTCAGTTCCAGGCATATCACTATAATATGAAGTGAATGCTATGCTAAGGTCTTAGAGGAAAGAGGGGAAATCCCAAAGTTACTCAACATTTAGTGATTGACTAATTTTGACAATTTGGGGGTTCTTTGAAGTACCCAAGTTGATATCCATGGTGGATTTGTTCAATATGGTCAAAGTCTTTACAAGAAGGTATTTGTGGATGGAAGAATCTACAACACCAAAGTAGGTGAGAATAGAATCATCATCATATCACTAAATAGTGTTAATGGTATGGGAGTCATCTCCTATCATCTTAGGATGGGTCAAAGAGATGGTTACGATTTCCCCCTCCTTTTGATAAGTCAAGGGTCTAAGGCTAGTCATGTTGATAAAAGAAATTTAGGTGGGATGATGTCATCATCCTCACATGTAAATGGATGAGAGGTTGGTGAGGAAGGGGTGTTTTCCTTAATAATGGTGGTGGTAGGTGGTTTGGTTTGCTTCTTGTTGGGTAGGATCAAAATGAGGCCATGTTTCTCATTAGGCTTTCTAGTTTCAATGGATATCATCTCATGTGGGTCATGCTCATGTGAAGGTATGTTTTGGGAAAACTTAGTTTATCTAAGCAAGAGTGAATGGTTAAGGTGAAAGGGAGGTGATGGAAGTAATAAGTGGTTTGTCAAGTCCCCCATAATTGAAATGGGTTTAATAATTTTAAGGTCCAAAGATAATAATGGCCTCAACATTAGGGTCATACCTGAGTTGGTGGTCAAGTTTCTCATACTCTTTGGGAGTAAGGAAAGTGTCAAGGGAAGGGATGTAGTATTACCATAGTAAAATGTGTTGAAATGTGGATTCCAAGTGGTTAAAGGTGGGGATTTGATCAGAGGGGATGGATGAGCTAGTTGATGCCTCATTAGTAAAAGGAGGAGTGACTTCCTCTTTCATGTTGGAGGTCTTATCTTTGATTAAGGAGGTGTGTTGGATGAAGGTAGGAGGACATCATTAGGTTAGTATGTCATGTTTCATGTTGATAAATGACTTGGGTTAGATTAGATGGTGATGACCTAGCCTTCATGCTCAAATTTAATGCAACAATGTAGGGTAGAGGGGATACAACCCATGGATCAGATCCAAGGTCATCCCAGCAAAACATTGTATTATAATTCACCTTCCACTACATAAAAGGGTTCAAGAAGCATGTGAGGTCCTACATAGATATGAAGGACAACCATTATTATGGTAGTGTCCATGGTGTTATTAAAGGATTAGAGGATGGCCAAGGTTTTAGACATGACATTATTTGGAAGGTTAAGTTAGTTATAGGCATAGGAAGAGATATTATTATTATTAGCTCCCCATCAATCATGACCCATTTAATGTGGGTTTGGTTGATGTAAGTAGTGATAAAGAGAGGGGTCATTAAGATAGATAGAAGGTATTTTAGAGTCCTTAAAGGTACAAGGTTAAAAATTTGAATATCACCAACAAAGGCTACCAAAGGTTGAGGGTTTTCATATTGGACCTCTATTGAGTGTAGTTCCTTTATCATTACTTGGAAATGATGAGGTGAAGTGATAATAAACTCATATATTATCATTTTCATTGGGGTCTAGTGAAGTTTTTTGAGTAACACTCTCCTAATGGATTTAGAGGGGTTAGATTAGGAATCACCTAAGATAAATACCTTGGGTTTGGGTGAAGGTGAAGATGTTTTGGTAGGGTTTGGTTTGGAGGTAAAATATGGCTATGTCCATGGGATGGATAGTTTGGCCTTCACCTTACCCTTATTCTAAGCTCTTATGACCGCATGAGTGGTTTGGATAAAAGGAGGAATTAGGGTAGGACATTAGTCTAATTCTTTATCACTCTGATGTGAGAGTGAAGGAGTAGGTAGGTGTTTGGTAAGAGGTGTGGTTAGTGGGATTGGTATAGCTCTTATGAGAGGTTCATCTATTAAATAGATCATCCTCATCATAGAGTTAATAAATAATGGTTTGGAGAGCTTTACAGTTATTCATGTCATGGCCTGATGTCTTATATTAAGATCACATGTGGTGGTTGTTATAATAGGTAGGTTTTGAATCAAGAGGGTTGAATGGACTGATAGAGGGTAGGGTTAAGAAATAAAATTATAGTAACCTTTGGAATATGGTGGAGTAGGATTCAGCTAAAGGCAAAGAGGGTTTAGGGGTTTTGGTCTTAGTTGGTAAGGTGAAAGTTCATTTGAGAGTAGGTTTGGTGACAAAAACTTTGGTTAAGGTAGTGTGTTTGTTTGGTGGTTTTGATTTTGGTAAGATGGAGGTTGAGAAATCATAAGTAGGAGGTTTTATGATAGGTAGCTTGGCTATTGATGGTTTAGTGAAAATAGGTATGTTTTAAAGTAAGTGTGATGGTGTAGCCAATAATGGTGGTTGGGTCTTGGTTAGGATAACTAGCTTTCTAATCAGAGTGGAGGGATGGGGCCCTAAGATATATGGCAAAGTAGAGGGAGGTAAGATTTTATCTCTCTAACCTTTTGGTATTTCTAGTCCCTTGGTTGGCTTGGGTTGTCAATTAGTTATTGGGTTTGGTAAGGTAAGATCCACTTTCATAGATGGGTGATTAAGACTATATTTATGGAGGGTACCAAGTTTATTGGTTAGTTTAGTTAGTTTGGTTTGAAATGTTGATTTAGTTTCTTGGGTTTTAGGTGATTTATATGGCTTAAGAATTTTTAGGTTGGTAGAAGTTGTTGACTTGGTTGACAGGGTAGGAGTTTGGATAGTGAAATTGGTGGGTTGGTCTACCATAGGTGTAGTTTTTGGTTCTTGTTTGGTAATGCAATTTATCCCTAATTGTTTCTATAAGGTGGCTCTATCTATGTCAAGGTTGGAGATAAATTGTAATTTTTGCACTAAACTAGAGAATGGTTTGTAGGCTAGTTTTATTCCCTAGATAGTGGACCTAAAAGGCAAGCTCATAGGTTGAGATAGAGGCGTGGTAACCTCACCCTTTTCCTCAATAAAAGTGTGTAATTTTTGATTGGGTGACTCCTTTATGGGAGATGAAAACATGGGGGCTTCCTCTTTGAGGATGATCTCTGAGGGGGTAGTAAGTTGCTCGATGGTTGAGGGGGAAGGTAAAATGGGTATTTTTTTTGGTATGTCAGCCAAGGGGGGTTTGATGACTCCACTACCTCAATAAGTGGAGGATAAAGGGGTTATTCCTTTGTTTGCATCTCCAAAAGAGGATAAGGTAACTCTGCTACCTTAATAAGTGGAGAGGATGAAGACCATATAGGTTGGTATGTGGGTTTTTCAGCAATGAGTGTGCCAAGAACCATGTTGATAACATTGGAATCATGAGATCACTCAATCATGTTGATCTCAATTTTTGGTAGGCATATGGTTGGGGAAAGGTTGCCTAAATATGTCAAGGGCCTATTTTTGAGGTGTGTTGGGTTTATCCAACACAAGCTCACCCTTGTCAATGAGAGATTAGATAATGTTCTTGAAGGTGTTGCACCTACTAATTTCATGCCCTATTACTTAATGGAAGGTGCATAAATCATTCTCATTGTACCAACTAGGAATATGATGAGAAAAATTAAATTACGAAGGTGGTTTGATAGGAGGAATATATATGATATTAGCTATTAATAGCTTCTCTAGGATTGAAGCATAAGATTCTCTAAGTGGAGTGAATTGCTTTAGGGCATTATGGTTTTGGTTTCTCATCTTTTGCTTTGAGTAACTAGAGGAATTTGGTTGGTTTGTGAATGATGAAGAAGTAGATTTAAGGAAAATAATGTTTATAATGCCCTTGATTTTAGTTTCAGTATTGGTTTGGTTGTTCGATTTAGAGGTGGAAGCCTCATTGGTTTTGTAGGAAATTTCTTGTTTTTTAGTTTTAGATTTCCTTCATTAATGGATCTATTCTATAATTTACATGCCATGGTGAAATATTCATCAAAATTTTGGAAATTCTAGATACACAATGTGGAAGAGATATGCTTGGCACATGATTGAGTAAAGAGTTCAATCAGTTCAAGTTAGGGTAAGGAAAAGGAGATTTGGTTGATTAGGCCCCACCAACGAGCTAAAAATTTATAAATAGATTCATCATCTAACTATTAGATAGAGTAGAGGTTAGTGATGGAAACATTCTTGGAGATATTTATGAAAAAGTTATCTAAGAAGGTTTGGGCTAACTGAGTAAAGGATAAGATGGAATGCTTGGTTAAAGCATTATACCAATCTAATATTGGTCTTGACAAAGACATAGGAAAATTATAGAGGAGGAGGGAATAATTATAGGTAATCAAATAATAGGAGTGTCTAAATTCCTTAAAGTGCTATTAGGGATCCTCCTTACTCTAAAACTTGGAGAACTTGGGATGTTCCCACTAAGGAGAATATGGTTGGATAAGGACAAATGGGTGAGTGGGTTAATTATAGATATGGTCATATGATAAAATGTTTTGGGCTCTAAAGATGGATGATTCTAAGGTATTCATCTTATCCATGAGCATTTTCATTAGGTTTATTTGGGGTGGTGCACTTGAAGGATTGTAAGGTGCATAATGTGGTTGGGGTTGAGTGATGTATTGATAATTTACAAAAGGTTGAGAAGTTGTCACATATGGGTAAGTGGTCATAAGTGCTAGGTTGAAGCCACATATGAATATGTGGTCATTATTGGTTGGATAGAGGGTATGTATTATTGAGTGGGCATAGGTGGTTGAGTCAGAGGTAAAGGATAAGTGGTAGCCCTAGTAGCGATAGGTAGTAAGATAGAAGATATTAGTGTTATTATGCTTTGAAGTAGATTAGGAGTAACCATAAGAATGATAGTGATGGTGGTAGTGGGTACTCCAATAGTAATTAGGGTATGGGTAGGTAAAGGTTGGGTGGTGGCCATGTTAGAATAATTGTTAGTTGAGCTAAGAAGTGTTTGGGTGTTAGAAGGTTAAGCTAGTTGGTTTTTCATGGTCATGTGAGATGGTTTATCAATTGAGGTATATTATTGAGTATCTAATGGTTAGGTAGTGATAGTGGTAACAAAATAGTTACCTAAAATTCCTAATGGCATGTCATAGGGTGGATCGATAGGTGGTGTCAAAATGGGTGTATGGTGAGATACTATACTAAGATAATGATTTAAAGCTACTAGGTTATTATCCAAAAAGGCATCAAAGTTTAGGTCACCTTAGGAGACTATCTAAGGCACACTAGAAGCATTAGAATAATGAGAACTCTCAACATCTGAGATATACTCCACAGATAAAGAGGTAGAGGAGACTGAATAATCTATAGATGGGTCCTAACTTGCTAAGTCTCTTCAGTGTTGATAAGAACCATGCAATTAGGATGAGAAGAAAACACAAAGAATCTTACAACTCAAATAGAGAGAAAGTAAGAAAATGATCAAGGAAATCCAACATACACTAGAGTATGTTAAAATCTTGTGGTTAATTTTAATCTCACTTTTAGCTTATGTCCTAAGTTATGAGAATGTGTGATAGAATTTGGCTTGTAAATTAGGTACTATAGAAGCAATCTATGGTTGGTTTCAAGTTTTTTATGTTTTCAAAAGGATTTATATTGGGAATCAATATATGGCTTGGTATTTTGGCCTACCCCCTCACTTCACACACTATAATGATAAGGTGTTGGTTGTTTAGCCAGTATATATTGATTTTCAAAGTTTATACTCAACCAGATAGTTGAGTTGGTTCTCACTTTGGTAATGACCTCCAAGTAGAATCATAAAAAAAGTTAAGATTACCACTAGGTGATGAACTCCTTGTCAGGCCTTATCTCAATTTTTTTTATGTTTAATTTATGAAAGTGATTAGGTTTATTGTGTGCAATAAAAGTGATGCTATGATAAGATTACTTTGCTCTAATTTAAACTATGTGAGCTAAATTTGCAAGCAATCAATGTATGCACTCAATTTTAAACCCAAAAGAGATTTAAATTTTTTTAATGAACATAAATAGAGAAAATAACATATAGATGCAAATAAAATAAACCCAAAGTAAAGACTCAAGGTCCCACCGCGCATGCCAGAATGTTTTAGTGAATTCTAGCTTATATTTAAAAAATGAAGAAAAATAAACCAAGTATGTGTATGGTTGAAAAAATTATTTGGTTGTGAACATGTTGAATCAAATGATTTTGAAGAACTTATCTTTAGCTTTGGAGGATGACCTACAAATAATACAACACTAAATTAAATAATTGGTTAGATAGATAGCTGAGTAGATTGCCTAGCGCTAGCTAAATCTTAGAAGTAAGAGCTTCCTCGGGGGTTGTCAATCCACACATTTTAAATAATTAAGTTTATAAATATAATGATAAATTACTTTCATTAGTAATCAAAAGGTACTAAAATTGAACACAAGAAATTCTTGTTAAAGAAATAGACTAGAAATGACTAGTATAGCAATAAGAAAATCAATACTAGTGCTAAATGGCTCAAGTCTACTTCAAGAAATTAGGTAGGGGTCTATGAATAGGTATGTACACAAAAAATTAGATTTGGTTGAGGTTAGGTAGGTGTAAATAAATTTATATAATTTTATACCATAGTGATCATCATTGCTTGGGACAACCATCAATGGCTAAGGTGACTATCAGTAGTCAAGTTGACCATCAATGATAGGGCAAACCATCTATGATTAAGACAACCATCGATAGTTATTATGTGTAGGTCTGTGTTGGAAAGTAGATAATTAATAATATCACCAAGTTGGATTTTGGGAGGTGGGTTGGTGTTGGGCTGAGTACAAAAGGAAAATAAAGTAATTGAATATTGAAAATCAAATACTTATCTTGAAAAAATATCATCGAGTGTGTGTTTGAGGTGGTTGACTCATTGATGGAGTTTGACATGATTCCAATAGAGTAACAATACTTGATGTTGTTGTATAACAATGATGACAAGTTGGCTCTTTGACATGATGGCTAGATCATTGCATTGCCAATTATGATTGAACTACAAAATAAATTAATTCTAGATGCACAGTACCTTGATAACAATTTCAGATGCATTTCACCTTTGTTCTTCTCTCTTCTTATAAGGAAGGAAAAATAGTTACAACAAGATGTTAACTAGGCCTTCTAATTTTAGCTAACACATGCAATGGTTTTCACAAGGATTTATATCAGCTATTTTTATAAAATTAAGGTAGGTAGCTTGCATGTTGGTGGTTAAGGAGGTGCACACTAATTGTCAATGGTCGAGGTGACCATCAATAGTCATCATGAATGTTAGTAGTCAAGAGTGAAGGGTCAAAGTGGGTAAAATTTAAGTAAATTCAATTGGGTGAACTAACCATAGGTTAGGCTTGATAAGGGTTTTAAGGTTAGATTGGTCCCAAGGGTGTCTTAAGGTTGTCTAGGGGAATTTTGACATTTGGAATCATGGTGTGTAGATTTTCAATGTCTACAGTTTGGTCAATTTATTATTTTAGTTAAAAGTGTTACTACTTCCAGTTAGAAGTGTTACTATTTTCTCACAATTTTTTTCCTATTGACTCCCTCTTTCCATTTCATCATTGTATTTATAGGTGTTACATGTTGTATACACACTAATTTGGTCAAGCAACCACAAGTACTATGTCTTTTATTTCACTTTCACATGAAGGTGTAGAAACTAATTTCATGTAAGCTACCTAATAAGTGTCTTTATATGTCATAAATCCCCTTCATTTATTATCCACCACCCTTATTTAAATTTATGCATATTAATTACTTTGTTAATTACTATTTACCCTTATGAACCTCTTAAATCTCCAAAAATCTATTAAAAATCCATAAAATATAAATTATCCTCCCATCTTAACAACTTAACCTCGATGTAAAAACTCATGAAATGGCTTAGAAAACCCCTTCCTCAAATTACCCTATGATTATAAGAACTTTAGATGCATTTTTCCAATAAAAATAAAAATCATTAGCGATTCCCCATGATTAGCATTTATTTTGTTCAATTGGCATCAATTACTTATACATGATTGTAGTTTGTCAAAATAGATCCTAAAACTACATTACAATGTGGATAAAATTCTTGAGAGATAAACAACACTCAAGCTATTTTATAGTATAAGCATTATAGTGTCTCATCAAAGCTCTGATTCTTTGGTATAACTATGTGGAAATTAGAATACCTCTCCAATATGTAGCATCATCATAAGACATTTCAAAGGTTATAGTGTGTTTCATTGTATTGTAATTTCATTATTTATCATATTTTTTGTACTAATATCATTATTTTACTCTTTAGACCACATCAATTATCTTTGGAATTCATTTTCTTAAGCCATAAACCAACTTCTTAGTTTTCTCAAGAATTTTACCAGAATTAACATTGTTCATATTGATCAACATCAATATTGATAAAATCTATATTGAGTCTATGAATCAAAATTGATCCATTTAAAAAATATTAAGTTTCATAATATGATCCCATTTCTATGAATGTTTCCCATAGCCTTGGTCTATTTTGATCATTCTTTTTTTTTAGAAACATGGACTCTACATTTAGATGACCATTCTTGGAGTACCTCATAATATAATCAAATTTATTATTTATAAATCATTCCCTAACCCATATTTGCTAATCAAAGTAACATTGTGCACTAATTGAGTCTCTACGTCATTGCATTCAGTCCCAATATTGATGACATCTCATCCCAACTATAAATTATCTAGGAAGATATCAAAATTACACAAGCTTATTGGCTCAACTATTTTGATTAAATTAATGCAATAGAGGAAGAATAGATTTTCTACTTATCATATGTTATCTAATTATCAACATGTAATTCACATTATCATTTTTTATCAACTTAATTTTTAAATAGGTGGATTAACATCTACAAAGGGAATCTTACCCTTCCTATAAATGGTATTTTACCAGGTGATCCACATTCTTATTTTATTAATCTATCTTTTGTACTTTCTCATTTGTGTGAAGGTGTTACTTTCTAGCCAAAAAGGATCTCTCATAATATCTTGGTCAATGGTGCACAATTGACCCTAAGGTATGCCTCATTTTGGCTAAAACCTTACTTTTCTTTTGAGTTTTTGTTAGTTCATATTATAAAATAAATTTACATAAACATTTTGGCACACCCGATGGGACCATTTTGGGCCTCATAGTCATTGATTGTCATTCTTATTTTTTTTCCTTTTAAGTAAATTTTTCATTATTGTTTTCATCAAGAAAAAAAGTTGTCTTTATTTTGGGATCTAAAAAGAATTGCATTCATTGAATTGCTTGCTTAGGTTCTTCATAGAGCATATCTAGGTGAGTTAATTTATCTTCATATTCACACTTCTATTTCACAGATAACCAAACCATAAAACTATCAAATAATCAATAAAAACAATCATATCTAGGTGGACCTACTTGGATTTCATCACCAAGGGGAAAACTGACTTGATGTTCTGGTTGAGTATAAAAAATTGGTTAATAGTATATTGGCTAAGTACCCAACACCCTTATCATTTCAAGGTCATGATGTGAGGGAGTAGGCCCTAATATCAAGCTATGTACCTTCACCAAAACAAAGATAAGCCTTATGTACCTTTATGTATATTGAGGATACAAACCTTAAATAGATTTGAAACCACCTTAGCATATTGTTTCCTAGGTCTTATGTTAATCCAAACACCCCTTCATTTTCTAAAGCATAATTTCTAAAAGAGATTAAAAAAGAGGAAAACATTATGAACATTTAATTGGAGTGTATGATTTATATTTTCTAAAGAGATTAAAAAAAAGAAAAAATAATTTATTTTTTCTTACTTTGCATTTATCTTGGTTTCATTAGCGTTATATGGTTTTAACTAGGTAACAATCATAGAAGCAAACTGAATAACACACATTATATTTGTCTATGGAACATTTACCAAGTCCTCCTACCTCTCTTGAATATTTTGGGGAAGGTATTACTCAATATTATCCATAGGGAGACCCAATATTTATAACATAAAGGATAATAATCCACTCACCCTAAGTCATTACCTTAATGTGTGAGCCATACGCATTCCTATTTGTATTCATTCTCAATCATCTCAATTCATATATTATATGCCACCATAAGGATCCAAAGAATATTTTACATCCATGGTGTCTTCTTCAATTTATCAACCATTACCAATAGCTCTTGATCCCAATACAGGTTCCATTCTACACCCTAATACTAATGTGTCACAAACCATAATTAATCAAATACCATTAGTAAATGACAATCCATATACAACTTTGTTTAAACCCAAAGTGTTATGATACCCTAACTCACGTTCACCTAACCACCTTATTCCTCACTCTATAATTTAGTGGTATCAATCCCTACCACTCTTCCACCTATTCAAACACACATGGCCACAAACCCAACTCAGCCGTTATAATCTTTACATCAAATTCATTTGTGTCAACCTCTTCAACAACAACTTTTACCACCATCAACCACTCAATACATTACCCCATCATAACAATTTATAGCCACTTATTTTAATCCATATCAACAACAAACCCTAACCCCTTTATTCCCATAATATGTAACTATGTCTCAACCAATTACTACAACCTCATTTGGTTATCCTTTTTCACATTCATTTCACACTTTTCATCCCATTCCCAACATTTTCAACAAAATACTTTAGGGGTGTATAACTCAATATAATACCCAACCTAACCTCATGTGCACTCTCATGGATAGGATGTTGAACCTTGATGATTTTACCTCTAGGTAGAAGAATATGCTATCGTATGAACAAATTTGTAATGAATCTATTAACGTGGTTATCCATATTGGGCCCTATCCTCCATAATGGGAACTACCTAATTTCACAAGATTTAAAAACAAGGAGGACCCTTAGAAACACATTAGGGCTTTTAGACATGCTTTCTACCCTATAGCCCATAATGATGCTCTCCTTCTGAGAATGTTCCCCATGTCACTAGATGGAGTAGTTTTAGATTGGTACTATTCCATTCCACAACACTTTCTTTTTAGGAATTAAATTAATTCAAACCAGATTTAATCCACCATAAAATCTTAATTTAAAACACATAAACTAGATTTTAAATGTGTAAAATAAGATTTCACTATGCACTACATGCATCTCAAAATCAATTCATCAAATCTTAGTAAATGAATGCAATAATGGAGAAAATAAAATCAGCAATATCACATAAGATAGATATACAGTGGTTCACCTAATGTGGGTTACATCCACCAAGAAAGTCCTAAATAAAATTAATAACAAAGAACCTCTTATAGAGATTGAATATCTCCTCAAGAATTCACATAAGAATTCTCTGAATTGTTGATCCAAATCTAAAATCTATCAACAAAAATCCACACATACTATGCCACACTTGTACCTATATAATAACATACCAAAATTTGTTATACCACACCCTTTAAATAAATACATCACCCTGTAAAGTCATACCACATTTGTATATAAACAAATGAGGAATAAATCCACAAAAGAAGGAGAAATATGCCATGCTTATCTAAGATATAAATTATCCACAAGGAAACACCCATCCTCCACCTAGTCATGCTTATCCAAAAGCCCACCTAAGGATGAATATGCCATCCTCATATCTCCTCCACAAAAGACTCTCACAACTTTTAAGGAGATAACAACTAACTCCACAAAACATGGAAGTCAATCCCACTTCCACAAAACATGGAAGTCAACATGGAAAACTAGATATCTAATAACTAACTCCCTAAAATAAAGAAGGCATAGAAATTATAAAAATATCGAAGAATATTCCACTCAGATGGAGCAAGGTTCCATAAAAGGTGGAGTGGGGAGAAATGTGCTCCCCACATTTTTGGATATTTCTAAGCCCCCAAAATGTACCACCATGGTCATGTGATATCCCCAAAGGGATTCACACTCAATAATCTCCCACTTGGAGACTGTTTCTCCTAAATAAAATCTATCACTACTTCATGACCACTAAAGCCAACCAAATTTGAATATAGTCTCAATTTGTCCAATGTGACTAGCTTGGTCATCATATCTACAATATTTTGGCTAGTTGAATCTTCTTTAGCTTTACCAAATTCTCCTCCAAAGCTATCTTGATAGAGTGATGATGTAACTGAATGTGTTTTGTCCTTAAGTGGAAAGTGGTGTTCTTTGATAAATGAATAACACTCTAACTATCAATGTGTAGTCTCCCAAATTCTTGCTCATGCCCTAACTCTCAAAAAAACTATTGTAACCAAATTATCTCCTTAATAGCCTCTATAACAACAACATACTCTACCTTTATGGTTGATAAATCCACAATCTGTTATATCCTATAAATACAACTAACCATTGTATATCTAACAGTAAATATATAACTTGTCATACTTCTCCTACTATCAATATCCCCTACCATATCCAATTTCACATAACCATGAAAAGTGGTATCTAATCTACCATAACATAATTCAAAATATATGGTTCCTCTCAAGTACCAAATAATCCATTTCACTTCATGCCAATACTCATAACTAGGATCACTCATATACATTCTCACAACTCCCATCACTTGGGCAATATTTGGCCTAATATAAACCATGGCATACATCAAGCTGCCAACTACCAATGAGTAAGGTACCTTGGACATCTTAAGCTTTTCAACCTCTATCTTTCAACACTGCTCATTTGATAATCTAAAGTGGCATGCCAAAGGAGTACCAACATATTTAGTATCTAACATGCTAAACCTTTCCAAAACTTTCTTTGCATAATCTTATTGGGATAAAATTATCTTCCTCTCCTTTCTATCATGAGTAATCCTTATACCAAGAATTTACTTTGTTGCAACCAAATCCTTCATAGAAAAGCAGTCACTAAGCTATTTCTTAAGTATATGAATATGTTGTATGTTCTTTCTTACAACTAATATGTCATCCACATACAAGCATAATATAATAAAAAATCCATCATCAAAATGTTTGATGTACACATAATGGTCAGAATTACACCTTTGATAACCTCGTTCCAACATAAAATAATCAATTTTATTATACCATTGTTATGGAGCTTCTTTCACACCATACAAGCTCTTCTTTAGTCTGCACACATATTTTCCATCCCTTTGACCTCATATCCCTATGGATGCTCCATATATAACTCTTCATCCAAATCACCATGAATAAAAGTAGTTTCACATCTAACTAATCTAAGTGCAAATCCTCAACTGCAACTAAATCAAGAACAATCCTAATAGAAGTCATTTTTATAATAGGAGAAAAAATCTCATCAAAATTAATACCTAATTTTTGTGCAAACCCCTTAACCACCATTCTAGTCTAATACCTTATTCTCCCTTCATCTTCATCTTTTATTCTATATATCCACTTATTTTGTAATGCACTCTTTCCCTTGGGTAGCCTTACCAATCCCACATTTATTTCTTCATGAGATATCTATGTTCCTCATCCATGGCTTTCTCCCACTTCTTCCTAACATCTACCTACATTACTTCCTCATAACACACTGGTTCTCCATTGATAGTGAGTAATAAATAATTCAAAGGAGAAAAATGTTCAGGTTCTCTTCTTACCCTAGAATACCTTCTTACCATAGGATTTTGGGGTCCTTATGTAAAATTTTCTTGAACTGATTCATTGGATACTTTTCCATCTACAATGTCATCTAATATTGTGTACTTTTTTTGTTTATGTTCCTGTTCCTACAAATAATTATTATACATGAATTTTTCCTTAAATATTACATCTCTAGACTGAAATATTTTATTATATTTAATGATACATAAATGAAAACCAAACTCATCCTCACCATAACCAACAAATGTGCATTTTTTTATTTTACCTCTAACTTGGTCCTATCCTCTTTCTTAATAAGACTAAAATCCTCACATCCAAAGACTATAAGAAAAGAATAATCAACATTATTACTATACCAAGCTTGTTCAAGAATAAATTCATCCAAAGGCATATAATTTCCTCTATTAATCAGATAAACTATTATGCTAACTACTTCTACCCAAAATTGTAAAGGCAACCCTGCATGTAACCTCATACTCCTAGCACATCCATTGTTGTTCTATTCATCCTTTTAGATACCCCATCCTAATATGGAGTTCTTAGAACCATCCTTTTCCTATGGATTCCAATGTTAGAACAATAATCAAATAAAGCATTACTACAATACTCACCTCTATTATCTGATCTGAGACATTTCAACTTGAGCCCTATTTCACTCTCAACCAAGGTTTTCCACTTATTAAAAGTGTCAAATACATTAGATTTATTTTTAATGAAATAAAAAAAACTTTCCTATTTACATCATCAATAAAAGTGACATAATAATTGGAACTATCAATAGAAGATACCTGAGTTGGTCCCTATACATCTGAATGTACCAACTCTAAATTATGACTTTTCTTTGTGGGTCCAACTTCTAAGAACTTAAATCACTTTTGTTTCTTATACACACAATCCTCACAAAAGTATAAATTAATTTATTTTAGTCCAAGTAATGTGTCTTCTAATATATCCATGCCCTTATTACTCATATGACAGCCTATAGTGCCACATAGTTGCATTTCTATCTATAGTAACTAATTCACAAGAATCAACACTACTAGTCAAATATAAAGTACCAAATTTATTACCTCTTGAAACCATAAGACCACCTTTGTTAAATTTCCAAGAATATGCATTAAACATTACCAAATATCCCTCACTACCCAATTATTCTACTAAAACCAAATTTTATCTCAACATAGGCACAGTCTAACATCTTTAAGTAGCCATGAGTTCCCATTCTAAATCTTCACCTAAACACAACCTTTCCCTATTATTTCACATGGTTCATCATCACCAAGATAAACATGTCCCAAATTTTCTTGAACATAATTAGTAAAATAATGCCTATGTGGGGTGGCATGAAAAGAAGCCTTTGAATCTAATACCCAAGACTCAAAAAAATTGTCCATAGAAAGAATTAAGACATTTGACATGATTTACCTAATGTCACATTTACCTCATTTGTTTCCTTCTTATTGGCATGATTATCCTAAAGTGACCAAAATTCCTTCTTTGAGTGTCCACTCTTCCCATAGTGCCAACATATAATCTTGGATCTAGATCTAGATTTAGATCTATATTTTGACTTTCTGTAGTTTCCTTTACTCTTGTATTTTTACCTCCCTCTAGTTTAGACAGATAAATCATTACCTAAATATGATTCACTAGTTCTCTTCCTTCACATTTTCTCGCTAAGAATCACACCTACAACATCCTCAAAATTTATGTTTCCTTTGGTAGGGACTGCATTGCTCATAGTCATAACCAAGCTATCCCAACTATAAGGCAAAGAACACAAATTTATCAAAGCTCTAACTTCATCATAAAACTTAATTATAATAGAAGTGAGCATACTTACAACAATATTAGAATCATTTAAATGATTAGCAATAGAACCATTCTTAGACATTTTCATATTAAACAATCTTTTCCTAAGAAATATTTTATTTGAAGCAGAGGGTTTCTCATACAATTTTCCAAGTTTATCCATGAGATCCTTTGTAGATTTATCATTTCAAATTTTAAATGCAATATAAGATACATGGCATAACCATATGGATCCCAATGCCATCTTGTCAAGCAATGTCTAATAAGCATCACTCATAGATACAGGTTATCCTCCTTTCCCCTCTAAGGGGAGTTAAAGTTCCTTCTGATACAAGTAATCTTCCATTTATATTTTCAAAAAAAAAAAAAAAATTGACATCAAATTTCTCAACTCTAAATCTGATCTCTTGTCCCATAGCTCTCATTCAAGCTAATAACCCTTCTTGTGATTTGCCACTTTAGGAAAAAACACCACCAAATCTCTAATACTAGTTGTTAGGAATTAAATGAATTCAAACTAGATTTAATCCACCATAAAAAAATTATTTAAAACACATAAACCAGATTTTAAATATGTAAAATCAAATTCTACTATGCACTAATTGCATAATGGATAAATTCCTCAAATCACAATAAATGAATGGAAAATAAAATCAGCAATATCACATAAGATAGATATACCATGGTTCACCCAATGTGGTCTACATCCACCAAGAAAGTCTTTAATAAAATTAATAACAAAGAACCTCTTTAAAATATTGAATATCTCCTCGAGAATTAACATAATAATTATCTAAATTACCAATCCAAATCTGAAATTTATTAATAAAAATCCAAACATGTTATGCCACACCTGTACTTATATAATAACATACCCCAAGATGTTATACCCCACCCTGTAAATAAACACATCACCCTACAAAGTCACACCACACCTTTATATAAACAAATGAGGAAGTAATCCACTAAATAAGGAGAAATATGCCATGCTTATCCAAGATAGGCATTATCCACAAGGAAACTCCCATCTTCCACCCAGTCATGATTATCCAAAAGCCCACCTAAGGAGGAACATGTCATCCTCATCTCTCCTCCACAAAAGGATCTCACAACATTCAAGGAGAAAATAACTAATGCCACAAATCATGGAAGTCAATCCCACTTCCACAAAACATGGAAGTCAACATGGAAAAATAGATATCTAACAACTAACTCCCTCAAACAAGGAAGACATAAAAATTATAAAAAGATCTAAGAATATTTTATTCACATGGAAGAAAGGTTCCATAAAAGGTGGAGTGGGTAAAATTGTACTCCCCACATTTATGGAGCTCTCTAAGCCCCAAAAATGTACCACCATGGTAATGTGATAGCCCCAAAGGGATCCATACTCAACATCTCTATTCTTATTTAGTCAACTAGCCAGCCTAAATCTTCTTATAGCACTTTTCAATCAATATCATAAGAAGGTTAACTATCACTAATTTATACACCATTAGAAAATTAAAAGATGAACCAATTTATTATTTTTTTCAAGATGGAGAGGACTTATAAACTAGTTATCATTTATGTCCTTTAGATAGAGTTAATCAAAAATAATTCTAGGTCATGCACCAAACACATATCATCCATTATTTAGGTCCAATATTTCAAGAACTTTGATGAATCCTTTAAAATGGCCCATCAGTTAAAAATTTGAGCCCTAGAAGAAGGAATATTTAAGTTACAAAATAAAAAAATTATACCTAAACCTTCTAAGGGGTTCAATAATTCTAAACCAAAAGGCATAGTGAACATTGTTTTCCTAAAATCATCCCTCCATCAACATCAAACCATAGAAAAACTTAACATGTTTTCCACACAGGTAATACATGCCCTTGGGACAATCTAACACTTCCAGCTTGGATAAATTTTTTAAAGTGTTAGTTATTGAACTCCCTCTAATCAGGCACATTGATGACTCTTTTCCTAAACCTAATTGATATAAAGAGAGTGAATTTTTCACCTACCATCATGTATCTAGTCATGAGATCAATGGATGTCAGTATTTCAATAGCTTGGTCCAGAACCTTATCGATCAAGGGGAAATGCAATTAGACAATCCAAATGATCCTTCAAACTAATCCCATGATATCTTTAGAAAATAATTCCTAAATCATCCATATTCATCTAATTCTATACAAATAAAAATTGAAAACACCTAAGATAAGTAATCCCATGTAATAAATGTCATTCACAATCAAATTCTACCTAAATAAGTTAGTATCACACCTAAGTCCTCTTCCAAATTAACAAAAATTCCATACTTCCTTACAAGATATATCTTGTAATAACCTAATTTGGTCAAGCCTATTTTTATCATTCATTTGAACCTCCCCAATCTCTTTACATGGGATCCTCTAGAGGAGGTGCCATCTAAACATGCTTAACATGACTTATGAATAATAGAAGGTAAAAGGGTTACTCCAGCCACATGGGATAAATGTCTGGGTATACCAATGAGTAAAGCCCTATAATAGTTGTTGTTTCTATACAATTTTCACTTTCACATTCAAAAAGGAAATGAGAAACTAAGAGAAATGGTCTAAGGCTTGTATGTACCTGGATGAAGTCTTACACACCAAATTTAGACGATAGTAGGAATTCCTCTTTGGTTATGGAGGATGACACCTGTAGAAGACAGAGACTAAAACACAGAAGTTGTTAGATGGCTAAAAAGTGGACTGCTAAGCAAAAGCTTGGTCCTAGAAGTGCAAAGACTTCTTGGAGGATGCAGCCCACTGATTGTTAAAAGAATGCCTGATAAAAAGTAGAAAGATAAAAGACTAAAATGATAAATATATAATGAAATAAATGAAAGCAAATGCATACCTCTTTACAGCAATCTATCTTGCATAGTCGCCGATGTCGGTGGTTCTGTCGGCGTCAGTCAAGGAAGGTCGCCGACGTCGATTAGTTTGCCGATGTCGGTGGGGGTAATGGTCGAGGTCGGTCAGGGTAATGCCTGGGACAAGTTTCAAGTCTGGTTTATAATCCATAGAATGGTCAGAGAGCCTATTTTGGTGGTCTATGCAGAGCTGTAAGGCAGAAAGTATGATCTAGATAGGAGACCAAAGGGAGGACAGGGTGACAGGGAGATAGGGATTTAGAGAAGGCCTTTCAGGCTCTCTGAGAAGAGAAAGTTGGGTCTGTGTCAAGGATGCTTGGAATGGACAATAGACAGAATGATAATATATTTTAAATGACACTAAAATAAAAATAGTACAAATACTTAGCTGTGACATGAGTTGGCAGAGGTGCAGGAGCTATGTTTTTGTTGTGGTTAGTGATGGAGCTGTTGTTGATGCTTGGTAGTACAGAAGACCTATTTTTATTGTAGCTTGATATGTGTACCTGAGAGAGAGAGAGTGAGAGGTCTATTGATTGGAAGGATTGATAGATTAAGGAGTGAAAGATCAGATTGCTGAAGGTCAAAAGGTCAAATTGAAGGATTGAGAAAAGGCAGATGCAAAGATTGGAAAAATTGGGTCCTGCATTCAGGTGAAGAACACAATTATGAAGGAAACTGACGCTGGAAATATCACCGATGTCGGTCGATAGTTGACCAATGTCGAGGGCTAGAAGGCAGGAAAAAAGCTAAAAATAACCTTTTATCCATTTTTCCAACTGTCGAGTCAGCGGGTCGGGGGAAGAAACAGTTGAAGGTGGCTTAATAGGCGTGGGAAATGAGTGGGATAAGGGAAATGGGGTCTTAAATCATTTAAGACTTGGTAAGGGGTAGTGGAGGGGAATTTGGAATAGGTCATAGGGTAATAAATGAGGGTATCCAAGGGCAAAGAATCTAAGGAGAGGAGAGGTGGCATGGGTGAGGTGGCAAGGGGAGAGAGAGAAGGAAGGAGAGAATTATTAATTTAAAATAAGATAATTATTTTAAATTAATAAGACATAGGTTAGGCATGGTTAGAAGTGGAAAGGGACCAAGGGGACCAAGGGGGGAGTCGACCAAGGGTTAGACACAATTTCAGTGTCTACATTTGCCCCTTTTTGTCTTGTTGGTTGTTCTTAACGAACTGCAAGACAAAAATAGGAGTAATTTTCCCTAGGGGTGGGATAAGGTTGATTTTGTCCTATTGGTTGTTCAAATGAGCTACAAGACAAAAATAAGAGGTTGATTTCACCAGGTGTGGGATCAGGTATTCCCCCTCAAAGTAGGAGTTGAGGGAAGGGAACCTAATGTCGGGTGCTAATTTGATAGAGAGTGGATGAAAAATGGTGAAGATGGAGTGTGAACACTGAAATAGTCGTTATTTCATGTATACCACTTCACGGAATGGTCAGGTCAAATTGTCGCAGGTCGAGGGTCAAGGAGTGCCAAAATTGAAATAACTAGGCCCCAGCATTTGGTTGTAGCTGATTGGGTTATTTAATCTAAGCTGAAGCTCCAATGGTCGCCATGTTCCAGGTATCTCAGGCTCTTGAAGTGCTCTTAGAAACATGAAAATGTCACAAGTAGTGGGGATCAACTAGCTTGCAATCCTATACTTGTGAGGGTCAAAATATGGGTTGCGAATAATTTTGCTAACCATTCGTAAGGTACCATACATGTAAAAACAACCAAGGCAACGTTTGTCTTGGAAGTGGTCAGAGTCTGAGGAGATAGTAATGATCTCCAAGGTTGTCGGTCGAGGCCAAGTCATGGTCAAAGGGAGAATGATTTGTCCATCAAGTAGACAAACAAATGAGGGTGATCAAGCTAACCTCAGAGGACATCGTGTCATCTAAGTGCTGCCTACATAGTCCTAATCTTAGGGCCTCAGACCAATGTAGTTCAGACAAAGAGTCAAAGAGTTTGATAGGTTGGTTTGGTCATGTGTTGAAATGATGAGGATAAGATTATGTTACAGCCTTTTCCATATTGTGTGATGGTGTATTCTGTAACATTGGTCGAGGGATCTTTCATCCCTAGCAATTTTCCATATTCGTGATGGATGTATGCTAAAAATGAATTGAGTCTATTTATGCTTCAGCAAGTAATGGTTTATGCTTAACATAAATTGTGTGGTCGATAGTTTCTATGTGTATTCGTGTCCATAGAAACTATGTGAAATGGACTATGTCATGTATGATGTGATGATGTCATGTTGTTGGTCTGAAAATGTTGGGTTGAGTTGGTTTGACAAATAATGTGGTTGAATGTGACCAAAGTGTGAAAAAGAAAGTGAAAGGCAAATTGCTCTTTCATTGACATGGACCAGAGTGATAGCATAGATAGGGGTTGTTAGAACCAAGAGCCCAATTCATGCATTACGTCATTGACCATGGGTTGTGTTAGAAAGGTAATGAATCACTTTGACATTAAAGTGAGCTCGAAGTCCCTTAAACAGGTGTTATGATAGGAGGAGAGGGTAACCCATTTTAGTAGGGAGAACCTTGTCTCTTTTTATAGGAGACCCTGAGACAACTACAAGCCAAGTCCATGACCCTATTTTTTTTTAAGAATTTTTGTTTGACAGACTGATCAATGCAGGAAGTCCACATAGAGATGTCATTTGCTTTGTGGTCATTTGTGAAGCTGATCGATGCAGAAAGCTTCTATAAGAGTGTTGTTTATAGCAAGATTTAGTCATAGCCATCCTTTGAGGGAGTGGTCTATATTTTTGCTTTATATGTATATATATATATATGAGGGCTTTGGATAGCTGTCCTTCGAGGGAGTAGTCTATTAGCTACAGCAATGATAGTATAGCTATCCTTCGAGGGAGCAGTCTGTGTTTGTGAATTTGTGACCTTTGATATTTTGACATCTTGATTTATTTTTTAACAAAATTTTGAGTCATGAACAAGACTATAGAAGTTCAAGGGCTCCCTTTTATTAGGACAAAGCATCCATACGTTATAAAAGGGTTATATAGGATTTGTTAAGGGGAATAGGGTTGAAAGGAATGAGGATTAAGAAGATGGGGATTGCTCAAGGGACGAGCTCAAGTTAAATGTCAAGTGAGTGAGTACTTGACTAATAGTAGAATGGTCACAGATGCAAGGCATGAAAGGGGTCAAGTTCTGATAAGTCCCTGGTCTATGCTTGTGTGTTATGATAAGGTCCGATTCAATTAGGAGCAAATTTTCCCCATTTGCCTCTTCGAGATTGGTCACGTGTTGATTGATGTTGGATATAAAGATGACTAAGAAGTTGGTCAATGCTTGGTCGAGGTCAGTTTGATGCTTGGTCGGGGTCATGATTAAAAGGTTGGTTGAAGGTTTGGTCAAGACTTGGTTGATGTTTGGTCAAGGCTTAGTCGAGGCTTGGTTGAGGTTGGTTGAGACTTAGTCGATGTGTGATTGATATTTGGTCGAGGTCAGGTTAAATGTTTGGATGAAAAGGTTGGTTGATGTTTGGTTGAGGTCAGGTTGAATGTTTGGTCAAAGATAGGTTGAATGTTTGGTCGAGGTTAGGTTGAGGCTTGGTTGAGGCCTAGTCGAGGTTTAAGATTAAAAGAGTGATTTGGTCAAGACTGGGTTGAAAGGTTGGTCGAGGCTTGGATGAACGTTGAATTCCCCCAGTAGCTAGGGATAATGTTTGACAGATTGGTCACAGTTAGTTGAGGCTTGGTGGTTAGATTGATTGTGTTGATGTTGAATAAGGGGGTTAAAGGGACCATAGTCTGGCATGGAGATCTCAATTTAGGTGATGAGGTTTGAGAAGCATGGGTCGGTGTTGATGATTTGTCTAAGGGGAGGTCAAGAGGATCCTTGATGAGAAGGGTATCCTTTTTTTGGTGTTGATGAATGACAGATTTAAGAGCACAATAATGCTCAGTGTCATGTCTCAGAGTGTGATGATAGTGGCAAAACTTAGAGTTGTCAAACCAAGATGGTCTTGATCTGGGAGTTGATGAATGGGGCAGCGTTGAAGGTTTGTTGATAATATGGTCAAGAAGAAGGGTGTCTTTCTCCAAACATTAGTGAATGACAACCTTGAGGGCACAATAATGCTCAGTGTCGTGTCCAGGCATGCGATGATATGCACAAATCTGAGTGTCATTGAACCAGGGTGGTTTTGGTCTGAGGGATTGATATGGTTTAAGAGGTGGGAGACTGATATGAGAAGACTGCAACAATTGCCATAATAGTAAGGCATAAGAACCTGCTAATGGGTCTATGCATCTTGTTGCAGTGAGGGTTGATGACTTTGGTTTGAGAGGCATAAGAAGCATTGGTCGTACCATCATTTTTGTGGGTGGTATAGCCACACGTGTAGATGGCACTTTGGTGGTGATAGGTGTTGGATGTTTTGGAGGAAATATATGTCTGATGGGTTGAGAGAGTAATGGAGGTGACTTGCCTCTGTGAAGTATGGGAGTAGGAAGCACTCTTATTAAAGTGGACAGATGCGGGCCCAAAATTGAAGGTAATGATGAAGGTGGGGGAGGAGTCATCCGGTGTGGTTTAGTGGCATTCTTTGGTTTGGGTTGAGGGCCACCATTGTGCGAGGTGAGGTTAGATATGGGTTTGGGTTTGGATGTGGACAGAGGTGGGTGAGATGTAGCAATCTTAGGCAAAAGGCAAGAGGAAACCATGATTGGGTCTTCCTCAATCAAAATGGGTGAAGAGACTGGTTCTTCTCTTCATGGAGAAGAAATAGGAGAGTGTGGCTCCTCAAGAGGGTAGAGGGCAGGGATGATTGTGCCTTCGACTTGTGGTTGAGGAGTAGGCAAGGTAAGGTCCTCAGATGATGGTAGGGCTAATGGCATTGGTATGGTCAAGGTGTCCTCCAATATAAGAGAGGTCGATGGAGAACTAATAGGAGAAGAAAGTTCTTCATCCTGTGGAGGAGGTTGGTCAGGGACAAGATGCAAGACTATGTTGATCATGTGTATATCATGCTCGTGGGACCTATCAGCCATGGTCTAGACATTGTTTTGATTAGGAGGATGGTTAGAAAAAGGTTGTTTTAAGATGTCGATGTTGTGATTGGGCAGCGTGATCGAGTTATCCAAAACAAGATCCCCCTTGTCAATCATATCTTGGACAATGTTTTTGAAGGTTCGGTAATTGTTGATATCATGGCCTTGGACACGATGGAAGTGACAGAAGTCATTCTCCCTATACCAGGTAGGGAGGGTTTTTGAAGAATCGAATTGAGGTGGTTGGATTGGAGGGAGATTGAGGACCCCCTGTTTGACAAGTTTTTCCAAAATAGAAGCGTATGATTCTCCAAGTGGAGTGTAGTTACACTGTATGTACCATTGTTGGAATTGTTTGGTGATGCTTTAAGATGTTAAATCTTGTTGGTCAATTGTTGTTGAGGATGGTGATCTAATGACCATAGTGTTGGCCACTCCTTTGGACTTGGAGTGGGAAGAAGAAGGTCTGGAAGAAGAAGGGTCATCGGCTCTTGCGTTGGTATTATGCAATTTGACCTTATCTTCTTTAATGGTGCAGAGTTCAAGATTTTGGGCCATGGTGAAAGCCTCATCAAAAGTGTAGAATGTTTGAACCTACAAGGTGGATGAGATGTGCATGGCACATGCTCAAGAAAAGATCTCGATGAGCTCAAGTTGAGGCAAGGAGAAGGAGAGCTAGTTGATCAAGCCTCTCCAACAGGCGACAAAATTGGCTATTGATTCATCATCAAATTGCCTGATGGAGTAGAGGTCTGTGATCAAGACTTGTTTGGTGATATTGATAGAAAAATGGTCGAGAAAAAATTGGGTGAGTTGAGTGAATGAAAAGATAGAATGACTGGTAAGAGAGTTGTACCAATCAAGGGCAGGGCCAGAAAGCAACATGGGGAATGTGCGTAGAAGTAATGCATCGTCATGGGCTATGAGATAACAAGCATGTATGAATGCTCGTAGATGTTGTTGTGGGTCTTCCTTACTCTAGAAGTGAGTAAACTTAGGAAGCTCCCACTGGTTGGGGTATGGTCGGATTGGGACAGAGGGATGGATGGGTTTGTTACAAATTTGGTCATATGAAAGGGCATTGCTTGAACCAAAAATAAAAGCTTCAAGACTAGACATTTTGTCCATCAGCATCTTGATGAGATCAGCTGACAGATTGGTAGATGGAGTGCCCCCTAGGTTGTAGGGTGCTTGAAAGGTGCTAGAAGGGGCATACAACGTAGTCAGTTGCGCTTGTAGGGGTGCAACGTATTGATAACTAGTCGTTGGGACAGAAGTGGAGGCCAAGGGTGGTTGTGTCATGAAGGTAGAAGGCATAAGTTGACTAGATACCCCCAAAGATAGTTACATGGTGGCATTGGCAAAAGGGGAGGTAGACACTCCTACATTTATAGGTGCAAGAGTGTGTGGAGTTGAGATAATCAAGTTCTGGTATGATGTAGAACTTGGTTAAATTGTGGGTGGTTGAGGGGGTAATGAAACCCTGATGGAGGTTGGTCTAAAAATAGACGGGGAGGCCAAAATTTGCATATTGGCCATGGTTGGGTTAATGGTTGAGGCAATAGTTTGAGTCATAAAAGGCTGGGTAGCGGATGGTGTTGATGCCATCACCGCTTCACCCAAAAAGTCTTGCATTTGGTTTCTTGCGAGATAGTTTTAGAGGGCTTTGACATTGAGGTCCAAGAATATTTCAAAATCTTGGTCCCCTTCAGGGACAATGGGGGTTTGAGTCAGGGTCAGTCAAGTTGGAGTTCATTCAGTCTTTATATTAAACTCCATTAGGGAACTGGTTATGGACGGTGAAGGTGGAAGCGGTTGATGCCTCACGTGATCAAGAAGAGCCTTGGTTTGACTGCGTGTCAAAACCATTCAAGGCAAGAGGGGTCAAGTTTCAAAAATTGTGTTTTTTTAGTTTTAGAAACTTAGAATGTGATTTTGGTAGAAAAAAGGGCAGCTTTTAGGCTATTGTTTTGGAAAAAAGGACTGTGACAGTGATCGACATCAGCTAAAAAATTGATGTCGATGAGAATAAGTGGCCAACGTCGGTCAAATAATTGATGTCGGCAAAGAAACATCACCGATGTCGGTGGAAAAATTGATGTTAGTGACTGTGGTTTCTAGAAACTCAAAGAATTTGAAAGTTTTTGGAAAAAAGGAAGAAGAACGTCCTCACTAGCTCAAAAAACTAGATGGGAACAAAAAAATAGATGAAGACAGGCAAACCCTAAGCATTAAATCCTAAGAATCTACTTTTAGAATCCTGTTGGCTTATGCCTTAGAATATGTTTGGGAGGTTGGCTTGCAGAACGAGTCCTAGAAGAGGTAGTCTATGGATGGTTTCAGGTTAGTTTAGGTGCTCAAGAGTCTGCATTAGGTTCCGTACATGGCCTGGTGCTAAGGAGCAAGCTCCCCTCACTTCACGAGCCCAGTGATAAGCTGGGCTCACTTAGCCAAAATATACTTTCCCTAGAGATTATCCTCTACCAGAGAATAGAGTGGGCTTTCCCCTTGGTGGTGAAGTCCAAGTGGGATTGCCAGGATGGGTAAGGTATCCCCTGGGTGATGAAATCCCAGTCGGGCCTTATCTCAGGTGAGTTAAGATGTTTGATTTGTGCAAGTGATTTAGTTGTGTAACATAAGTGGCCTATGATTAATTCATGATTCGGTTGTTAATTACTAGATGTGGACTAAGTATGCAGTCAAGAAGAAATGAAATGCAAAATATTTTAAGCCCAAAATGAAATGTGAGTTCGGATGAAAACAAGTTGAGAAAGGGTTGAAGAGTATGACTTTTGACTAGTCTAAGATGCAAGAAAATAAAGAAGAGTTCTTTTTAATCCTGTTAATAGTGTCTTTTGGAAGAGATAGAAGAAAGAGTTGAAAAGGAGAAACCTAATGCACCTATATGAAAAGAAAGAAAAGAACCCAAGGAAGACCCTAGTGTCTCACCGAGCGTGCCAGAATGTTTCTATATGATTTTCACTTTCACATTCAAAAAGGAAATGAGAAACTAAGAGAAATGGTCTAAGGCTTATATGTACCTAGATGAAGTCTTGCACACCAAATTCAGACGATAGCAGGAACTCCTCTTTGGTTGTGGAGGATGACACCTGTAAAAGATAGAGACTAAAACATAGAAGTTGTTAGATGGCTAAAAAGTGGACTTCCAAGCGAAAGCTTGGTCCTAGAAGTGCAAAGACTTCTTGGAGGATGAAAGCCCACTGATTTTTAAAAGAATGTCTGATAAAAAGTAGAATGATAAAAGACTGAAATGATAAAGATAGAATGAAAGAAATGAAAGCAAATGCATACCTTTTTGCAGTAATCTATCTTGCACAGTCACTGATGTCGGTGGTTCTGCCGGCAACAGTCAAGGAAGGTCGCCAACGTCGATTAGTCTACTGACGTCAGTGGCGATAATGGTTGAGGTCGGTCAGGGTAATCCATAGAATGGTCAGAGAGCTTGTTTTGGTGGTCTGTGCAGAGCTGTAAGGTAGAAAGGATGTTCTAGATAGGAGACCAAAGGGAGGATAGGGTGACAAGGAGATAGGGATTTAGAGAAGGCCTTTTAGCCTCTTTGAGAAGAGCAGGTTGGGTCTGTATTAAGGATGCCTGGAATGGATAGTAGACAGAATGCTAATATATTTGAAATGACACTGAAATAAAAATATTACAAATACTTAGCTGTGACACGAGTTGACAGAGGTGCAGGAGCTATGTTTCTGTTGTGGCTGGTGATGGAGCTATTATTGATGCTTGGTAGTGTAGAAGACCTGTTGTTGTTGTAGCTTGATGTGTGTACTTGAGAGAGAGAGTGAGAGGTCTACTGATTGGAAGGATTGATAGATTGAGGAGTGAAAGATCAGATTGCTAAAGGTTGAAAGGTCAGATTGAAAGATTGAGAAAAGGCAGATGCAAAGATTAGAAAAACTAGGTCCTGCATTCGGGTCAAAAATGTAGTTATGAAGGAAATTGATGCCAGCAATATCGTCAACGTCGGTTGATAGTTGACCGACGTCGGTGGTTGGAAGGTAGGAAAAAGGCTAAAAATAGCCTTTTATCTATTTTCCCAACTATCGGGTCAGTGGGTCGGGGGAAGAAATGGTCGAAGGTGGCTTAATAAGTGCGGGAAATGAGTGGGATAAGGGAAATGGGGTCTTAAATCATTTAAGACTTGGCAAGGGGTAGTGGAGGGGAAGTTGGAATAGGTCATAGGGTAATAAATAAGGGTATCCAAGGGCAAAAAATCCAAGGAGAGGAGAGGTGGCATGGGTGAGGTGGCAAGGGGAGAGAGAGAAGGAAGGAGAGAAGTATTAATTTAAAATAAGATAACTATTTTAAATTAATAAGACATAGGTTAGGCATGGTTAGAAGTGGAAATGGACCAAGGGGACCAAGGGGGGAGTTGACCAAGGGTTAGACATGATTTTGATGTCTACAGTTGCCTATAAGGATTAAACTCCCTCATATATATAAAAATTAAAAACCTCATAAAGATACCTCTATGACCTCTAACAATTTTCAAAAAGGTAAGATTACTATGCCCTAGGTTCAAACTAAGCCATCCATATTAGGGCCTCATCTTTCCTCTAAAATAAATATCATAATTATAGGTCCACCTCTCAAAGGACCAAAGTTAGCTCACCAACACCAATACCCCATATCAAACCATCAATTTATTATTACCCTAAAACTTATCTAAGATACCTCAACCACCCATTAATGTCACTCATACAATCAACATGAAAAATAAAGGTGTGAAGGTAATCATGGTCTAAAAATTGATACCTTAAAGAATGACAAAATCCCACCAAGACCCATTACAGGAACATATTCCACCATCCTTGATCAAATTTTACAAACTTCCCTCATCACATTACCATCCATAAAAACTATTAACCCTCCTATCCAGGAATTGACATGATATAAGGGAGATAATATATGTGCCTATCATAGGATACTAGAACATCATACGAAAATCTACAATGCTCTCAGAGCCTTGATCCAAGATCTCTTGGAGGAAGATGACCTCTTAATTGAAAAACCTTGTCTTGATCCTCTCTTTAACCAAAAAACTAAAGCCATAACTACCTCTGAGACTAACATGGTTTATGCCTTAAATTTTTTACAAGAAAAATTGAAACAAACATCAAAAGGCATAGTTAATATCCTCAACTCTAACCCTGCTAACTCTTTTCCAACAACCCCACAAGTCTTATAAACATGAGTAACTCTAGAACTTCAACAAATCAACCACTATTAAATATTAACATGATAAACATAACCACATGATCTCAAGCACAAGGCCCAAAAACTAGAAAAAAATAAAGTCAGATTTTCATTTATAAAGACCCCTGCCTCAACTACATATATACCCAAATTGTTTCCCCTAACCCATTATTGGATTGTTCACACCAACTTGGCATCCACCTCAGTGGGTCTAGATATTTTTGGCAAGTGTTTATCTTAATGGTTTTGTTATCCATCTAGAGGATTTAGTGAAAATATTATGCCAACTAGATGATGACTAACCATCTCCTACATATTCTAAGCATTAACAAAGATTTGAAGAAATATGACAAGTGTAGTGTGGGGATCATAGGATCATGGAGCTAGTAGTTATGATGATAGAACTCTAGCTCAACACTTAGCTTGCATCTTCCACCCTAGCAAAGATGATCCTAAAAGGATTGTATAAAGAGATCAAACCAAAGGATGAAAAATAGAGAGCAAAAACTGTATTGAAGCTTTGGCAGAATGACTTTAAAACCATTCTCTATAAACTCTCCTTAGTAACCATTAAGGATTATAAATATAACTAAGGTAATTTTAGATCCAATTGTATGTGCCCAAGTTCATTTGTGAGCCTTTAGGTTGTCAATATTATGATTTTGAATATAAACTCTTGTTATGGACATTAAACCATGAAAAATGGTATTCCCTTAAAATGTACTTTAAGTGTGTCTAGTTTGCATGTCTGTAGTATTGCTAATAGGATGCAAGTGTTTTATGATGTCACACTTGTGATTAATTATGTGAATTGATGATCATGTGTTTTTTTGGTTTCACTACTATAATGGAGCCTCTATAATTTTTTTGACGTCATTATCATTTTACATAGAAGATGAGTATAGGTCTACACCATTAAACTCAACCCATATTTAATTTGTATGTGTAGGATAGGTAAGAAACTATATGACCCCAAGATTAACCCAAGAAACTCCTATGCCTATGGATATACCTCAAATATGTTTTTAGTGGATTACTTAATGCCCACTCATTAATCCTCATGCCATGGCATAACTAGCCCAATGTGGGCCCCAGTTCCTTCTCAGTTATACTTCAGGTGAGCACATAAGGCCTATGCATTATGTGTATTGATGCCAGCATAATCGAGTGTTTAAATTTTGAGTGTAAATAGAGTTATCCCTTGTTTTCACTTACTTGTAATAAATTACCCTTAGAATTTCACAATAATTAGTTCTGTTACCAGGACCCATGTTGAATTTTATTGCTATAATGATGTGATAGAATGATGTACCAACTTGTTATAAAAAACATTAAGCACTAGCTAAAACAAGTGGGAAATAGTTTTTCACAAAATTACCCAACCTATAAAGTATAAAATAAAATAAAATGGGTTGAGGACAACCTATATGATGCTTTGTATAAGGTATTTTTATATGAGTTACCTGAGCATGTGTACAAGTGGTTGGATACATATTCAACCCACATAATAAGAAGCTATGAATGACACTATAAGTGGACAAAGGAGTGTCTAGAGAGGCTTGGGACCCTACATATTACTTGTACTAGAGTGGTGGATAAATGATGGCAAGGATATATGAATAGATACATACTTAGTTCATAGTATCAACCTATTCATATGAACTAAAGAAGTGAAGTACTAGTTCTTATGTGACCCTAGAGGCACTTTCATGAAGGAGTTTAGCATAGAGCTCAAGAAGCTAATGGTTGACTATAGTTTTAAAACTTTGGTGATGGAAGGCTAAACTATATTCACATATGAGCTACACAAAGGGGAAGAGGTGGATGTGTAGGTGAGGTGTAATGGAAGCGGATGAGAAAATTGACACCTAAGAGATCAGAGGATAAACCTATAATAAGAGATGACACTAACTAATGGATGATCTATAACCTATAAGTGTTGAGAGGACCTATAATGAATAAGAAGGGCATGGGAAATGATCTCTTGAAAAATAGTCACATGAAGATGAGAGGTATAATGAAGTGATGGACCAATCTTTACATTTGACAAGTGTATATTTCATTGAATTCTTATAGAATTTGATAACTATAGATATGCTTGACATGACTACCCCATTTAAAACTATAGTGTGTGCTCATGCACTAGATCCCCTACTTGAAGATAGTATAAAAGTGATTTTTGACTCTACCAATGCCTCAGATCTTAGACATTTAATAGATTTAGGTTGTAACTGTGTTATTAAGTAGATTGTTCTATATGAGGATATAAGAGAAACTACCTCTAGACCATTGAGTGCTAACTTACCATAGTATAACTTGAATGTGATCATACCAATAAAGCTAATGTCAATAATGTAAGGAGGGAAATAGCTTGTAGGAAGTGGTTCAGTACCACAAATGAGTATCACAACCCCACTAGCATCAACTATGCTAGTAGGAATGATAGGACCAATGCTTACCTCCAGGGCTAGAGGAATTAGAGGATCATTACTAGGACATGCATCAGGGGGATAAGTACCACAAATGCTAACTTCCCCCCATATTAAATCTACTACAAAATGGTTATGCACCTTCTAGAGTATCATGGCATGGAAAATGTTAAAAAACATGTGTTGAAGTGTGAATTGAAATAGCACATGTGAGGCATAACCTATTATAATAAAAAGGATACTTAGTTTTTAACCACTTTACTTGATCACACCCACACCTGGGATAAAAAAATTTATCCCAATCAGGCCATGGTTGACTATGATACCCTGAAGGATGTGTTGACCAAATTTAACTTTTTAGTCAAATTAGGGCACCTATAGGTAAAAATTTGATTTTATAGGTTTATATTGGGTGTAATATGAGTGTCATGGGGTGTATTATAGTTTAATTGATGTTATTTAATGTAATAAGATCTTTAGTTTTAATTATATTAATCTATTTATCAAGTTTGGTCATTTAGTGGGTTTTTAAAGGTCATAAATGCAAATCAAACATTTACCAAGGTGTCAAAATGTCATTTTTTTCCTTTATAACATCAAATAGGTCAGATAAAATGTCATCTATGTTATTAACATCATAACATGGTAGGTTCCCTGACTAAAATTGTACAAATAACTAAAAGAGAGAGTAAATGGCACTTGTATAACCTTCTTAGGAAGTGTGACATGTGCAAAAAGATCTTAGGATGCTTATTCATCTTTCCCACACTCATATCCATGATTTAATTACTCTAAGAGTGTCATTTCTTTCTCAAAACCGTTTTTCTTCTTTTTTGGCTTTCTAGACACACAAAAGTGACCTTCTAGTTTTTACTTGGTATGGATAACTCAAGATGTTTCAAGTAAAATTATTAGGGGAGGTTAAATTTAAATTATATAACTTAATTTAAATATAATATTTTTTTAAAATGGTTTCATGTGATTCATGAACCATCCTCATGAAGTTGACTGTGTAAATATGCTAGTTATTTTATGCACCCTATGGGTTTTAACTTGTTTTGGAGGATTTCGTATAATCCAATCGGTAATATTGGCTCTATGTGATTTTTAATTCTTCCTATAATTATTTTCATGGATATTTTCAAGTTTTAATTTGTTTTAAAGATCTAATCACCTCAAGTTTGAAAACTAGCACCTTTCTATATTACAAGCCAGTTTACCACCATTTCTAAAATCTTCATGCTTATTCAATGGAATTAGAGGGGTGTAATAAGTCATTTTATACGTTTTATGTTCTCTTATTTCACTTTAACTTCTTAATGTCTTTCTATAAGAAAGTTCTCTATGAGGATGCAATCATAGCTAGTATACATTCAATTTGTTGTATGACTACCATGAAAAATCAACCAAATGAGCTATATAAGGCTCGAAACCATATCCATGGAGTTATTATAGAGGTATTTAAATTTTTAACACACCTTCAACACAAGATAAAATTATTTGGACATTTTAATGGATGTAAAATGGCACTATAACATTCATATAACACCATTCATATAGTCAGTCATGGAAGCACACCTGTAGGTTCCCTCAAGAGTTATCTTCACATTAAAAGAATGTATTGGATCTTGTTTCAAGATGTTTCTAATTTAAATCATGCATTTGAAAATGTTGATTATGTTTTTAGCTACCAATTAGGCCCTTTACCCTTTCTTGTTGCTCCATTTTACGACACTCACTACTCATACATGCAACCAATGCACACCTATAGGGCCCTACTAACATCATGATGATGTGTAGAGAGATGGACATGGGTTTCTAGCTTCTTAGAATTGTTAAAATAATGTTATGGTGTTATATAATAGCATATAAATTTCACTTTCATATAAGGTTTCATGTTTTTCATATCTAGTTCACTATATACAACCAAAACATCCACCTATATGTGGTTGATTAGGGTGATTAAATTCTTAGATGGACAGGGTGAAGTAAATTGACACCCACTTAGGGTTGTGAGATGTATTATCAAGCCATGACAGACCTATGTAAGGTTTTTAAAGTCAAGAATAAACATAGAATCATGTGTGAAAGTCATGACTAAGTTTTTAGGGTTGTTTTCTAAAAAGGAGAAAAATAGAGGCCCAACCATGTTTTGGGATTATCATATAATAGGGTTTCATTTTCCTTATGTACTTATAAATGACCTAGATTTTTATATTATACCATAGATAAGGCCCATACAAATTTGGAAGAGTAGATGAAGAATGGGATTTGGTTTATTGAAGGTCCAAAGATGCCTCTAAATCTTTATTTCCAAGCAGTAAGTTCTACATGCTCTGAGTCACAAAATGACCTTAATGATTCAAGGTAATAACAAAGCATTCTCACGTGTTTTGAATGGACTTGGCATGTGAAATATTACTAAAAACATAGGAATAATCAAGTTTTGGTTGATATATAATTTTTTACCCTCATCATCACCTACAAGGGTCTCTCTAATTGAAATAGGTACCTACAATAAACACTCAAGCAGTGACCCCAAAACATGATATCTAGTTGGTGATTTAAGACATCATGATAGGTAGATAATAGATCATACATATATATTGTGACATTTTATGGATTCATGGGAATTAAAATCAACATCATGATCAACCTTAGATGATTCAATGTAGCCAACAGTAGTCAGAGATAGGGTTGTCTCAATCATAAGATAGTAGGGACCTAGTTATGATCAATAGTGTATATGACGACTAAATGGGAGGTTGGAATGATGAATCAAGTGAGTGATAACCTTAATTAATATTTATATGATCTCTATATGCCAAAAAAAATGTAAATAAGGCCTACTTAGACCTTTTATAGCCCATATACATCTAAAGCCAATTGTGACTGTATGAAATAGTGAGCTAAGGACAAAAAGTAGGTTATTTGGATTCTTTAAGGTGTTTATAGCCTAAATAGATAGAGAATATATCTAATAACTTACCCAATGGAATTTTAAAGTGTCTTAGGGCCTAATAAAAGGTTTTAAATGTTTAATCCATAAAATATCAAGAAAGGGTCCTCCTCAAACAAAACATAGTTAGTAGATAGTGAGTGAGGGTTTGATACTTATGAAGTTGGCAATGAAATTTGGGATGAATATAAAAGACAAATAGGATAATGATAAATTTAAAAAATTAGGGTTTTTTAGTAACCAATTTAAATACCTAATCATGTTTATATACCTACAATCAAGGTCTATAAAGTTATCTAAACATAGATCACTTGAGAGGCCTACACACAGTACCTTATATGAGTAGCCTGTTTGTTTGAATTTTTGGAGGGTCATGTGAGATGAAAAAGTGCTGAATTTTTTTGAAATTTATCCTCAAGAATTTTATAAGACCTTAAAATAAATATATTGTTTGATAAAATAGGGGAATTGCCCCTATTTTATCTTAGATAGGGGGTACTTCTCCTCATGTACAAACTAACAGTTTTAAGGGGATAGTATAGAAGAGTTAAACCAAGAGTTAGGGAAGAATTAAAGGAAGGTTTGGAGAGTTATAATACACTAGGAAAAATATTTAAATCACATAATATAAGCTATAAACTTGTTTAGATGGTTTAGACTTTTAAGGATACAGTTCAACTTAGGCAAGGATTAGGCCTAATGCCCAAACAAGAGGTCATTTATAATTATAGACTTAGAAATGATTTTAAACATATTTTAACACATTATTGAGGTCACTACATGTATTTTCAATATTTTACCTTGTATATAAAACATTAGGAGAGCCACTTTCTTGCTAAAAACTATTTAGACTGGTACAAAATGTTGAAAACAAGCTTGATAGGAGAAGTTTCAATGCTCATATCTTTTCTAAGGATATTCATGGTGGCCAAATAAGTTTTTATTATTTATTAGGGTCCCATAAAATCATTTTTTTGTAATTTTTCTATGAGTTGGATGTTATATTTTTATGAACAAACCTTAAGACTCAAAATAGGCCTAAAACCATACTAAACCCTTAGCTAAGACCAATTTATGAAAATGGAGTTGGATATATATAAATATGGCATAGTAGGACCATTAATAATATTTTAATTTTTAAATTACTCCCTTGACATACTTCACATGCCAACTAGTTTTATGGAACTATATGGACATGGTACAAAATAGGTTTTTCTCATTGTTTTATGTGTTTTGTAGGTCTATAAAGAGACAAGAGATGAAAAAAAGTTTGGATAAAATATTAGGAATTTTAATAACTTCCTATTTCCATCTAATGATTTGAAAAAAATTCTAAGTGTGTAAATCATTTGCATCATTTCAGCTAGTCAAAACTAGCATATTACACAAACTACGGAGAAGTGTAAAAACTCTAATTAGATGGATTTTTAAGGTGTCCCTAATGATTATAAGTATATATAGGATCTTTAAAAATGTAAATAACTACCTTTTATTTATATTCATGGTAAACTTATGCCTTTTTTGAATCCAAGTGTGCAAGGTTCATGAAAGAGTAGTTTTCTAGATAATAGATGATGATGGCTCACTTTTAGAGGTTTTCAGAGGACCAGGCATGAAACCAATGAATAGATAGGAATTTTGAGATCCTTCCATTCCATTAAAAACATTTTACCTACTCTTAATCAGTTATGGGATGTTTAAATAGGTATGAATCATGAAGGCAATTTTTTAGCAAGAATAATGGTTTTTCACCACTTTTCATGAAGGTTTATGATTTGGATTGACATTTATAGATCTTAAACTTATTTTTTTTCATCACAAATCCTCTTAAAATTCACAATTAACTAATTATCTCATCTTGACAAGTGTCCTTGTGAACCTTGGACGTTTTTCTTCTCCTCTCTCTCTCTCAAGTTCTATAAGAGCTAGCCATTTTGGCATTATATTAGATGCTCCACCTGACTATGGCAAAGCCATACTCAAATGTATACATTTTTATAAATTATACAACTTATTTTTACCTCATATATGACTTTTCTAAGTGTGTTAAATTGGATGATGAATCTTTCTTAGTGAAAACTATGGATTCCTAATTATGTTGTTCCATTCTTTAACCTATTTACAGCCTCTTCTTTTAGGTAATATGAAGTGTTCCAAGAGATGTTAATGGTTTAATTGATTTATTATATTCATTATTTTCCTCATAATCCTATTTTCTATTCCTCCTAGCTTTGCACATTCATCCATAACCTCACAATGTAACATTGATGTGAGAAGATGAAGATTGGAGAAGTGTATGTTCAGTTTGTCCTTTGATTTTAACATGTTATTTGGTGTATCACCTACCTTAGGTTATTTTGATTTAATTTATCCTTCTCCCTTTTCACCCTCCAATTTTATTTGGAGATTCAATCCAAAGTGGTACATCAAGGGAGCTATCCTTATCTAGAGATTCACCTCATTCCTTAGGCTACCCACAAACCTAGAGGTGATTCCATTGTGTGACTTGGATGAGGAGAGATTTTCATCTCCTTAAAGGGTGAAAACATAAGTGATAATAGGATTCATTCATGAAATAGTTTGACATCCTATATTTTTAATAACAGAGCATTACCATGTTGAAATAAATAACCCAAGAACTCTCAAAGAGTGTGCACTTATATGATGCATAACTTAAAACTATCTTATCAAATCTCCCATATGATATTCACCCTTCCCAGCATGTGAAATGTTTCATTGGGGGACTGTTCATGCCATTTTCAAGAGTGATTTCCATTAATACTTTTACAACCCTTGAGAAGTGATTGAATACATACTCAGAACTGAGGTAGTTAGAAGTGTAGAAACTAGAATCAACCCATTTATAGAGGTGCTTATTCCATCTATGGCATTATAAATCCAAAATATTACTTCCATATCTATGTATGATGATTGAAGTGGACTATGGTGTATTGACTATAAATTAAAGGTCCATAATAGAACTAACTACCCATGAAAGAATGTGCATACTCTAATTCTAAGATGTGAAATCTGTCAAGAAGTACATGATGTGAAAAACTATCCATTATTCAACATGCCAACCAAGTCAACATAACCATCTATTATCTTTTTTGTGATGCATGTAACCATACCACTTCTCATTATTAGTTGATTGATGAAATTTGTAAATACATGAAAAGGGGTGGGTGACATGATACAATAGTAGTCAGAGGGAAATCAAAATAAGAGAATGATGGCTATGGCCAACAAAATATAGGCTTTAAGATGTAGTGAGGTTATATAAGGCAAGGTGGAGGATGTGGCAGTATAATATTCCCACCATGCTCATGTTATAAGTGTGGCTCAACATAATATTATCAACATGAATTTCCTATACATCCCATGTATGGGTATTATTGAGGGACCCATAAGGTTGAAGAATTCCTTAACCTTTAAAAAAATTGATCCAAGGTAGGCCTAGCATAGATAAGGGTACAAGGATGATCAAGCATGATAAAAATATGGGAAAATGGACCCCAAAAGTGTAGTCTACATGCACAATGAAAATCAAGGTATAGGTAATTACTCATATTAGATTCACCTCTTAGCTGTCAATTATGCCAGTACTTAAGGTATGCCTTGAGTATGGGTATAATGGTCTAAATGAATGCGTACTATGGTCTAAACCAAAAGCTACACCTTATGTGGACCCAATGCACTAAAAGGATGTACTATAATAGGCTATGAGCTTAATCTAAAACTTGAAAGGGGAGATATAATTAGTACATGAGCTAGAAGCATGGGTTGCTACCTCTTAAAAGAAGTAGGATAGCTAAGAAGCTAAAGCACAAAAATTGACCAAGATCTTATGCCTCCTACAAATTGAGGGTATGATACCCATATTAAATAATTTAATCATGGAACATGTAGGTCAAAAGTAAGTTAAATTCACCATTCCATACATGGAAAGGGCATGAGAAGTCTGACACACTCAGAATGTTGAATATGACCAAGAACTCTTGGTGGATACCACTATTGATAGATGGTCTATCTATGAGGTTATTGTAGACATAGGCACTAAGGTTGACATCTTAACTAAGACTTCTTGGGAGAAAATGGGTAGCCCAGCTTTGATACCTTCCCCTCATGTACTCTTCATTGTTACTAGTAGGATAACTACCCAACACTTTTGGAAGGTCATGGTGTTATGTAAATAATGTATAAATGCACCTCAAAAAGAACTACATGGCCTTTGATAATGGAAAGGAGAGGGTAGTTATACCTCTTTTAAATTACCAAGGACCCCATTATCGAGAGCATGGATATTGAAGATGAAATTAACCATATCTATAACATCATAATGCAAGATACTGAGACTATAAAGCTAAATGATCAAGGGATCCTCTCTTAGGAAGATGTAAAATAAACCTTAGACATCATAGATGTTGCTTATGACTATTGGGTCAAAGAATCATATGAAACCACTACTTGATAGTACATCTTGGTGTGAGAAAACATGTGAAAACTAGTAAATATAGGTTAAATATGTATTGATCATGCTCCTTAAATATGGGTCACTTACACCACAAAAAGGGGAAAAGAGTGTTTCACCTTAGTAAAGGAAAAATTATTACACTTCCATGTTATGAATAAATTAATCCTATGGAATACTATGTCCATGACATTGAGTTATGCATCCTAAGGGAGGTTGATAAAATGGGAGCACTAGTGTACACATTCAAAATCACTACTACCTATTGGTGGGAAGTGCAAAATCCTAGTTTGCCAATTTGGAAAGATGTAAAGGTAGTCATTTGCACTAGATTTTAAAAAATCAATAAGGACCTAAATATTTCAACTTACTTTGGAAACTCTGAACCCATAACACATGTATGTCTTTGCAAAGAAACATGGGCTGATTGGAGTGAAAATAGCCCAAGAAATCTATAGGTGCACATTTTCTACAAAACCTTAAATACTTGGGCATAAGCATGGTACATATTAAATAAGACACATCATAAAATAATAAACTAGAATGCGCTTAAATATTGGTTTGTTCATACCTTTTCCTTTTCTTCTCAAAATATTTAAGTAATTGAGCCATTACAGATAGTTTGAAAGTCAGTGTTTAAGGATACCACTATATTGAAAGAGCACCTAAAGGACATGTTTAGTGAAAAAGGATTAGCATTCCCAACCTTCTTAAAATAACAAATTTTTAATAGTGACCCTAGTGATGAAGATGATGACACATGAAAAGATCATAATTGGAAATATTTTGTAGGGAAAAAGAAGTTAGTGTGCCTAGCTGAGGATAGTGCCCTAGAAAAAGAAGACCCTACCCATGTTTAGGTAGATACAACTGAGGCTAGTAGACAAATTGAGGATTAATATTAGGATAAGCATGAACCCCATTGGGCATCTTTAAAAACTACCAAGTTAGATATCAATATAGAGGATGAACCAAAAATTTCCACTCTAGGTGTTTATTGGTCTAACATAGAACTAACACGTATTGTTGATCTCTTGAAAGAATTACAAGACCTATTCTTTAAAAAATATAAAGATATGAAATGATTCCACCCATCCCTTGGGAAGATGAGAATCAAACTAGTGGACAATTTAAGACTTGTTAAGAAGTGACCTTACAGAATTCACCCAAATCTTTGCACTAGGGTCAAGACTGAGATCGATGGCATGCTAGCCATAGGAGTTATCTACCTTGTGTAAGACTTGGAATCGGTTATCCCCATGTTCATCAACATCAAAAAGGATGGGAATTTTTAAATTTGTGTTGATTACAAAATGTTGAATGCTACTTGTGTGACCAATCCCTTCCCAACTCTGTTCACTGATGAATTATTAGATTGCATCACAAGTTATGAAATATACAAATTTACTAATGGATGTTTAGTTTACCATCAAGTACAAATCAAGGAGGAGGATAATCCCAAAACCACATTTACAATTAATTTTGGATGTTTCACATATAACATAATGCCCTTTAGGCTAAAGAATGCACCAAATATTTTTTATTGGGTGGTGATCACTGCATTTAAAACCTTCATTTACAATTTCCTCTAAGTATATTTATATGATTAGATAGTCTATGGATTGGTAAAAAATCACTATGAAAATTTACACCTAATGTTTGAAAGGTGATAATAGTTAAAAATCTCTTTGAATCTTAAGAAGTGTATTTTCATGACATCATTTGGCACATTGCTTGGGCACATCATCTACAAGGATGGTCTGCTCATTGATCCCACCAAGATTGTGATCATCCTTTAGATTTAAACACCATTAATGAAAAAATACATCCATTTATTTCTTAGACATTATAGGTACTATAAGAATTTCATCAAGGATTATGTCAATATTATAGCACCACTTGACGAACTCTTGTGAAAGGATGGCCTATTCTATTGGGGCACAACAAAGGAAGATGCTTTTGAAACCCTAAACTAAAGCTAACAAGTGGACTGATACTATAATTTACTAGTTAGGTGACTCTATTCCATATCCACATTGATGCCTTGGGTACTATAATCTATGTCATTCTTACACAACTAGGCAAAGGGAAAATAGATCATCATATTTATTTTAAAAGCAAGAACCTAACCAAGGAAGAATAAAATTACACCATGATTGACCATGTGGTGCTCACCATGGTCTATAGCTTGCAAAAGTTTAGAAAATATTTTATAACAACTCCATTTATCTTCTTTACTCATCATAAACTACTTAAGTATGTGGTAAACAAGATCATTTTACATAGGAGCATTTGTTAATGGATCATTTTGTTTCAAGAATTCCAATTTTCTATTGCAGTCAATCCTAAAAAGCAAAACTTATGCCCAAACCATATATCCTAAATCAAATATGGAGATGTGTCATCACTAATTAAATATGATATGCCTAATGCAGAAATCTAAAGTATCTAATGCATCTTAGAAGACTTAGTATAAATTACTAAATTTTAAACCTCCAAATCAGCACTTCAAGCCATGATAACTAAATAAAAGAATCATCTCATGGTTCATGCTTCACCATTTCAACTCATTGGTAGAGAACTATACAAATTGGTCTATGATGAGGTCATGTATCAGTGTGTCCTATATCACAAAAAGGCCTAGTACTAAAATAAGCACATGAGGGTATTACTACAGGGCATTGTGCTAGAGATGCCACAGTGCTAAAAGTACTACAATTAGGATTATAGTGTCCAACTATGTTTAATGATGCAAAATAATACACCAAAATGTGTGACATCTATCAATGCACTATAAATCCCAACCATCGAGATACATTAGACATCTATCAATGCACTAGAAATCCCAACCAAATATCATTACTCAAGTGTTATTTGAAAAATGGGCCATTAATTTTATTATAAATTTTACTCCTATTGCTAGGTGAACATGTGCAAGATACATTTTGGATCCTATAGATTACTTTACAAAGTGGGATAAAGTGGCACTAACTAAAAAATGTATAGCTATTAAAGTAGCAAGGTTCATTTGGGAAAACATTATCAATAGGTATGGGTGCCTAATCAACTTGACTAGTGACTATGGCACACATTTCATTAATAAAATAGTTTAGATCCTATTGTCTAAGTATATGGTGGTGTATCATAAAACAACGCCCTATCACCCCCAATCTAATGGCACTACAGAATCACTCAATAAAATATGAGGGACATGCCTCACAAAAATATTCAATGTTGGTTGTAAGGATCATGATGATCATGTATGAGTGGTGGTATGGGCCTATCACATGACATACAAGTACTTGAATAAGATTACACCATTCCAACTAATTTTTTTCACCGAGTCTATTTTACCTATGGATTTCCTAGTGCACTCATTGTTCATCATGCACATTGGTCAATTGTAAGACCAATATTATTTAAGTTCACTCTTGGAATATTTGGAGAAGATGGATGAGACATGTGCCCAAGCTTGATGGAACCAACAGATAGAGAAGGCCCACCAAAATACATGGCATGACAAGCACATCAAGGGTAAGGTGTTTATAGAAGGTTCATTGGTCTTATTATATGATTCTAGTTTCCTAAGGCACCTAGGTGAATTACACATCATATGGATGGTAAATTATACATCTACAACATCTTAGAGACTAGTGAATGCAAAATGTAGACATTGACTAGAGAAATGCTCCTTGGGAATTTTAACAACAATATATTGAAATTATACCATCACTAAGATGGTGATTATGCCATCTAACACCAAATTTTTGGTTAAAATTTTGTTAGTTTATCTTGTGACCATTATAAAATTGTTATGAGCCAATTCTTTTCCTTTTATTTTATTTCTTTTATGTTTTTTAAATAAGCATGGCACTTTCAAGCCAATAATAGAACATTTTTGGCACTATCACCTACACAAATCAAGTTAGGTGAGTTGAGACTAATCAATTTTTTAGTACCTTAAGCTAGACACCTAATTTTTTGGGTACATATGAAGTCTACTAGACCAAGTAAACTATAAGTATGAATTGATGGGTAAAATGGATAAGGTGTTCGTGCATAAAAGACCACAAGGAATTACTAAGGCACTAGAGGACCAATGTAAGGATTTGTATGGGATAGGGGAGGACAAAGCAAGAGATAATAAAGCATAGAGAAATTGACCAATAAAGTGAGGTGTGATTGAAAGGAAGCATGACATTAGAGAAGATATGAAACCTAGGAGGCTGAAATATGCACATGTGAAACATTGCACCCAAGTAACTAAAATAAAGGTGAAGGTCATGACAAAATGAAAAAAGTGAAATAAAATGATCATTTTGATATTTGAAACCCACCCAAAAATTGATGAGAAGTGAAAATTTGAATTACCCATCACTTCCCTATAGAAAATGTTAGTAGAGTTAATGATATGATGTTGGAAGAACAAAGATCTGCATTGATAAGTAGATGGTGGTAGATTTTTATGGATTTTTAAAATTTTAATTGATTTTAAGGATATAGATGATGCCATCCATCAATTTTGTAGATTATAATAGCATATAAAAATATATATATGAGAGTTTGAAGGTTTAATATCATTTTCAAGAGATCAAAATAGAGCAAGGAGATGAAGCCACAAAACAAGAAAATGCTACTAGAGAGGAAATAAGTTCCCCATAGCCTCCCCAAGTGTGAATAAAAGAGCAAGTAGGATATTGTGTTTCACCCTATGGAGAAGAGGATTAAAATAGAGGGAAGTTGATGGAGAAATAAGAAAGTATAAACTTTAGTAGGATAACTAATGTACTATTAATAGGGTAGGAAGCTCAACAACCAAATACACATGCACATTTCCCATGGCTATAATGTAGACTAGACATAATTTCAAGATTTAACAGGATGAATTAGCCACACTTCAATAGTATCATGTTCAATATGGAGAAGAAAATACTAAGCTTAGAATTTCTTGAAGTGCACATGGATGTAAAAAAAGTTAAATCAATGAGGGAAGTATCCATCACAAAATATGAGGTGCATTTGGTAGACGGAGTCAGCATCATAGAGGTTGATCCATCCACAAGCACAAAGCTTGCCTATAGAGAGATGGAGTACCTGATAAAGTTCATGTTTGGGGAAAAATGGGTATCCTTCACTCATGTATGCAATTTGAAATACTATATCCATAGGATAAGCAATAACATGAAAGAGCTAAACAAAGACTAGATGGTGGACATAGGAAAGAAGACCAAGGTAGGCACCATGCTCTTTGATGTCTCCATCAAAGATAATTTAAAAACCATGGGAGTGACAATTTTTTGAGCTACCAAGTTTCATCAAGCAAGAATACTTGGTACATTTATTTCTCTCATGGGTGCATGGTGACCAATTCTATTTTTTTGGATGACAAATGAAGATTTCTACAAGCCACATAAGTATAATCATAGGGCTACCTAGCATATGAGTAGATATATGGGAGATTTTTTAGGATGATGTAGAGGTAGACAGGGTTATAAAGTTACTAGGATATTACAAGTTAAGATTTGTATTCCCTATAAAATACATCTAAGACCAAGACATAAGGGTAGAAACACACCTAATAAGTGCCAAACTTTTCCCTGGTGGTCAATGGTCATATGTAAGAAAAACCTTCCTTTATATTTCCCACCATATGGCATAAGGATAAGTGTTCAACATATCTAAGTTCATCATAGAGGAGATCATAAATAATTCATAAAAATTCCATCAGGCATGCAATACTTTCTAGTGGGGATACATGCTTATCCTAATGGTGATGAAGGAGATAGGTGTGTTGGATGGTGATGACAACCACCTATGGGTGTTTCCACCAAACCATGAGTCCTCTATGATTAAGTACCAATAATTCATCTACTCCCCTTATTATCACAAAAATATAAACTGAGAGTGAAAGTGTGGCTCAAAAAATATGTGTAGGCCTTTGGAAAGGAGTGGTGTATCCCATAATAACTCCCTTAGTAACTGATGGGAATGATAACCTTCACTATGATGAAACACTTATGTGTGGTATGCCTCACACTCAAAAATTTAAATATGTTAGGTTAGATCTAATTGCCTTATGCATTCTTAGTTAAATACTTTATGTTAGAACTGAAGAGAATCCCAAATGCATAATAAATTGATATCTAGGCTAGGGCCATCGATTATGACATATGAATGATGAGGCACCAATTTATGCACCCAAAAGCCAAGGAAACTAGGGATAAAGAGGATGATAGTGATAGGCCTAACATCCATCCCCTCTAAAGGGTAATAATAAATGGAATAATTTTAAACCTTTACTATGATATGAATCCACACAAGAAGGGTGAAGATCCTGGCAAGGATGATCATTTCCCACTCCTAGATGGCAATAAAGGAAAGGATGCACCAAAATTTCATATAAAGTCACTATTAAAGAAGTGGGGTGAGAAATTATAAGAGATTATGGAGTGAATATAGTTGAAAATAGCCTCTAAGGAAAAAATCATGCCACCTACCCCTAAAAAGCATGTGGCATTCAAACAAGAGGGTGTTTCTTCCATCAAACATCCAAGGAAAAAAACAAAGGGACCTATAGAATTCCCAAGGAAAACCCTTATGGATATGGAAAGAGAGGTAGACCTATCTCCCATAAAAGTAAAAGAGACTAAAGAAGATAGGATAGGGACTTATATCCTATAAATAGAGGAAGGTGAAGAGGAGATCAGTGCTAGAAATGTTTAGGAGGCACTGTAAAGCAATGTGATCATCATGCTAAAAGTAATGGAATAAATGATGAGTCTTACCTCTAAAACAACCTTGATATAGATCCCACAAAATAAAATAATGCTGACATCTAAGGATAAGGCCTCCCTATCATCCCCTCAAACTATCAAGGAGAAAAGAGTGGCCTGGAGAAAGATGGGATTTAGTGATTAAGATATAAACTGGGCTTTGGCACTTGAAGAGAAGTGAAAACTTGCTAGGAATAGAAGAATGAAAATTTGTAGAAGAGAGCCCCAAAGGTACCCTTGAGTGTAAGAAAAAAAGTATAAGTGGTCAAACATGAGCCAACTTACCCTACCAGATAAATAGACAAAGCTACAAAGGTACTCCCAAGTAGTGAAGGGTTGTCTAAACAAAAGGAAGGCAATATTGGTGCCTCAAAGCAACAAATGAAGATAGTTGAGGAGCACCAATAGAAACAAGGCAACCTTAATACTAAAGGAATAACCCTTAAGGTAAATATTGAGAAGTCTTAGGATGAAGAAATGGATGAGGGGGATAATTCCATTAAAGTAATCCCTAAGGAACATATAAATGACTCCTCAAAGGAGCACATCAAATAAAGTAGTGGCACTAGTAAAGAGGAAAAAGTGCACATGGTGAAGGTTGTCATCAAAAAATATGATAGAGATCTTAACATATTGGAAATGGCATAGAAGAATTAGGGGGATGAAGATTTATAATTATATAAAATGATGGCCCCCAATCCATAATGACAAAGATGTGCAAGAAACTATCATTTGTGTTGGCCCATTACATGGATAAACTCCAATTTGAGGCATCAAAGGATTATACTTTGAGACTAGTAGATTTTAAGGTAGGGTAGGAATCCCTTCTTATTGACCCATATTCCATGAACCCATTCTAATCTGGTAATGTGTTAAAAATGGCCATGGAAGTAATGTGTTAGAATATCATAAATGATGGAAAGCTGAGGAAATTAAAGAATCTCCTCAAGGAATCCAAGGATGAAGTGCAAGAAAGTAGGTTCAATTTGAAAAATATTTATGAGTGTGTGGAAACTATTTAGCCATCTCTTCTGGTTGACATCAACACTTTAAACCTTTTAGAGATTGATAATATTTGTGTATTGGTGGAGCAAATGTTCCCAAGACTATATCTTGAGCCAACGTAAGAATAAAAAGAAGAGGAAGAGCTGAATATTATACTAAATAAGGAGATATCTAACAAGATCTAAGAAGTGGAGGATCTCTTCACAAATTGAAGGAGGGCATAGAAGTAGTGGATGTAATCTTCTTTAATTTTTCTAACCAAGCCTCAGTGATAGATGCAAGATTAAAAGAAGTGAAGGATGAGAAGAAGTAGCTGATGGCTAAGGTGTAATTTATAGGCTAGGTGGAAAGGTCTTAGATCATGAATAACATCAACGCATTGAGAAACTAGATCAAAGACCAAGAAAGAACCTTGGAAGAAATATTCCACATTTTATAGACTAAGGCCTATGAGTAAGGAGAGATATTGGATGAAAGTGTGGAAAAGGTTCAAGCCAATATATAAGCCTTCCATATATAAATAGATAAAATAGATACACTTATGCTCACTACTACATCATCTGAGATTGACAGTGTCACAAAATAAATCAAGCTAGTCATAAAGGTATTTAAGGATTTTAATGTATAAATCCAAGAGAATGTACTTGAGTTTTATACTCCCAAGAGTTTTATAGGTTAGTCCAAGGGAAGACTAAGGAATTTTATATGGGGTAATGTTGGGCCCCTAACTCATTATTGGAGGGTTCATGCCAATTTTAAATCCATCTTGGTGCATATAGATATTTTTGGCAAGTGATTCTCCTAACAATTTTGGTAGACATATGGAAGATGCATCACAATTCTTGTGCCAGCTAACCAATGGCTAACCATCTCCCAAATATTCTAGGTATCAATGAATATTTGAATAAACATGGCAAGTATATCATGGGGATCATAGGGTCATGAATTTGGTGGTTATGAAGATAGAATTCTAGCTCAACACTCAGCATGTAGCTTCCACCTTATCAAAGATGCTCCTAAAAGGCTTATATAAGGAGCTCAAATCAAAGGATGAATAAAGGAGAGAAATAACTATATCAAAGCTATGTTAGAATGACTTCAAAACCATCCTCTATAAACTCTTCTCTAGTAGCCATTAAGGCTTAGAAATAGAATGGAGGCCACTCTAGATCCAATTATATATGCCCAAGCTTGTATGTGAGCCTCTAGATTGTCATTATTATGATTTTGAATATAAAATATTTCTATAGAATTTGAACAATCACAAATGGTGTTGCCTTAAAATGTACTTAAGTGTGTTTAGTTCACATGTTTGTAGTATTGCTAATGGGATGTAAGTGATTTCTGATGTCGCACTTATGATTAGTTATGTGAATTGATGATCATGTGTTTTGATGTTTTTACTAATTTAATGGAACCTTTGTAATTTTCTTAACATTATCATAATTTTACATAGAAGATGAGTATAGGTCTATGCCATTAAACCTAACCCCTATTTAATTTGCATGTGTAAGATAGGTAAGTGCCTATATAACCCTAGACTTAAGTTCCCCTAGTAAATATTTATGTCATGGCATAGCTATCCCAATGTGGACCGACCCCTATTCCTTCTCAACTATGATTTAGGTGAGTGCATAAGGCTTGTATCTTATGTGGATTGATGCTAGCTCATTTGATTGTTTAAATGTTGAGCATAAATGGAGTTATCCCATTCTTGCACTTAGTTGTATTAAACTATCCCTATACTTTCACAACACAAACCATCCACTCCAAAACCAAAGTTCTCCATTTTAAAGATAACTCAAAATAATAATTCCTCAAAATTGATGCAAATATTGGTTGTAAAGAATCTCTACCAACTACCCATAAATATGTCCTTATATAAACTTATCCAAAATTCTCCACAACACAATCAAGGTATGATAGAGGAACTATAAGCCATCTAGATACATCAAGATGAACCTTAACCTTTGTCATATTTTATAGGATATTTATAAACATCCTCATCCATTACCTTCGATGACTCTAAAGTATACTCACTATAACCTGAAGACTAGGACCTACCTTTATTCATCACTACCTAAGTTGATTGAATAAATATTAAAAGGGTTATGATTGATAATGAGGATCGCATAAACATTATCTCATCACATGCTTTCTAATAACTCCATTTACTATAAACTATCATATCTCAACCTTCAATTGTTCTATGAGGCTTTAATGACATGGTAGTTCCTACATTAGGTACTATCATCCTCCCTATCTAAGTCAGTGCATGTACCCTCCCTAAGCTATTTTATGTGGTGTTAGTAACCCAAGTTACACCCTAATGAAATATATTACTCAGATCTCCTTCAAACTTGGACTAACATGGGATTGGTCTATAGGTTGTGGGATACCTATACTTAAACCAAACCTCTAGATTATGAGGCTAGATCATATAAATATATCAATTTTGGATCAATTACTAAAACCTATTATAATTTTGGGGTGAAAAGAATTAGAAATAAACTAAAAGGGAAATCTATACTACTAATGGTGATACACCTATATTTCTATTTCATCCACTCAATTTGAACTCCAACAACACTAATGAACAATGCAAATCATTGAATCTTACAACTTCAAGGGTCTCTTATGCAATAGTTTTTCACATAAACGTTTCATCAAGTGACCAAATCATGAGGTAAATGATGGAATTCTTGATTCAAGGCATTAAATAGTCAATATTTCCACTATCAACTCAGTTACTCAACATCAAACACTACATATGACCTACATAAGATGACATACTAATAACTAGGTGAGATTAAGACCTGCCAAGAGAGAAAATACTACCACATGTTCAAATAAAACTAACATAATCACACTAGACCTATATAAAGGAATCTGAAACAATCATTTTTATTATCTTAAGAGGTTTACAAAGTTCAATCTTGGCAGAGTTTCATCATGCCCCAGAGGGGATCTAAAAAAATAGGCTTAAAATCTTGAATATATAGAACATGAGAGAGAGTAAGCTAAGATAATGGTGTATATGATATAAAGAAGAGTAATCCAATCATCAACTCAAGTCAAATTTAGTTACAACTTGCTACCAATATCCCTCAAGACAACTCTCCTTATTTAATGTTCTTACATTCTCTGTTTGGCATTAGAAATAAGGTGGTGGGCTATCATAGACATATAGTTACTTATTGAAACTAATTTTCTATCATGATATGCCACATAATTATAAAATAAATCTTATTAACATAAGATCCAGTCAAGTTAGTGATCACTTCTTGCATGAAACTCAAAACATACATTGATTATCACTTTAGATTAGTTAGCTCATGATAATGATTAATTATGCATGAATTAGCACTTAAAGACTAGTTATGCATGTAATTGCCTCTTGAAGACCATATATGTGTAATGATTTATCTTTAGTATCAGTTATCTATTGTTGTCTCCTAAAAATAACAGTCATTTTTGGAACAACATTTTAATTATTTTGGTTTTACAAACCAAAATAGTATCTTCCAGTTTCAAAATTTGTCTTCAGTATTTAGATTTCTCATTTTCAGAGCTTCTCAAAAAATCTATAGACTTCTGCAAGAATTTTCATCAACAAACAATCAGCAGTAGGTTCAACATTTGGCTCAACTTTAAACAGTTCAAAGGCGGGTTCAACCAAGCGGTTCAACGATTTCATCAGTTGGTTCAAAGGCTTGGCATGCTTCATTAAACCTTTGAATCGGTTCAACAAAGGTTAATCAACTAGGTTCAAAGGGTTGGTTCAAAGCCAAGAGGACTTTTTTGAAGGACAAGTGTCCTTGTAGAGGACACTTCACCGACCAAAGCACTCTTTAACTTTTTCAAAGACTTGACTCCAAAATCACGAGAATTTCACCCAAACTTTTTGCCCAGGGAATTTCACCCACAGAAAATGTCTGTGGGAATGTTCAAAGGAAAATCTCAGGGAAAATTTGTGAAGGGCTGATAGACTTCAAAGAATCATTTCTCAGGGCTCGAAGGGGCAAAGTGTAGTCTAGGAAAGTGCCAAGTGGAAGATAAAAGAAGACCAAGGGATGATGTGCCTGAACACGTCAAATTCAACACAGTCAACTAGCCATTGGAAACATAGTGATGGGCATGAAAACATCAATTTTAGAGACAGAAAAATAGCCATTGATCCTTTGATTCACAGAATAGAATAAATTCACAATTCTCAAGGCCAAGACCAGCAGAATGTGGAGAAGAAGTAGAACAACAAATTAAATCTAAGGCCTGATTCAATTAGCCAAATAAGGAGGAACAATGAAGATAAGATCAGATTGCTAGGTGGAACATTGGAAGTTACAAACTTTCAATAAGTGTGACTTATTTCCTTGCATTTATAAAATCAAATGGGAAAAGTGTCCCTAAGTTCCAGTGTGTCTCCTTAACAGATTTCAATGCAAATTGATGTATTATTTGTTCCCAAGTCCTTTGAAGAGACTATATAAGGGATTTTCTTCTATTGTAACAAAGATCTTCTTTTTGATAATCTGAACGAAACTCTACCAAAATTGAGAGGCATCATTGAGACTTTGTGCTCAGTCTGTTTATCATATTTTGTTAATGAAAACAAGGGACTTTTTTAGACTTTCTGTTGTGATATCTTATTTGTTTCATTGATTTAATAAGCAGAATTATTTAATTTGTCAAGAAGGTGTCTTGGAGAATCAACTATGGAGAGACTTTGCACCCCCGTAGCTGCCATCAGTGTGTTTGTATTTTCATTGCTACGTAAAGAACATTGGAAAGACTTTGAGCTTTCATTGTTCTTCGTATATCACTCTTGATTATTTCATATGTAGACTTTGTGCTGTGTCTTGATTTGTTGGTCACCATACTTCAGTCATATTTTACTTTTATTTCCAGGAGTATTCTTGTGGCTGGTTAAACAGTTCTTCTGAAAGAAGAGGAGTGTTGTCTGTCATTCTCTTGAGTTCTTCCTTTGTTTTATATACATCATCTCTAAAGAAAGAGAGATGGATGTTTGGTCTTACCCTTGAGTACTATTTTTTGTTTATAAATATACATAACATATCCATAGGGAACCTCCCCTTGATGAGAGGAGAGAGAAGTCTCCTTCTGATGTTATAAACTTACACATTAGGATGAAAATCTTCTTACTTTGGCTGATAAGACCTATTTTGTTTACCAGTATGCTGATAGACAAAATAATCAACCAACAGTTTTTAGTGACTCTGCTGGGGATATACATAATATTGTGAAAATTAGAACCTCAAGTTTCAGATTGAAACATCACCTATATAGCCCATTATCATTATAACCTTATCCATTACAGACTCTAGCGACTCTGTTTCATGTCTTACCCATTATCCATTTATAGCCTTACCATTTTCATCCATCTCCATTATATTATCTGGTTTGTAAAACTAGAGCTACTAGGAAAGAAAGCATAGTTTAAAGCCTCAAGCTTTAAGCTGAAGCAGGGCCAATTTCTTTTCCATTTTTGTCCTATAATCTGGCAACTCCACTCAGATGTGTTATCCCTATTGTTCATAATCTGATCATGGCATTTTGAGGCCCCTGGGGTAACTCTTTTGGTCCACTTAATCTAACTCCACCCCTGCATGAGCTACCACTTAGTTAAAAGAAGAATTTCCCCAAATTTTTTTGTGATGGAAGAGTCCACCCTGATGAACACATTGCAGCCTTCACCATAGCATGTGGTGTGATAGGGGTAGAATTTGAAGACGTGGCAGTCAGGCTTTTTGTGGAGACCTTACAAGGTGTTGCTACAGATTGGTTTTACCATTTGCAAGTTAGATCAGTGACTGATTGGGATACTATCAAAGCTAAGTTCAAGCCTATAGAAGATGTGCACACCTTGCTAGCCTAGCTCACTCAGATGAAGAAAGAGCCCCATGAACCTATGAGGGACTTCATTTCTAGGTTCAACAAGCTAAGGCACAGGATTCCCATGGTTGCCCAACCGACACTTCAGAATCTCATGTGTTTCTTCATCAACTCACAACTACCTGAAGTGAGTTTTCTATTGAGACAAGCTAGACACATAGACCTTGAGGCTGCTCAAGACTTGGCTATTGAGCTAGAAGATGACCTTATCTTGGTAGGAAAGATAAGGAGAGATCCTAGTAGAAATAGAGCTTCATCATCTTCTGAATATTCATCTACAAGCACCACTAATCCAATGGTGCAAAAGCTGGCAAATGAATTACTAGCCTTGAAAAGGCAAATGGCACAAAGTATGTCTTCTACTCCTCTATATAAAGATATATCAAGGAGAACATTCCCTAATCAGCCATATCAAGGCAACACTACCAGAAGTCAAGGGCAACCAAATCATCTTCTTCCTCACAAAGGAATCCTACCCTTGAAGCACCTCCAACAAACTCGGTAGTTGGATATCTGGAAATAGAGCATGTTTCCTATTTCCAACCTGAGTTAGAGCAAGAAAATGGCACTGATCTCTTTAGGGAGGATCTAGAAGAATCAGCTGGCAACTCCCACATTGGTTTCCTGAATTACCAAGATGAACCTAGAAGTGAAGGTGAAGTAGTCAAAGGATCATACACCGTATTCACTAGGTCCAAGAATCAGTCAATACAGTAAGCTAACAAAGAGAAGATAGACAAGCGACCCCAACCAGTAATTTCAATTGCTGAGTAGAGAACCCCTCTTCCTTTTCAGTCAAAGGACTCGGTGATTACCAAAGAAGTAAGTACATCAAACATCTCTGCATCGTCTACTTCAACTTCGCAGATCAGTCCTCCCCCTCTCAAAAACGAAAAGGATAAACTCCCATCATCTCTTCTAAGTCCATTATAGTCATTTGACATGATTAATCATGTCAAGGAATCCAAAATTGAAATGACTGAGTTTGAATCCCTACAAGTCAATCCTGAGCAATTAGACATTGATGGAGAACCAAGTATAGACCTATCTGAGGCAAAAATTGTGGTCACCCAAATGTCGGTCCCTGTAGCTCAAATTCTATTTAAGCCTTCAGGTAGGGGTAATTACTTCTTGACCATGGGTGATGCCCCTGTCTCAGCTGATGAAAGTCCTGTAGCTGGCAATCCAGGATTTGATTCAAACAAGGCATCAGAAGAATTAGTAAGGTGTAGTACAAATCAAGAAAGATCTTCCATCTCTAATGAAGAGAAATTTGATAGAAGATCAACTTTTGATGATGCTTGGATCTTGGAATCTGATGGCAGCATTTCTTTCATAGTTGGAGACAAATCTCTATTGCTCAGATTGAACACTGCTCAGGGTGAAGAGGTCAAACTCCTTCACATCAAAGGAGATGTTGAACTGATGGTTTGTTAGGGGTTTGATGCTGACAATCAAAGCATGTGCTGGACTGGACCAGCAGAACAAGTTATGATGGTGGACCATACTGTTGCAAATCAAAATCAGGCAAAGGAACCCTTCGTAGGGAGAGCAAAGAGTTATGGTTTTTAGTTTGAAGACCATGTCCTGCCACAGAGAAAAAAGAAGGAAAGACCAAGAGGAAGATGCAAAAAATTGGTTTCTTGGTGGAGAGCTCCATTTGCCCATCACCATTTTTGGGGACAAAATGTCTTCTTGCTAGTTTACCAAGATGGTGCACTATTTTCACTATCTCTCAAGAAGCAGCATCTAAAATAATTCAATTCTTGAAGTATCAGATCATTGCATATGTATATATGTATATTTGTACAGTTTTTAATTCTATTTTTTTTGTCTATTTCTATTTTTGATGCCTTCCATTTCTGGGTAGCAGGACTCCATAACCCAATGGTACACATGAAGACACTGGAGATTATGGATTCTACTCCTTTCAATTCCTTTTGAAATTGACAGAAGTTCCCCAACTGGAGCTAGCTATTGTCTACTAAAAATAATAGTCATTTTTGGAACAACATTTTAATTATTTTGGTTCTACAAACCAAAATAGTATCTTCCATTTTCAAAATTTGTCTTAAGTTTTCAGATTTCTCATTTTTAGAGCTTCTCAAAAAATCTATAGACTTCTATAGGAATTTTCATCAGTAAACAATCAGCAGTAGGTTCAACATTTGGTTTATCCTTTGGTTCAACTTCAAATAGTTCAAAGGTGAGTTCAACCAAGTGGTTCAACAATTTCATCAGTTGGTTCAAAGGCTTGGCGCGCTTCATTGAACCTTTGAACCGGTTCAACAAAGGTTCATTGACTAGGTTCAAAGGGTTGGTTCAAAGCCAAGAGGACTTTTATGAAGGACAAGTGTCCTTGTGGAGGACACTTCACCGACCAAAGCACTCTTTGACTTTTTCAAAGACTTGACTCCAAACTCGTGAGAATTTCACCTGGACTTTTTACCCAGGGAATTTCACCCGGGGAAAATGTTCGCGGGAATGTTCAAAGGAAAAGCTCGGGGAAAATTTGCGAAGGGCCGATAGACTTCAAAGAATCATTTCTCAAGGCCGAAGGGGCAAAGTACAGTCTGGGAAAGTGCCAAGTGGAAGATAAAAGAAGACCAAGGGATGATGCACCCAAACATGTCAAATTCAACATAGTCAACTAGCCATTGGAAACACAGTGACGGGCATGAAAACATCAATTTTAGAGACAGCAAAATAGCTATTGATCCTTTGATTCACAGAATAGAATACATTCACAATTCTCAAGGCCAAGACCAGTAGAATGCAGAGAAGAAGCAGAACAAAAAATAAAATCTAGGGGCCGATTCAATTAGCCAAATAAGGAAGAATGATGAAGATAAGATCAGATTGCCAAGTGGAACATTGGAAGTTACAAACTTTCAATAAGCATGACTTATTTCCTTGCATTGATAAAATCAAATGGAAAAAGTGTCCCTAAGTTCCAACGTGTCTCCTTAATAGACTTCAAATCAAATTGATGTATTATTTGTTCCCAATTCCTTTGAAGAGACTATATAAGGTATTTTCTTCTATTGTAACAAAGATCTTTTTGATAATCTGAACGAAACTCTGTCGAAATTGAGAGGCATCATTGAGACTTTGTGCTCAGTCTGTTTATCATATTTTGTTAATGAAAACAAGGGACTTTTTCAGACTTTGTGTTGTGATATCTTATTTGTTTCATTGATTTAATAAGTAGAATTAGTTAATTTATCAAGAAGGTGTCCTAGAGAATCAACTGTGGAGAGACTTTGTGCCCCCATAGCTGCCTTCAGTGTGTTTGTATTTTCATTGCTATGTAAAGAACTTTGGAAAGACTTTGAGCTTTCATTGTTCTTCGTATATCACTCTTGAGTATTTCATGTGCAGACTTTGTGTTGTGTCTTGATTTGTTGGTTACCACACTTCAGTCATATTCTACTTTTATTTCTAGGAGTATTCTTCTGGCTGGTTAAACAGTTCTTCTGAAAGAAGAGGAGTGTTGTCTATCATTCTCTTGAGTTCTTCCTTTATTTTTTATACATCATCTCTGAAGAAAGAGAGATGGATGTCTGGTCCTACCCTTGAGTACTATTTTTTATTTATATATATACATAGCATATCCATAGGGAACCTCCCCTTGATGAGAGGAGAGAGAAGTCTCCTTTTGATGTTATAAACTTACACGTTAGGATGACTAGTCTTCTTACTTTGGGTGATAAGACCTATTTTTTTTACCAGTACACTGATAGACAAAATAATCAACCAACATGCATCAACTCACTTCATCAATTTTATATGACATTCTTCACTTACTTGACCAAGTAGGTTTACTAAGCCAATTAAGCCTAGTATACTAACTACTTACACTTTATGGACATAATAACATGCATAAAACTTGAAAATCTTAAAATATGGTGCATTCAATACATGAACCAATGCCTCATATTATGAAATAGGTCCTCCTAGGCAAGCAACACCTACAAATTGGTTAAACTAGTTGACTAGGTCAATCTATCTTGAATTTATGCAGATTGGTTGTTTTGAAAAGACCAATAGGGTAATTTATATGAATGTATTTGATAATGTTATGGCTTTAATAAGTATAAAATTTTCCAAACAAGCATCTCTAATGATTTTAATCCATTAAACTTTTTTGTACCTCTATTGTTTGCACTTTTTCCTCAAAACCCCTATTTTCTACCATGTCCATATAGTTCCTTACATCATGGTACCATTTCTATGACCTTCTATAAGTTTTTTTCATGTTTCATGACTTTTTAGGATGATTCATGTGATTTTGAGTGCAATAAACTTCACTTTTCTCAATATTGGTATGTAGAAGGGTTTGGGAGGGTTTTAGAGGTAAACCTTCTTAACAATGTTTTATAAAGTATGGAACTCCAAAATAGAACTTATTTAAATGCATATTAATTCCATATACCACTTAAAATTTAATTATAATCATGGGTTCCCATGCAAAGAGTGTGTAAAGATATGTACCTAGAGAAGTTTACTTGTAGGGTTTTATATGCATTCTAGACATGCCTATACTCTTAATGAGGTTCATAAACCTCATATCCTAAGAAAACCTCAATCATTCATGTATTATAATTAAATATGGGTCATAAATACATTCTAATATCATTTGGTCAAACTCCTCCTTTGGTGAAAGATATGAGCTCTTTAATAGGTGGTTTGAAAGAGTGTTTAGACTACAAAGTTTGAATTAGCTCCTTGAGAGTGAAATTGAACTTTCCTATATTTTCACATACTTTAAATACCTCATTTATTACCTTTAAAAACTCATAATACCTTATCATGATGTCATATTAGCTTGATAGTGATCCGAGCAACAATTTAGGCGACAATTCGGGTGACAGTTCCACCCCAATTGATGACAGAACTTCTGGGAGCCATAACTTTTGCACCTCAGCTCCAATTGACTGACCATTTGAACCGTTGGAAAGATAAGAATGAGGAAAAAAATTTGAAATTTCATTAGCTTTTATCAATGAATTTTGACCCCCAAAAACCCAATATAAGTTCCCCAAATTTCAATTTTAGTAGTGCAGTCTAAAAATAGTAAGTTTCTAAAAATAGTATTTCCTTGAATTCTATATTGTTTTAAATCTTGGAAGTCGAACCACTTAATCTCCCTAGAGATTGGTGACCTTACATATCCTCCCCATGCTTTCAAAATGTGTATAAATGAAGAGGTAACTTGAAATGTGAAGATAGACATCTCTTCCCAGAAATAAGCATATATTTGTATTGTGATCTTGAGTAATACCACATCTCTTCTCAGAGAATTCATTATTACTATGTTATTTCTATTCTATTGAAATATTTATCAACCAAAACTTCTAAGTTTTGTATTAGTGGTATCAGAGCGATTTGTCTTGAGAGTGTATGATCTCGAGAATGAGGTTAGGCTACAAGAAGCTTGGGTGGGAAACAACAAAGCTTCCAAATTTTCCACCTGTTCACTCCAAATGACTTCAAATGGTGGATGAAATTGAGACATCTAATCCTTTCAAGGAAATGGTGAATGAAGCCCTCTAACGACAACAAGCGTAGATGCTACAACAATTTAGCCAAATTCTTCAAACACTTTCAATGGGAAATCCTGGCTCCACGGCTCCACTTCTTAGTTCCTCATCTAGGGAACTTCCTTTTAGGGCCCCAACACCCTTCAAGCTTTAGGTAAATTTTAATATTCCTACATTTGAAGGCAAAATAAATGCTGATGTAGTAGAAAATTGATTGAATCAACTATCTTCCTACTTCTCTATAAATAAGTTCACTGATGGAGAAAAGATTACTTTTGCTCTTTTGAAATCATCATTGCCTATGAAAAACTGGTGGGAAGTACACAAAAAAAGGTTTAGTATAGATGACATTGGCCTTGAGGTGGAACCTACCTGGGATGATTTTGTGGAAGCGGTGAAAGAAGAATACTATCCCATTGGAACATATGATGATCTGTACATACAGTGGTAACAACTTCACCAAGGTAAGGACCAATTTGTTTAAGATTACACAGACACTTTTCATTCTTTGTCTACAAGATTGGGCATTCAAGAAAATGAGAAACATAAGACTCTCAAATATCATGGTGGACTACAATTGTACATATGAGGGGAAATAGAACTCTTCAATTTGGAAACCCTCAGTGAGGCATACAAATTCATAGTGAAGATTGAACATAATCATGGTAGAAAAAATATGAAGAGTCAACCCTCAAAATGGAAAAGTGACAAGGAAGGTCAAACATGAGGCCAAAATTGGAAGAAAAAGGAGTTTTAGGATAAAAAATCCTAGAAAGTGAAGGCTATAAAATGGTGTGATTACCACAAAATTGGAACTCACTCTAGAAAAGAATGTTGAGCCATCAAGTCATTGCTTTCTGAGTCACAATACTCGACATCTACTACTCTGCCTCATACACAACCCATAGTCGAAGAGGGTGAAGAAGAAATTATAGATGTTGATCCAAACACCATCATCACTTCATCACAAAACTATGAGGAAAGACCAGATGAGAAGGAAATATTATTTCACTCCAAATTATGGGTAAAAGGTAAGCCTCTACATTTCATTCTTGATAGTGGGAGTCAAAATAATTTAATTTCTACTAAAATTATGAAAAGTATAAATCTTTCCATGAAGCCTCATCCAAATCCCTACAATATTGGATGGTTGAGCCCAGGGAGAGACCTCCGTGTCACCCATCAGTGTCTTCTTTCATATGCTATAAAACCATTCCAAGATGAAGTCTTGTGTGATGTGGTCAATCTAGATGTTTGTGATGTACTCCTTGGTTAGCCATTCATGTATGAGTGACATAGCATCTATGAATCACAAACCTGAAGGATCACCCTCACTCTTGGAACATGGCACTAGAGGTTACTAGAAGTACCACCTCCCACATCTGTCTCCCTAATCAGTGCTAAGTAATGTAAGGGATTGGTGGAGAAAACAAATCAATTTGTTCTCATGGTGGTCAAACCATAGAAATCCAAGAACGTTGATGTTGCAGTCCTGATTACACAATCAACACAACAATAGAAGTAGATAGGATGAATCATAGGAGAATATGATGACTTATTTAAGTCACCCATAGGATTTTTACTACATTTTCAGGTAAAACATTCTATCAATTTGATCATGGGATCACCTTTGCCTAACAGTCCTATGTATCGCAGATCAATTTTGGAGAATGATGCGATAAAAAGATAGATTCAAGAATTGATCCAAAAGGGTCACATCAGGCCAATCTCTTCACCTTGTGTTAGCCCAATTGTCTTGGCACTGAAGAAAGATGTAACATGGAGGCTTTGTATTGACTACCAAACCCTAAAAAAAATCTCTGTGAAGAATCGCTATCCTCTCCCTAGGATTGATGACCTACTGGACCAGCTCTGTGGTGTGAAGTTCTTCACCAAAATTGATCTCAAATTTGGTTATCACCAAATTCCCATTGATCCCACTGATGTCTAGAAGACTGCATTCAAATCTAAGGAGGGTCTCTTTGAATGGTTGGTTATGCCTTTTAGCTTAACTAACACACCTACAACCTTTGTGAGGATGATGGATGACATCCTACGACCCTTCACCAACTCATTTGTGGTTGTCTACTTAGATGACATACTCATCTATAGCAAAACATGGGAATAACATTTGAAACATGTTCGTAAGGTGCTTCAAACTCTTTGGGAGCATAAGTTATATGAAATTCTTGACAAATGCACATTTGGGATGACAACAATTCAGTACCTCAGGTACATTGTGAATGAGGAAGGGGTCCATGTTGATCCAAAAAAGATTTGAGTTATTCAAGAATGGCCCACACTAAGGACCCTCACAGAGCTTCACAGCTTTTTGGGTCTTGAAAATTTATACCGCAAGTTTGTTCTTGGATTTTCACATGTTGCTTGGTCACTAACCCAAGTGACTAAAGGAGGAGCTAAAGCTACATTTTAGTGGGGTGAAATACAACAAAGGGCATTTGATAATTTGAATAACAGACTCTACTCGGCCCCTATTCTTGCCTTGCCTAATTTGCATCAACCTTTTGAGTTGATGACAGATGCATCTAAATATGCCATGGGAGCTATCATCTTGTAACATGGCCATCTTATTGCATATCATAGTGAAACTTTCACTAATACAGTCAAGAAATATCCAACATATGATAAGGAGCTCTATACCATTGTGTAAGCCTGCAAACAATGGAAACACTACATCTTGGGGAAAGAAACAGTCATCCACACTGACCACAGACCATTGGAATTCATCCAAACACAAAGAAAACTATGAAATGGGAAGCACCAAAAGTGGGCCACATATCTTCAGCAATTCCACCTGATAATCAAACATAAGAAGGGGAGGTCAAATACAACTATAGATTATCTAAGCTTCCCACCAATTACTGCACTCACAATAGTTCTGGACCTGTGCAGACATGAGACTGTCACTTGGGGTGCTTTGTATGAAGCAGATCCTACCTTTGCTGATACATATCAAGCACTTCAAAAAGGTAAACATGTTTCTAATTTCTATTTGCAAGATAATGTCCTCTGTCATATGGGGCACATCTGTGTTCTAGTTGCAGAGCAATAAAAGATGATATGGGAAGCACACTTTAGTAGGACAGTTGGACACTTTGGTATTGAAAAGACATGGGTAGTTCTTCAAAAACACTTTTATTGGCCCCATATGTGAAAGGATGTGGAAATATATCTCAAATATTTCACCCCATGTGTGATAGCCAAGCCAACAAATAAGAAGCAAGGATTATACATGCCATTGCTAGAACTAACTAGGCCTTGGGAATCCATCTCATTGGATTTTCTCTTAGGTTTGCCCACTTCAAAACATGGTAAGGATTGTATTTTTGTGGTAGTTGATCAGTTTTCAAAAATGGCTATCATGATTGCTTGTAATAAAAATATATCTGCTGAGGAAACTGCTCAACTATATTTTAGTCATGTATGGCTCCATTTTGGTCTCCCCAAGTCCATTGTCTTAGATTGAGATAGCAGGTTCTTGAGCATCTTCTAGTCCAATCTATGGAAGATGATGGATACTAAGCTAATGAAGTCCACATCCTTCCATCCATAGATTGATGGTCAAACAGAGGTGGTAAACTACTTGATTGTTCACATGATTTAGATGTATCACTCTAAACATCCACATACATGGGATGAGGGACTTCTTTTCATATAACATGGATATAATTAGGTGATGCACAGCTCGACCAAGCACAGTCCATTCCAAGTATGTTTTGGGTTATAACCCATGGCACCAATTGATATAGCTATTCCATTTTCCACCATGGAATACACACCCCATGGAAGATCTGAGGCAGCAAAAGCAACAAAGTTTATTAAACAAATGCAACACATCCAGCAATAAGTTCATGACATCCTAGAGAAGATGAATCAAAAGTATAAGCAATGCCATGACAAATATAGGATTACACACCATTTTGCTATGGATGACAAGGTTTGGTTGTGGCTTAAAAAGGAATGACTTTCAGGCCCACATAGAAAGATTCAGCCTCTATGATATGGTCCTGACACCATCACTAGAAGAGTTGGAGAAAATGCTTTTGAGTTGAACCTACCAGCCTACCTTGGTCTGCATCCAATATTTAATGTGGAGCTCCTCAAACCATATCACCCACCTCTACTAGACACTTTATTTATAGCAGAACATCTAGACATTAATGACCTTAATCCACAGAGTTTTGCTCTAGTAGAAGAGGATCAGATTGTGGATACCTGGATGAAGACAATAAGAGGATGCTCTATTCCACTCTATCGAGTGGTCAAAAGGGGCCAGCTTAGCCATCAAGGTGAGTGGCTCATAGAGAATCAAATCAAGAAACAACTACCACACTTGATGAGGAACATTGATGCAATGGGGACCATTGCTTTTAAGGAGGGAGGAATGATCTGGGCAACAATTTAGGTGACAATTCGGGTGACAGTTCCACCCCAATTGATGATGAAACTTCTGGGAGCCATAACTTTTGCACCATAGCTCTAATTGACTCATCATTTGAACTGTTGGAAAGCTAATAATGATGATAAAATCTTGAAATGGCATGATCTTTTCTTGATTAATTTTGACCCCTGAAAAACTAACAAAAGTGCCCCAAAATTCAATTTTAGTAGTGCAGTCTAAAAATAGTAAGTTTCTAAAAATAGTATTTCCTCAAATTCTATATTGTTTCAAATCTTAGAAGTCAAACCACCTAATCTCCATCAATATTTTTGACCTTCCACATCCTCCCCATGCTTTCAAAATGTGTATAAATGAAGAGGTAACCTGAAATGTGAAGATATACATCTCTTCCCAGAGATAAGCATATATTTGTATTGTGATCTTGAGTAATATTACATCTCTTCTTAGAGAATTCATTGTTACTATGTTATTTCTATGCTATTGAAATATTTATCAACTATAACCTCTAAGTTTTGTATCAGATAGGGTCTACAAGTACCTCAATGTGATATAGGTCTTTTAGGCCTAAAATTGGTTTCTAGGCATAATTGGCCAAATCTAGGTGTTAAAGGTCTGAAGGACCTATAATATTATATGGTATATGAAAATATCATGAAACCCACTTGTATATCTTATTTCAACCTCTATTTCATCTTCAAATGATCAAATTACCTATAACTCCTAATCTCTCTATCTTAGGGTTTTTTGGCAATTGAACCTATATAACCCTTAGTTTTGAATTTGGTGACTTTTATCTACTAACCTAAGTTATTATTATCTATGATATGTGTATATGAAACTCTCATTATATTTTTATCCTCTAATATTTATCTGATGGCTTAAATCAACTCTCAATCCACTTGGATACCATCACCACTAACACAGTACACAAGCATGTTTGCATATGACAGCCCTTCAGGGAATTTAACTTGAAACTCTAAATATTAACTACCTTAAGTATAATATTATGACTATAAATATCATCTCATATATATTTAAAACCTTTCATGAATATTAAACCTCTATCTTGCTCTCATAAGACCCTTAATTTGAGTCTCTTATCTCTTCTATGATTTTTCATGGTTGCAGGTGTTCTGTGCTAAAATAGTGAGTGTTTCCAGTGATCATATGGCCTTAAATATTTAATAATAAGATTTATATGATAATTAATATAATTTTTACCAAGAATTAAGTGCTAATTTGACCTGTAGATACCTCAAAATCACAAATTTCCCTAAAATTATCTTCATGAGTTTGATTGTGTGTGGACTATATAAGTATGACAGTGTATGAATATATTTCTCACATCCTTCACACCATAATTTTGGTTTCAACATGGTTAAATGGTTACATGATATATTTTATATATAAACCAATGTTCATCACCTCGTGTTTAGCTTTCCTTTCAGGCCTAGCTATCTATTTTGAGTTGTTAACTTATGTATGCCTTGGAGTGTCTTGATTGCTCTTAGGATTTTTGAGACTTATCCACTAAGTAACAATCTATAAATATTTTAAAAAAAATTTAAATCCTCACCAATATCTATAACACTTCCAACAACCTTTAACTCCCATTGAGTTTCACTTGTAGACCTTATTGACTTGATAATGGTTTGGTCAAAGGAGAACCTACAGGTTGGGGCCTATAGGTCAATTTTTTGACTACATATGCCACCTTAACATCACATATAAACCTTGACCTTGCTGATACTATCAACCTTGTTATTCCACTATCATTTTTTTGACCTATGAGGCATATATCTAGCATAAGGTCATTTTGAGCTTACATACCACTAAGCATAATTATAATCTTATGACTATATGTGGATATTTGTATAGTTGTATGGACTGAGATGGAGTATAAACATGGTGTAAGAATTTTATACCTTTGAGGGGGTTCATTATGTATATTTTAAACTTGAATTTCACTTCATTCATTATATAATATTGTCTATCTCTCACTTGTCTTGATGGTCTCTTAATAAACTCCTTAAGACTATCTTGAAGCATCCCATATAGTTAGTTGTAGGTGAAGATTTAGGTGTTGACTATGACAAAACACATGACTGATTATCAACATGCCTTCTTGGATCATCAAATAGATGATCTAAGAAGGCATGTCGATAATTAGTCATGTGTTTTGTCACAGTCAACACCCCAATCTTCACTATAGATCTTTTTAACTTAACTTTATCACAACCCCAAAATCCATCTTTTCCATCTTTCTCAAACTCAAATCACATAACTTTCTTGAAGATTGGTAGCTTGATTGTGCTTTAAGGTGATTTTATAGATTGAGACCAATTTGGACCTTTTCAAGATAAAATATGTAGTTTATGATCTCATGCTTTCATTAATGGTATCCATAGGTTTCAAAACCTCATTTCAAGCTTTTCTCACCTTGAAAGTCTCTAATCACTACTTTATCATTAACTTGTGACTAAATTTTCTTGGTGGCATGACTATAGGTGATCATTCTTAGGATCTCGATTCTGGATCAACCTTCTTGGTTCATCATATGGCAATTTTTCACCTTTATCATAAAATTAAAACCATTCTTTCTATCCTTCTTCAAATCCAAATACACATAACCCTTTGGAGATAGTAGCTTGATTCTTCCATATATGACTATGAGTGATATTCAAATGTATCTTGTATAGACTAAGACAATATTATATTCTAGAAGACTTTGATGATGATCACCAACATGACTATAATGTTCTTATCTAGTATATAGTGTAAACTTTACTTCACAATCCACATACATCTCTTGAAATTGACATCAACAATAGTTGTAGATGTACTATGACCTTGGTTGTAGGTGGAGGTTATCTATGTGCTTGTATAGATTGAGATGAAGATAGACCTTAATAGGTCACAAAACATTAATATGATTTTTTCCTTCATCCATTGTAACTTAAGGAGATAGTTTGAGTAAATACCTTCAATAAGATATGTTTTATCTCATCCCTTAATTAAATTTTCATGAGAAACCCTTGATTGTGTTGTATTGGTTGTAGGTGATCATTCATTCAGACTTAGTAGGATTTTAAACATTTCATACCATATCCTCATGAACATGATGCTTCCTAGTGTCCTTGACTCTTCTTGATAATTTATTCATGATATGGAAGTGTATATAAGGTGGTGAGATAGTGATTGACACGGGGATGAGAATGGTGGAGTGAAAGGCATGAAATAGTGATAAAATGTAGAGAAAAGACTGTGTGATGGGGATGAAACAAGATGGAGTGAAAAGAACATAAATCTACACCAAAGATGGTCAATGAATGATTTGAGGTAATGATAGACATATACCTTGACTTAATATACCATTTTAGAGGTCATTGATAAGAATATGATGTTAAAATGGAAACTTAGTAGTTTGTTAAAAACCTTAACATATGCTAAATAGTGATTAAGAGGAGGTTTAAGCCTAATTTATGGTATTTTGATCCATATGAATTTGAGGGACCTTAAGGAACCTTGAATTAATAACACATGAATGAAAGAGACCTTTTTAGATAATATTCCAACAAATCTTGAAATTTTTTCTCTCTCTTGATCCATACAATATCTCTTCACTACTTGTAGACTATGAATTTGCATTGTGTGCCTTATTGAGATCCATATGACCTCACAAATGTGTAAATAAGATAAAGACTAACATGGGAAGTTGGATCATGCTCTTGAAAAACTTTGAAAACTTCCATTTTTCTACCATGATGCTTAGATGAGGATAAATGTTAGAAAATCAGTTGATTTCTTGGATGAAGAACACATTATGAATGTCTTGACTTCAAAATTATGGTTTATGAAGGAGAGAGGAGAAATTTGAGAACACTTACCATAGATAAAATATCTTTAACACCCCTTTCTTTACCTATAATTTTAAACCTTGATTTTCTCCCTCATGGTTGTACCATTTGCAAACTTGAAGGGCTATCTTAATAAGCAAAGAAGCTAGATGGATGGAGAGAATCAGATTTGAGCTTGTTTTGGATTCTTTTTCCATAAAACTCCTATGGAAAACTTATAAAAACTCCATCTTCAAACTCTATGACTTTGCTATGTAGAAAAGGTTGTACAATTCCATACTCTTGCATGGAAATACATGAAAATGGCTCCTTTCTTGCATATCTTCCAAACTTAAGGCTTGAAACCACCAATTTAGGGCATGTGAGGAATACCAAGAGTCATGAGGGAGATTAAATAAGAAATATTTTTTTATGATCAAAACTGGGTCAAATTTGGCACATGGGAGTCTTTTGAGGCCAAAATATGCCTTAGAGTTACATGAAAAGATACTTTTCAAAGTATAAAACATTGAATTAAAGCAATTTCATCAATATGAAAGTGTTTCAAAGTATTATGAATGATTTAAAATCCCTTTAAAGTGTTATTTTATCATTTTAAAACCAACACCTTCACTTTTGAGGTAAAATATAAGGTTTTACAAGGATAATTATCAATAAGTACCATAAAGAATACCTTATGGCCTTCTTAAAAGGCTTGAATGAGGCTTCTATGTATCTTAAACACACCTCCAAAACTTATATTTTGTTTCATACCTTAAATATATATGATTATACTATAGAAACACATGACACACATCAAACATAAGACCATGAAAAGACATTGAAACTCACTCCTAAAATGACCGTCAATGAACACTGTGATAGTCAATGAAAGTGTTTAGTGTTAGGGGTTGGAATTTGGCATTGAAAGGATAAATTTACATGTGGTATAAGGGGAATTTCAATATGACATCCTACTAAGGCATCCCTATATTTGTGCTCTGAGTTATGTCCCCTCCACCTTGCATCGATGCCTCAAGTATCAGTATGAAGGAAAAACCCACATTGTCTTAGCAGATTCTCATCCATTCAAAATGTGTAATTTAACATATTAACCTAAAGATGTCTTAATACCTCTAAAAGACTCAATTCCATCATCATCGATCAATTCATCATCTAGTTCAACTATATGCTCATATCACATACCTAATGACTCCCTCAACTCCATGCTTCAATAAATGTCACTAGGGGAATATCAAATATTGATGCTTAATGCACTACCTACTCCTTAGGAATATGGGAACCCAAAAAAATAGTCCCTCTATTATTGTAACCTTGGAGAGTTCATCCCCTTCAATCCTCTTCACCTTCATACCCATTTAATCTATGGAGGCATTGACCAATCCCCTTTATATCATGAAAATCAATCCTATATAAAACCATTTTCCACAAGTTTCTCTTATCTTGATAATCCACACTTTGCATAGACTTATTTGCAGTGGTGTGCTTGGAATGGATTTATCATAAGATGTTATGAGAAAGGATTCTATGAGGTCATACTTAGTGATCTTAGAAAACCACATAAAAAACATAGTCTAGGTTTCAAAACCCCCTTCGAGTATCTCATAATACACATATTCACACCAACACCTTGTCATCAATATGCAACACCACTTTGGATGTTAATGAAGACTCATCATCATCATTACCTAACTCCCCTATAGAAATTTTTGACATCATATCCATTCTAACTAACATTTTTTATCAATAATGTCAACCTATGACCACTCACGTATCAAAATAATAAAGAAACTAGATCTATTCCCATAGCTATCCTTGACATGATAGAGCAAGATCCTCCATCAATTCTAATTGTTCAATGTCAAGATGATGACTCTATCTTAACATATTTGGGGGTAGGAAATACTTACTATAGACACCTAAAATTGGCCACCAATGGCTTCATACTAGACTTTAGACCAATTCTTACCAACCTTTACAAATCTAGCCTAAGAATCTCTAAATGTCTCAAATTTGGATTCATAATATGCAATTTGGCCTATAAATCAAATAAATGGGACAAATACACACATCATATTAATTCAAATCTTATAAAAATGCTAAAATCCATAAATTAAATTAATTAACATGAAAAACCTAATCAAATGCCTAATTAAATTAATCCATAAGCAATTAAATGAATTATCAAAAAGGAAATTCAAAAATCAAAGAATATCTTAGGAATTCATAATTACCTTTTTTGAGTTGTCTAAAATCCAAAATATCTCACCCATGCCTATTTCATGCTAATCATGGGGTTTGGACACCTTTTAACTCTACTAGGATTAATTAAAGAACTAAGGTAAGGTTTGAATCCATTCTAAGCCCCTTTTATAAAACCTATAAATACAAGCATTTACCTCTCATTTATGAGAGCTTGGACATAGTAATGATATAATGTTGGTTTTATGACAATATTGGAAATAATAGAGTTATAATGCCAAAATTGTAAATCACAAGCCAAGACATCAATCCATGAAGCTACACAAAGAAAGCATGATCAAAACCATAGTGATAAGAAAAAAAGGATCCACATAAATCGATTTCCAAAAGACATCTTGATCACAATCCGTGCAAGCCAACGAATAGATATTTTGGAGCATTCAAGGAAGGTAAGAAAGGTTGTTTTTCTTACATTTAAGTTCTACTTTTTCAATTGGTTTTTATTCACTAATCTCCCCTATGATCTAGGCATGGAGGTGTAATGATTTTTTGGTATTTTTTTAATTTAATTTTTTTAATGGAAGCTAACACTTGATCTAACCTCCCCTCTAACATCAAATTCCTAGCATCATAGTCTTAAGACTATCTTGAAATAACAAGGTTGATGAGAACATAGGGTTTAAAAGGTTTGATATTGTGATCATTTAATAAATGGAATGACATAAAATTTAAGGTATTTAAATGTTTCAAAATATAATCTAGGTATTTTGAAGATAAAGGAACAAATAGGAGTCTCAAAGGTTATGTACAGTCCTCAACATACACAATGTTGCCTACCTAACCTAAAGAAAGGATATTTTTTGGCTCAAAGGATAAAGGAATGTGTGAATTGGAAAAGAGCCTTGAAAAATTTATACAGCATCACATGATATTCAAGCTCACTTGAGTATAGAAGATAAAAAATCAATCATGACCTTCTTTAGCCCTATAGTCTAAGTTGCATACATAGACTTGCAATAGAAAGTGGTGAAGTATTGGTTAGTAGAAGTTGACAAGGAATTTTAAAACATTATGAATAAATTGAATAAATTGTATAAACATTTCATGATGTTTAGACCCTAAAAGAGAAATAATAAAGTAGGCAACATAGTGAGTTAGGGTCTCTTAGTCATCTCGGCTTGTAAACCCTAAGCTTAGAGCAATGAGAGTGTTGAAAAGTTTGATGGAGGAATATGGTCTGATAATTATTTGAATATGTTAATTAGGAACTTATAAATTTAATGAGATAATTTGAGTTTATATAAAACTTAAGAACACCACCTACAAACTGCAAACTTGCTTAGACCCTTCAAAATGCCTTGTTTCCACCCAAGAGGCTAGATTGCTTTAATTGGTATGAAACATATGATATGAATGGGACCTTTTGTTCTTGTAGTAAATTATCCACCATAATTTAATTCAATTTTTTAAAATTGGTTTGAGGATTCATAAATCATCACTAAGAGTTCTAAGTACTTCCATGCTGCGTAGGAGGGCTATAGTGACCAGTTTATAGAGACGGACTTTAAAATCATATAAAATGCCACAACTTTCTCCTAAATCCTCTTGGATTTTTTTTAGTAATATGATAAGTTTCTTAACATGTACTTTAATTATACAGATTGATGTATATATTATCATAAATTCCTCATTTTACATGTTTTTTATGTTTTACAGAGATGGATACTTTCCAATTAGTGGAAGAGGTCATATGGAACTTATTTTATCTCCTTAAATTAATAACCTTGCTCAAGAACCCATGGAAGTGACCAAATAAACTCTATTTTTCAAGGTAATCCAAAAAGCCTTTGTGAATGGCTTATTTTTTCCATTTCATGGTTTGGCTATAAGAATAATGTTACAAAATTCCAAACTTAACAATGAGATTTGTTTTTCCATGGGTAAATTTAATCACACACTTATTATATGTTTCATAATTATAAGAGGATTTTCACACCAAAATCCACTTTCTAGGCCTAGAGGCCTAATTAGGCCTAATTGGCAGAAGTGATAGGCAAAAAAACTAGACTTCCATTTGGCTTTAGCTCATGAAATTTGGTATGAAACTATAATGAAATATAGGTTACTATAATATGCATTTATTTTGTTAATATAATCCATACAACTCCCACACAAAGATAAAAATAGGAAAAAAAGGCTACAAGGAATGAGGTATAATTAAGGATTTTTGCAGAGAATGACTTGTCGGGGCTAGTTTAAGACCTTAAAATGGATTGTTGTAGGTCTAATATGATGTCAATAATCCATCCTATTTCACTAAAATTATGTCTATTTCAATTCTAAATAAAAATATATAATAAGGATAGGTATAAGTGATTAGAGTGAACCTAGATTGGTTTGCATGCCATATCAAGACATTGTGAGCACTCCTCTTTGGTTGGGGAGGACTACTTCTAAGTAAGAAAGAACTACCACAAAGATGTTTGTTTGTAGATATATGGGTGTAATGTCCCTTACTTAGGGGCTCTCTTATCTGCACAAAAACTCTGATACCAAAGACCAAAGCTCTGATACCACTGTAATATCCCCTTCTAAACAGGAAATATAGCAACACAAAAAATCTGAACCAAGATATAATCGATGTTGAATAAATTCAGAAAGATCACAATAATATAGTCTTTTAATAACAAATTACAGATTGTATCACTTGTCCTTGTAAATTATTACAATTGCAGTCCTCTAATATGTATATAAAAATGAAATACAGTCTTGAAAACCCTGGCTTTGAAAATCTGGAAGTGCAAATTGAGTTCTGGAAAGTCTCGGCCCTTCTGTGTGGACACACAGTCGCCGTCATCGGTCGATATCTCGCCGTCGTCGGTCGATATCTCACCGACATCGGTCTCTGCCGGTCGGATTTCTGCCGACGTCGGTCTTCAGTCGACCGATGTCAGTCACTACAACCCTCTGTCTGTCGAGGTCGGTTCCTGCATTGATCTGAACGAACCCGTATGGATTCTGTACGGCCGCAAATTAGCACAACTTCCCTGTTTTCAACCCTTGATCTGAAGATATATGTCTCTAGCACAGTAGATCTCTAGCTGTATAATTTATTGAATCAAAACATAAAGTAATAAATACCTGGAATATCTGTGATAACTTCTGTGTGAAGTTATCTCTCAAACCTGAAATTCTGTGATAACTTCTGGATGAAGCTATCTCTCACTTTGGCAATAGATTAGCTGATATTCCACAGCCTCTTAATTGCACACACTGAAGAGGGAACATTCTCCAATGCAAATGGAATCCTTGAACCCTAGGCTCAGTCTTCACAGAAGAAATTCTCAAAATCAATATCAATATTCAATAGCATAATGAACAATGGCCTCCATGAGAAACCCTTATACCCTCAAAAGATATGCTTGCCCTAATTAGGGTTTCTTAAATTAGAATTAGGGTTTCTAATTAAAAATAGGCTAAATAATTAATATTTGATTAAATCAATCAAATATTAATATCTCCCTCAATACATGTCGGATCCACGAACCGATCGAAGCTAGTGAATCAGGGAGTGATTCCGCACATAACCATACCACAATAAAGGCGCTCCACTACATATCAAATATCCCTAAAAAGTAGAAGCTCAGGCCAAATGTGTCTGAAATACCCTGAATGAAAATCAAATGTAGAAATCCTGTGAATCAAAGTCGAGCCAAGCTCCATTATGACCCTCTATCCATCTTATTAGCCTACGAAGGTCGCATAATAGGCTAACCATGAACTTAGAACATGTCAATTGAAAAGGGGACATGACAATGGGTGGAATTCCAAGCTACGCACTTGTTTTAAGAAGTGTCAAACTTCCTTAGAGATGATACTCCACTTTTAAGAAACAAAAGAGTGATAAATAACAAAGAGAGTGGAAAAAAGAGAGTAAAAGATAGATTATGTTACCATTATTCACAATCTAAGTGTAACAGAGAGTAATAGAGTGTAGGTGGTATATTTAGTTTGTATTTAGGAAGTTATTTGCATAGGTTTTATAATGGTTACTATAAATCCATAGCTTTCAATGTCAATTAGGCTTCCAAGGTTAGTGAGAAAGTGTGACCGATATTGGTTAGGTTGCCAATGTTGATAGAGGACATAATTGCCTAGGAGCTTTCAAAAGGATTTTCTAGGTCTATAAAATGGTTTGGGTCAGGTCAAGAAGGTTGGGGAGAGTTTAGAGAGAGAGAGAGAGAGAGAGAGAGAGTATTGTTTGGATAGATCTAGTCAGAGGTTTAGTATGTTGGAAAAAGGGTAAATAAGTGGGGAAGCTTTATAACTCCCTCACAGGGGTTCAGTCAGGGATGTGTAAAATAATAAATAGTAGATATAAATTGATTGTAAAGTAAATACTTGAAGAATTATATAATAATTGATGTACTTAGCTATAGAGGTGATTTAATGATAAGTGTCAGATGGATGGCTCCTATAAGGATTACTAAACCGATGCCTTAAATGGAGAAAACAAGCATGTGTTGTTAGTTCTCCAGAGCTTGGTTCCTGATCTAGATTGACTTGTGTAAGGTAAAAATGAGCCAAGATGTGTAAAGTTTTATGCCAAAAGCTTGTATGTGTATAGAAATTAATTTTCTTAATTTTTTCTGACCTAAACATTAGTTTGGAGTTTGGCTTAAATAACCAACATCGATGATCCCATTAATGTTGGCCATGGGTTGACCAATGTCAACGGCATGATAATAGGTAAAATTACTATTTCTAGCCTATTTTCTATTATTTCTCATGCCAATGTGGTATCCATTATGAAATGGTATAAATGGGAGTTTAAGAAGGACGTAGTTGATTAGGAATTTATTTTTGAGGTGAAAACAAGTCATGGGTAGTTAGGATAAGGGGACTACGTCTTGAGGTGACTCAGAGGGTGAGAATTAGTCTTAAGATGAGGTGGCTAAGTAAGGTGGCATAAGTGGTTTTTAAATAATTTTATTAAATATTTTAAATTAATTGAATGTGTGACAGGTAGAAGCATGGGTTAGGGAGGCTAATTATTATTATTGAAAAGGGGCTCAAGGTTGGGTTTTGACACAAGGAATTGCACATGTGTGTGACATAATTTTGGTGTCTACATTTTCCCCTTTTTGTCTTATAATTTTCACTGACAAGTTGTAAGACAAAAATATGAGTTATGTTCTCTAGGTATTCGATGAGGTATCCCCCCTCAAAGTAGGAATAAATAGAGGAAAAACTAGAATCAGGTACCAATTTGATAAGAATAGAATTAGGTGAGTGGTGGAGAACATGGTATCATGGATTTTGTATATACTACTACAAGCTATAGTCAAAATAATTAAAAATAGGTAAGGTGAAGGAAGACTTAGATAGCAATAACCAAATCACAACTTGTATGTGATAGCTGAGAATGTCAAAACAATCAAAGTTGTATCTTTAATGGTCCATGTGTGCCAAGTATCTAAGGTAGGAATTACCCCTAGGAAACACAAAAGGTTATAGGTGATAGGACTAGTTTGGTCACTAGAAAAAACACATAATATACATGCATGTGTACAATATCCAACTATAGCATAATAGCATAAGTAGTCAAGACAAGAAATGCAAGGTTGGTGTAAAAGGGTCAATGATCAAGGAGATAGTCATGATCTCTAGTAAAATTCATTATGGGTGGAGATTTAAGTGATCTCCAAGGGTGGGTGTCATGGTTGGGGAGATATACATGATCTCTAAGTTGATTATCATGATTAGGGAGATATATGTGATCTCCAAGTTGTTTTCCATGGTTAGGGAGATATACATGATTTCTAAGTTAGTTGTCATGGTCATGGAGATATATGTGATCTCTAAGTTTCCCTAAATTAGGGGCAGAGTTGAAAGGATTGTGGTTATTGGTGGAAACTCTAATGTAAGGGTAATGACATCAATGATTTCACTGATGTTGGTAGTAAATGATGTTGACATTAGTGGCTTAAGTCAAGGTTATCAACATCAGTGGGAAAGAGTGCCAATATTAGTAGATTAGGTCAAGGATGTTGACATTGGTGGGTGACCAAACTTGACAAAAAAGGGTTTGAAATCCCACCAAAACTCATTTGTAACCTTTGATTAGAGATAAAAAGAGATATGAGTGTAAGTGAGATGGCAAAGATAGGAGGGGACCTAGTAGGAGGCACACCACCATAAGATCTAACCATTCTAGCTTAGAGGAGATGGAGATATGAGGTAAGATCCCCTTTGAGTTGATTTTGAAGTTAAGTTTTTTATTTTGCATTTTGTTAAGCTAAGATTGAAGTTAGGGGGAAAAAATGTTAGTAGAGGGGTAGGAAATGAGGGGAGGATAGGTTTAGATAAGTTTGGGTGTAGGTTTTAGGTTAAAATTTAATTTTGGGAGATGGGTTGTTTGGCCCTAGGGCTGAACTAGTCACCAAAATTGATGGGATCCACTAATAATGGCAAACATAATGTCAATGTCAATAGGTGCTACTGATGTCAACTAACACCAAGCACTGATGTTGACATACAAAATTAACATTTGTGACTATGAAAGGCCTAATCCAAAATAGGATAAAGGTCAATTTGGATCCCTAATTAAAGTAGTCAACTAGCCTAATGGTTGAGTTAGCCTCAAAAGACCCCATGTCAACTAAGTGTTGCCTACATAGCCTAGTTGAGGGCCTTAGGCCAATGTAGTTCTCTCACTACATAGGGAAAAAGATTTAAGGTATGGTTAAAAGTCTTTTAAGTGAAATGATTTAAAAAAATACAGGTTTAAATAGGTTAGGGGACCTAAGGTTTAAAAGATAGGTCATAGGGTCAAATGTTAGGGATATAAGCTATGAGGCCTATAGTTGTGATAGGCAGTTGGGCCTAGGGTGGAGAGAGAGGTAGTGAAGCCTAAGGTAAAGAGGGGAGAGAAAGTTAGATATTTAGGTGGGTATAGGGCTAAGCTAAGCTCAAAAGACCCTATGTTGACTGAGTGCTACTTACATAGCCTAGTTGAGGGCCTCAGACCAATGTAGTTTTTCTAGAGAGAAGGGAAAAAGGTGGTGGTGGGTTATATTCGAAAGTATGTGACTTAAGGTGTGTGTGTGTATGGATATAGGCTAGGTAGGAGTTAACATTACAAGATTACCTACCTATGCTACTAAGGTGGATGAGGAGGAATGTCATCCTAGATGAGTGGGAGCACATGTCAACTATAGGTTTAGGGGGACTATGATGATATTACAAAGTTACATAGGATATGAGTTTGATGATAGCATTGATCAAGAGGTGGGATCACATGACCAACACCTTTCATTTAGTGACTGAAGGGTTGATAGTGACCCAAGAGGATGTTTACAATATTTTACAATTTTTGCTCTAGGGTGAGGAGCTCTTCTCATGTTTGAGAGAGTAGCATGATATTCATATAGTGGAATTATTTGGAGAGCATGTTAGAAAGGTGACCTATCACTCAACAAGCTTTGCCTATGAGCCACTATACATTATGGATGAGGAGAAGCATCAAATAAGCATCTTGATGATGATAGGTATTATAGTGTATGCACTACTAGATGCAGATGGTGGGAGATTTTCTATTTCATTAACAAGTGTTATGGTACATATGGTTGAGGAATAGACCATTTTAAATGGGGACCAGCTTTTCCAGCATAGTTATATAGAGAGCTATGGGGATTGAAACTATGATGATGATATAGTTTATGTGTTAGTCATTTACTCCATTATTGGGCATATGAGCATATCATGGTGACATGACCATTGGGGTTACCTACCATGATTTTAACTAGTTTTAGGGTTGGTCTCAAATGGTGGAGAGATGGTATGGCACAGACATGAGTAGAAGGCATAGTGTGAGATATTAATCATTGTAAGACATGATAGAGGGATTGATCCTTACAGATATTGTGTGGAGACCTTACTTAACATACCCTACATTCAAAGGACAAGCAGAGTAACTTGTTGGCTTACAAAGCATATTATGGGTTAGAGGAAGATGAGTCAATGAGCTAGAGATGGTACCCATGGCATGAGTTAAGAGATAACTCAGCTTGTTATAAGATGTACCTCTTGCCTTCCCTTGATATATGAGGGATGATATAGAGTCACCCCTACCCTTGTTGTAAGAGATAGATGGGCCATATTTTGAGGAACTACCAGTAGGGTCAAATGTAGTATATCTTGGATGCATAGCAGCATATCTTACTTAGTGGATAGGTATGCATCCCATAGTTTAGGTCAAGATGCCACCACCAAATTCACAAGGGTTGATGAAAGAGAGATATGTAGTCATATAGGCTTGAGATATAGTGATATAGGCATAAGATGTAGTAGTATAGGCCTGAGATGTGATAGTGTAGACTTGAGATGTAGCTAAGGCATAGCTATTAGTTTTACAAGGATAGGTGGTGAAATTTTAGGGCCAAGTTGGGGAATTGCAGGGCTAGGTCAGGGTATTACAGGGTCAAGTTACTACACTGATAGTAGAGAGGGATAGTTTGAGAGTATCAAGTCAGGATACTCCTCCTCCACCATAAGGACCAATATAGGTTAGGCCTTTAGTAGGTGCAATGAGACCACCATATGATGTATCTCTAGCAAGGTATAATACTACCCTTGATGAGATTGCTTATTATGAGAGGGAAATTAGGGAATTCCCATAGATTCAGAGGTATTCTAAGTTTAGAGAGTAGGAGAGATCAATGACATGTACCACAGCTTCTAGCTCATACAAATGTAGACAAGTAGAGAGTGGTGATGACACTACTTCTTCATGACCACATGTATATCCTCAAGGACTCTGAGTGCCAAATTTGTTTTTAATATTGTATATGTTGTATGTATACCAACCTATGAACTGAAGATGAGATATGTATATTTTGAGAGAGAGATGATATTAGGATTATGTATTGATGTATATTTATGTAAAACATGTGTGTGTGTGTGTGTGTGTGTGTGTGTGTGTGTGTGTGTGTGTGTGTGTGTGTGTGTGTGTGTGTGTGTGTGTGTGTGTGTGTGTGTGTGTGTGTGTGATGTGTTATTATGATTTTTAGATTCATTTTGTTGTGATGGTGATGATGATGTTGATGTTCAACATGTTAATGTTATTTTAATGTTATGTTAATTTTATGTTAATGTTGAGTAGGTTAGTTGAGATAGACTAGCATTTCCCATATGTGTGATGGCATATACATAGTTGATTTGTTAGCTTCATCTTAGCATTTTTTAATATTTGTGATGGTGTATGCTTAAAATGGATAGGCTATTTATGTTATTTTTTATATGAATTTTTCATCTCAGTGGAGAGATTGACATGTGATTTGGATGGGAAATAAAAAGGTAGAATACTCATGTACTAGAAAAGACCATAATCATAATCATGAATAGGTTCAAGAATATGAGCCTCTTTCATGTTGTGCATCATTGGACCATTTTTATTGTTATATAATTATTGTGTTCACCTTGTGTTAAGTGAGTTTAAAGTCCCTTGAAAGAGTATGAAGGGAAAAGGGTAAAATGAGTGAAATTATTTGGGTAGCATAACCTTTGATGTGGGGATGATATGCCCCTACTATGGGTGACTCGAGAGCTACTATAAGCCAGTCCATGACTAAAAATTTTCTTTCTTTATTTTTTGTATAAGATAATCAATGTGGGAATCCTACAATGGGATTGTGTTTGTGTGGAGGTCATATAAAATTGATCAATACAATAATGATAAGTTTTTTATTTGTATTTCCCTTGATAATAAAGGCCTAGCCATCCCTCAAGAGAGTGGTCTAAGCATCTATGTTTGAGTTTAAATAGTTATCATTAAAGGGAGAAGTATATTGATAGTAACAAAGAGAAGTTATGTATATGTCCTTCAAGGGAGTAGTCTACATTGAGAATCATGACCTGAGAGATTATAACTTGCCTACATATCCTTTTTTTTAGTCATGGACAATACTATAGAGGGTTAGGAGTTTTCCACTTTGAGGGAAAAACCATATCACTTCATAATTTAACTAAGTGTGTAGGAGTAAGGGTTAAGAGGAAGGGAAATAAATGTAATAGGGGTGCTCAAGGGATGAGCTCAAGTGAAACACAAGGTGAAGCATTACTTGGTTAACAAAATAATGGTCATAGGTGTAAGGCATTTAAAGGCTCATGTTCTATATTTCTTTTGAGAGAAGACAAGTGATAAGTTCTAAAGCCATACTTGTGATTTATGATGTAGGGTCCAAGCCAATTAGGAGCAAACTTACTCCGTTTTCTTTTCTTAATGTTCATCAGATGTTGATTTTCTTTTAAGATGAGATATCCAATAATGAAATCACACTCTTTGAGGTTTTTGATATAAGAATATTTGATATGCTCTTGATATATTTGGAGGTGGTTAAGGGCTATGAGATGGTGCTCATCAAGAAACTTGAGTTGAGCCAAATGTTCTTGGCAAAAGTCATCATTAGTATGTCTTTTAGATAAATGCAAAGAGAAGGAATCTAAACCTCAAGAGGTAAAACATCCTCTATCCCATATACCAAGGAAAAAGGTTTAGCACCCATAGGGGTTTGAATGTTAGTACAGTAAGCCCATAAAGCAAAAGGGATGTGTGTGTGCCAATCCTTTCCCATATCATTGACTACCTTCATGAGAATTTTGGTCAATGTTTTTATAAAATCTTATACCTATCCATTTTCTTATGGATAGTATGGTAATGAGAAGCTTAATTTGATTCCAAATGTATCACAAAGACTTTGGACAATTTTGTTTTTGAAATATTTATCATTATCTATTATAATTTTATGTGGGACACCAAAATGATAGATGATGTGGTTGTTGATAAAGTCAATAACTTTATCAGCCTTGGAGATGAGAGGAATGGCCTCGACCCACTTGGTGAAGTATTCAGTGGTAGTAATGATAAAATGGTGACAGAGGGATGAATGAGGGTTAATCTCATCGATTAGATCCAAGCCCTATTGAGAGAAGGGCCAAAACTATTTGGTGACTTGTAATGCATGACTTGGAACATGAAGGAGGTTAGTGTGTTATTAAAATTTGATGCAATGCCAAATGTAATCACCACAATCTTGATAGAGTGTCAGCCAATAATAGCTAAGTTAAAGGATGCGTTTAGCAACTACATGACCATTAAATTATCCACCACAAATCCCATCATGGAATTCCTTAATAGTGAAGGGAGTCTTACTACTAGTGAGGTATTTAAGGAGGAGACCATCAAAACCTCATTTGTAGAGAAGTCCCCCTAGCATAGTGTAATGAATGGCACATTTTATGAAGGCACATCTCCCATAATTGGAGAGATCAGAAGGTGTAATAGTAAAGGAAAGATAATCCATGAGTTGTTTATACCATAAGTCATGTGGGTTGGATGTTACATTCTCAATAAAAAGGATGTTAGTTTATATATAGGAGGGAAATCTTAAGTGATGCATAGTGACATAGATTTTCAAGGAAGAGGTTGAATAGTGTATGTGTGAAGAAAGTGAAGCCATTATGTCAGCAAAATTGTTTGTAGATTGAAGAATAGTTTGTAAGAGATAAGAGTCAAATGATCCCAATAACATATTTACATGATGTTTATACCACTACAAAATTTCATTTTTGCATAGGTAGGAACCATTAACCTGATTAACCACTAGCTGAGAATCACCAAAAATTGTTATGGATTTGATACCCAAGAAGATAACTATTTAAAGCCCTAAGATTAAAGCCTCATATTTGGCCATATTGTTAGCACATTTAAAATCTAGTTTAAATGACAAAGGAATAGACTCACCATCTAGAGGAATAAGAATGAACCCCACACCCCCACCATATTGAAATTTAGACCCATCAAAGAACATCATCACTTGATAGGAGATGTCATTAATGGAGAGCATTACAATGGATTCATCAAGAAATTCAAGGTTTGAAGGTTGGTTTTAAGGTAAAGGGGTAGTGGTTAACTAGTAAATGATCATTTGCCCCTTGATAAACTTGTATTGAATAAACTTTAAGTCAAATTTAGCAAGAATCATGAGCTACCAAGCTACATGTTGGTTATGACATGGATTTGAAGGCATGTATTTGATGGGATTAGTATGAATGACCATGTAGGTTTTATGATTTAGGAGATAATGGTGAAGCTTGGAGGCTGAAAAGACCAATGTGAGGCAAAGTTTTTTGGTATGGGTATATCAAGTATCATAATCAATAAGTGTGTGTCTTATGCAGTAAATCACCTATTCTCGATGTTGATCATCTTGTTGTGCAATCATAGCACCTATAGAATGGTCTATTGTAGATATGTAAAGGTAGAAAGGCTAATTTTCCTTAGGTGGAATAAGAACTATTAGGGAAAGGAGATATTGTTTGAGTACATCAAAAGCTTCCAGCAATCTGTATTCCAATGGAAGGAGACATCTTTTTTGAGGAGATGGTGAAGGGTTTGGTAATGATTTGATAACTAGGAGATGAAGTAGCATATGGATTAAAGTTTCCCTTGCAAGCTATAAAGTTGTTTGATATTAGTAGGTTGAGGAATCTCTAGTATTGATCTAACCTTAGCAAGGTCGACTTCAATACCATGGAGATAAATGATAAAGCCTAAGAGACTATTGAAAAGGACACTAAAGACACATTTATTTGGGTTTAGTCAAACATTATATTAGAGGAGATGAGTAAATATGATTTTGAGAATTGTCAAGTGATCTTGACAAAGTTTAGACTTTCCAAGTAAGTCATCCACATAATTTTATATAGGAGATCATGGAAGATGTAAGTCATAGTGCATTGGTAGGTGGAACCATCATTCTTTAGACCAAAGGGCATGACCTGATAATAGAAATTCCCCCATAGGGTAATGAAGGTTGTCTTGTGTAGATCCTTAGGAGTAACCAGGATTTGATTATATCTAGATAACCCATCCATAAGTGATAGCATCTCATGTCCAACTATTAGATCAATAAGTTGGTTGATACTTGGCAATGGGAAGTCATATTTTAGACAAGCGAGGTTTAAGTCATAATAGTTGGTACAAATGTGAATTCCTCCAGTCACTTTTATGATTGGAACAATATTGGAAATCCATTGTGGGTATTCAATGGGTTGGATAAAATTAATAGAAAAGAGGCATTGGAGCTCTTTTTTGACAATGAGAGCAATATGAGGATGAATTTTTCAAAGATTTTGCTTAATAATTTTAGCATCTTGATTGGTGATAATGTTATGGGAAACAATAGAGGGTTCAATACCAATCATGTCATTATAAGACCAAGTGAAGGCTTTGAGAAGAATCCAAAGATTGGCCAATCTTGAGGATGCAGGGGTTATCATGAAAGGGCAAATTGATGTCAATGGTTGATTTATTTAACATATCTTATGTTTTAGATGGGAGTGATTATTGGATATAAGAATCATCTACACCTATGTATGTGAGAATAGTGTCATCATCTTAACATTGGATAGTGTTAATAGTGGGAGAGTTTTCCTCAATTATTTTAGGATGAATGAGAGGAAAGGACCTTGCTTCCTTACCCTAGTGATAAGTGAGAGGCCCCAAATGGATGACATTTTTTGGAAAAAAAATTAGGAGGTATATATACCTCTGATTTGGTAGGTGATGGTGGAGAAGAAGGTGGAAAAGGAGAGACTAGTTCTTCAATAATTGGTATATGGGAAGTTTTGGTCAGATTAGCTAGTTTGTCATAACCTACTCCATACCTCTTTTTGGCATTTTCAATGGTTTTGCTAGTGGGATATTTGATAGGTATATGGACACCCTAATCATATTAACCTAAGCCAAATATTTTCTAAGAAAAACTATAAATATAGGTGTGAGCAAAATTAGACTTGCTCAGGAAAGTGAAGTCATAAGTAAATGGTTATGGTGAAGAGGATGGATTGTTGATAGTAGGAGACTGATCAATTCCCCCATATGTGAAATTAGTTCAAAGGTTAGGGAGGCATAAGGGATGACCTTCACAATGTAAGGATCTTAATTTGGGTGAATATGAAGCTTTCCATACTCTTGCAGAGTATAAAACATGTCGAGCATCAACAAATGATATTCTCCAAGTGACAAATGTTTAAAAGTTTCTTCTGTGGGATCCTTATCAAGAATTTGTGTTACAGGTATCTATGCAACCAAGGTAGTGGAACTTTTGGAAGCATCAGAAGTATCATGAAAAGAAGATGATGTGTTTAATGGAATGAGAACATCATTGGGACTATAATTCATGTTGCATGTTTTAAACAGAGGTGGGTCAGAAGGTATAACATGCACTTGCCCATTGTGCTCAAAATTAACACAATGGTGCAAAGTTGAGGGTACACATGTCATAACATGTATCCAAAGTCATCCAAGTAGTACATTATATTGGAACTCGCATTATAAAACATAGAAGAGCTCAATAATTGTGTGGGGACCTACATGGATATGTAAAACAATAGTGCCCACTATAGTAGCTATGGTATCATTAAAGGAGCAAAGCACTACATCAGTTTGAAGCATGTAATTCTTGGGAAGAGCTAGTTGTTTGTAGGCATGGGTGGAAATAATATGAATACTATCTCCCCCATTGATCATGACTCTATTGACATGAGTTTGATTAATATATGTGGTAATAAAAAGGGTAGAATCTTGATCTTCAAGGTGTTGAAGTAGAATTTTTGAATCACTAAAAGAAATTAGGGAGATGAAATTAAGAGAGCTTGATGATGTTGGGTTGAGTTTTGGATTAACTCATACAAGGACATTTTCATAGGAGTTTGGTGAAGTTATTTCACCATCAAGATTTGAATAATGTCTGAAGATGTTAGTTTTGGGACACCCAAGATGGAAATCTTGGGATTCAAAGGAAGAGTGTCTTTGGAAAAGGGATGAGCCCATGGAGCAGTGACTTTTTCCTTACCTTTATCCTTTTGGTTCTGTGACTGTGTGGCCACATTAACTATGTTGATCTAAAATATAGGTGAAGGAGGTGGTAGAGGGGGTATGATAACATCTTTGGGTTTAAATTTAGGTGGAATAGTATGAGGCATTGTGGATACCATAGGTGGAATAATAGGAAGGTTAATGGGAGTATCAACAAATAGAGTGTCAACATTAAAGTGTTGTTGAATGACTAATGTGAAGGATTTACGACTCTCAGTATCATGTCCAGGTGAATGATGATATCCACACACTTATGTATCATTAAACCAAGATGGCTTCGATCCAAGAGGACTATAAGGCTTAATGAGAGGAAGAGTTATTATGAAATATTACAATAACTAATGTAGGAAAAAGTTTTGAGAGCCTACAAGTGGGTTCACACTTATTGTAGTAATAGGAGTGGACACCTTATTTTATTTAGGAGTCATAGGGGTGATTTGGCATGGTACCTTGTTCAGTGGCAATGGAGTTACATGTTTTGCTAACACTTTCTTGGTGTTAGGTATCATGGTGATAGATGTAAAAGGCCTACTAAGTGGTAGAGGTAGTAGTGGAGGTAACTTAGCATTTTGTTTTATTTGGATTGGTGATATTCTAACTAAAGTAGAGGGGTGCAGTCCTAAAATTGATGGTAAAGTTGAATGTTGAAGAGGAAAAGATCAATGAGACCTAGAAAGCTTAACCTTTTTTTTGTAGTTTAGGTCATGAAACTCCAACTTATGGTTGGAGATTTAGATCTAATTTCACCTATGGACGAATTAGATTAGAGACCGGGCATACGCCTAAAGTCCTAATCCATTTTAATGTGGTAGATGCCTATTAGAGTGTGGGTTTTGACATAAATGGATGATATTCTAGTGATTTTAGTGAAAAAACTCTAGTTTTATCAAAGACCTTGGGGCAAAGGCTAGTGAGAGGGTTGGTAGTAAAGTTTGACACTCATTGTGTTGGATAAGGAGTTTTAAGTTGGTCCTAAAATTTTGCATGATCTAGCTTTATGGAGTCAAGAAATTCAAGACTTTTCACCAACTGTGAGAAGGTTTTAGATGAAGTTTACATAGGCCTTACATTTGCTTCTTTAAAAGGATGAGGTGATTGAGAAAGAGGGAAGTTATTGGTCATTTCTACTTTAAGCCAAAGATGAAAAAGAGCTGCAACAAGGTCTTCTTCGATAGAGATAGGAGAAGAGGTGTGGTCTTCCATGGGTGGAGGAGAGGTAGGCATTTAGGGTTCCTCAAGGGGGTATATCATGGGTATAATTTCTCCCTCAACATGTGGGCAAGGAATAGGTAAATTATGATCCTCCATAGGTGAAATAAGTGGTAAGAGTGGTAGAATTAGAGTAGGCACAATAGATCACTTGTCTAATGTAGGAGTAGATAACACTAACTCTTCTAGGTACAAAGGTGGAGTGGATGGGGTATTAATATCCATCAGTGGAAAAGAGGTAGGCAAAGAGGGTTCCTCAAGAGGGTATAACATGAGAATGATGTTCCCCTCAACATGTGGTTATGGAATGGATAAGGCATGGTCTTCAAGTGGTAAGAAGATAGGTAACATTGGTACAAAAGAAACTAGAAATATTGGCTCCTCTAATGGCAAAAGAAGTGGTAAAGGAGTATCTTCCTCATGTGGGAGTGGAATGGGTGAAATAGTCTCTTCTACCTAGGGAGGAAGAATAGGCAAAACAAATGCCATTAATTATGGGGAAGGAGTTGATAAAACGGGTGCTTCTTATTGTGGGAGAGGTTGAAATAGAGGTAAAGGAAAGACCACATTAACTATATGGATATTATGATCACATGAGTTAGTCATGGTCTAAACAATATTTTGATTGGGTGAATGGTTAGGAAAAAGCTATTTGAATACATCCATATTTTGATTAGCGGGCACCTTAAGATTATCCAAGATGAGATCACCCCTATCAATCATATCTTGAATAATGTTTTTGAATGTTTTACAGTTATTAGAATTATGGCCTTTAACTCGATGGTAGTCGTAAAACTCATCCTCCTTGTATCAAGTTGGAATAGGATGTAAAGAATCAAATTGTATAGGAGGTTTGATTTGAGGAAGGGTTATGACACCTTGTTGTAATAGTTTTTCCAAAATAGAAGTATATGACTCCCTAATGGGAGTGTATTATCTTTGATTATACCATTATTGGAATTGCTTGATTAGATTTTGGGAAGTCTAGGAATTAGGTTGGTTTGTAGTTTTAGAAGTTGATTTAATGACCATCACATTGGTAGACCCTTTAAATTTTTGGTTAGAAGGAAAAGTTTTAGAAGAAGAGGAGTCATTTGATTTAGAATTGGCATTCTTACTGTGCAACTTGACTCTACATTCATCTATAGCCCAAATCTCAATTTTTCATGCCATTGTAAAGGCCTCATCAAATATGTGGAAAGTTTGTACTCATAGTGTGGATGAAATGTGATTATCACATACCCTTAAAAAGAGCTTAATAAGCTCAAGTTGGGGTAAGGAGAAGGAGAGTTGATTGATCAAGCCTCTCCAATGAGTGACAAAATTTGTTATAGACTCATCATCAAATTGTCTAATAGAATAAATTTTTGTAATAGAAACCTTTTTATAAATGTTAATAGAGAAATGGTATAGTAATGTTTGTTTGAGTTGGGTAAATGAGAAAAGGGAGTGTTGAGTTATAGAGCTATACCAATCTAAGACAACACTTGAAAGAGACATAGGGAAAGTGCGGAGTAATAATGCATCATCATGCCTTATTAAATAACAAGCATGTTTAAATGCTCATAAATGCTATTATGGGTCCTCTTTACTCTAGAAACAAGTAAATTTGGGGAGTTCCCATTGGCTTGGATAAGGGTGAATAGACACATAAGGATGGATGGGTTCATTGCATATCTGATCATAAGATAACACATTCTTTGAACCCAAAATGGATGTCTCAAGATTAGACATCTTGTCCATCAGCATCTTAATTAGGTCAGAAGGGGGATTAGTTTGGGAGATACCCCCTAAGTTATAAGGAACTTGATAGGAAGTAGAGGGAGTGTATGACATATCTTGTTGAGGTTGTTTTGGGGAAACATAAGGATAATGAGTCATAGGTTTGGGGGTCGAAAGAAAAGGGTCTTGTCCTATTGGGTTAGAGACTATGCTTTGGTTGGATGTTGTTATTATAGTTTGGGTTATTTGCATGGTTAGACTAGATGAAGGGTGAGTTGTAACTTGGGTAATTATAGGTGTGAGATTAGATGGAATAGGTACCACCAAATTTTTTAATGGGGTGAGATTTGACTGAACTACTTATGGTTGTGAAGGTAGAGAAGTTACACCAGGGTTTAGGTGGGATTGGGCAGTTGGCGATGCTAAACTTTAGAAATTATTTATGGTTGGGTTACTTATCAAAGCAGTGGTTTGAGTAACCATGGGGAAAATAGTGGAGACAACTGAAATTGTAGTTTTCTTCATTAGAGAGGTTAGCATACCATAGGGTGGGTCACCTAAAGAATTATGGGTTTGGCTCATGGCAAGGTAATGTTGAAGGGCTGCCACATTTTGATCAAAAAATTTAGCAAAATATTGATCCCCTTTAGGCATAATGGGAATTTGGTTAGGATGGGAGTATGCTCTATATCTAAAGTATGCTCCATGATAGAATCAACAATAAGAGGGGAAGGTGGAAGTGGTTACTGACTTTTGTAATCAGCAAGAATTTTTGCTTGGGCTCATGTCAATACCATGCAAGAAGTAAAAATAGTATTAATAATCTATATTAGTGACATAATAAGGAAAAAAATAGGTTTAGGTATAGGTAAGTAAGTTATTTTAGCTTGTTGTTTTGAGTAAACTAAAATTACATAGTCATCGATGTCGATCATTTTGATTGATGTCGGTAGTAATAGTTTGTTGATATCGATGGGATTAATCAATGTTAGTAGGATAAAGTCTACTGATGATGGTAAAATTAACTGATGTTGGTCACTGTGATATCCTGAGAGATGGAAAATTCAACATTTTAGAAACCTAGAGGTATAATCTAGGTAAAATAAAGGATGCAAGAGGTCTGTGTAAGAAGAAATAACACTAAAAAAACTTGATATGATAAGCTATACAAACTAAGTATTACAAATAGTGTTGATTTTGTGAATTAATGGAAAAATGTCCTTACTAACTCCAAAATGTAGAAGGTAATAGAAAATTTAAAAAAAGAACATACAGCCACTAATTATTAACTCCTACACATTAATTTTAGTCTCGTGTTGGCTTATGCCTTAACTAGATAGTGAGAATAGAATTTAGTTAGTGAAGGTACTAGAAAGTAATCCATAACTATTTTTAGGTTAGTTTTAGTGCCCAAGAGGAAATATATGTTATACCAAGTACATGGCTTGTTATAAGAGATTACTCTCCACACTTCATGGACCTGAAGCCAAGCTAGGCTGCTTAGCCAGGATATACCTTATGCCTAGAATTTATACTCTGTCAGAGAATAGAGTGGGTTCTCCCCTTGGTGGTGAAATCCAAGGAGATTAACCAGGTAGGGTAAGGTGATCCACTAGGTGATGAAATATTGATGGGCCCTTTCTCAAGTGAGTTTAGATGTTTGTCTTTATGAGTTTGATCTAGTTATGTAACATAGGTGTACTAAAATTCATTCATAATGCTTGTAATTAACTATGTGAGCTAATATGCAAAAAGCAAACAATGAAGTGTAGTAAGTTTTAAACCCAAATCTGAGATGTTTAGATTAGAATGAAAACAAAGATGAAATAGGAGTAGAGAATGAAATTCACTATCCTAATGTGCATCTAAGAAAGAAATAATGAAGAGATTATTTTAACTTGTAATAAAAATGATAAATTACTTTTAGATGCAAAGAGAAAAGAAGAGCAGTAAGAAAGAAGAAATTTGAGTTTATTGCCCTTAAACAAAAAGTAAAATGTTGAATTTTTTACTTTGAGGGAGAAATGAAGGAGAAAGTGAAATAAATGAAATTTTCACTATAATTCACCTATATGAATGCTTAAAACAAGCAATGAACCCAAGAAAAACTCCAGGGTCCCATCGAGCGTGCCAAAAATGTTTCACTAAAAATTGTGTCTATTTCAAGTCTAAATAAAAATAGAGAAGAAGGATAGGGATAAGTGATTAGAATGACCTTGGATTAGTTTGCATGTCATATCCAGACATTGTGAGTACTCCTATTTGGCTAGGGAGGACTACCTACAAGTAAGAAAGCACTATCACAAAGATGTCTATTAGTAGATATATGAGTGGGCTTCCAAGCTATGTGCTTGTTCCTTGAATTGTCAAACTTCCTTAAAGATTATAGTCCACTTTTAAGAAACAAAAGAGTGATAAATAATAAAGAGAGTAGAAAAGAGAGAGTAAAAGAGATAGTATGTTACCATTATTCATAATTTTAGTGTAGCAGAGAGTAATAGAGTGTAGGTGGTATATTCAGTCTGTATTTGGAAAGTTGTTTGGGTAGGTTTTAGAAGGGTTCTAGAAATCCATAGCTACTGACATCAGTTAGGCTATTGAAGTCAGTGAGAAAGTGTGACCGATATCAGTTAGGCTCTCAATGTCGATAGGGGCAATTATTGCTTCGGGGCTTGTAAAAGGCTTTTCTAGGTTTAGGAAATGGTTTTGGTGAGGTTGGGAAGGTTAGGGAGAGTTGAGAGAGAGAGAGAGAGTATTGTTTGGATAGATCTGGTCAAAGTTTTAGTGAGTCAAAACAAGGGGAAACAAGTGGGGAAGCTTTATAACTCCCTCGTGGGGGTTCAGTCAGGGATATGTAAAATAATAAATAGTAGATATAAAGTGATTTTAAAGTAACTACTTAAAGACTTCTAGAATAAGTTATGTACTTAGTTATGGAGGTGATTAAATGATAAGTGTCAAATGGATGGCTCCTATAAGGCTTCTTAAACTAATGCCTTGAATGGAGAAAATAAGCATGTGTTGTTGGTTCTCCAGAGCTTGGTTTCTAATCTAGACTGACTTGTGCAAGGTAATAATGAGCCAAGATGTGGAAAGTTTGATGCCAAAATCTTGTATGCAAATAGAAATGAATTTTTTTAACTTTTTGCTGACCTGAACATTAGCTTGGAATTTGTCTTAAATAACCAATGTCGACAATCTCATCGATGTTATCCATGGGTTGACTGACATCGATGGCATGAGAATAGGTAAAATTACTATTTCTATCCTATTTTCTAGTATTTCTCATGCCATGTGTGGTATCCATTAGGAAATGGTAGAAATGGGAGGCTAATAAGGATGTATTTGGTTAGGAATTTATTTTTGGGGTGAGAATAAGTCATGTGTAGTTAGGATAAGGGGACTAAGTCTTGAGGTGACTTAGATGGTGATAATTAGTCTTAGGATGAGGTGGCTAGGTAAGGTGGCATAAGTGGTTTTTAATTAACTTAATTAAATATTTTAAATTAATTGTGTGAGGGGTAAAACATGGGTTAGGGAGGCTAATTATTATTATTAAAAAGGGCCTCAAGGGGGGGTTTTGACACAAGGAGTTACGCATGTGTGTGATGTAATTTTGGTGTGTACACATCCATGAAGTTTGGATAAGATAGAGTAATTTAAACCAAGTTTAAACACCTGTGTGAAAAATATCTTAAATATATGAAGAGCCCTATAGACACCTTGCAATAGAAAGAGGTGATGTGTCAAGGAGAACTTATTAAGTTGAAAGGTGTTAAGAGTAGATAAAAAATGTAGGAGAAACTGATATTGTCACCAAGAAGGTCACTTATCCTTCAACATCTCAAGGAGAGTTTCAAAAATTTAATCAAGGTGTCAAGCATGCATTTTAACCTCCCACACCACTTGGAGAGCTGGAGCATCTGAAGAGGAGATACGCATGGCTTTGGAGGTCTATTATGATAGTTTCATAACTCTTCTTCTTTTTTTAACTTACATGACACTTTTCTATCTTTTCTCTCACACACACACTTCTTCTCTTCTCTCAAACTTGTGTAATATATTGAGCCACTTTGACTTAGAAATATATCCTCCACTTAAGTATGGTGAATCCCTACTCATTTTCAGCCTTGAAACAATAAATAATGATCTGGTTTACCTTATTCATGACTTGTTTTCAATGTGTATGATAAGTTAGTTGATCTTTCTAAGTGGTAGTTTCTCTTAGCATGTTGTCATTTTTTGCATCCATATTTAAGTTTGAAAGTATATTGTAGGTATCTTAAAGTGTTATAATGTAGTTTTCATGAGTTTAGTGAGTTTTATCTACACTAGTGTCATGCTATGACATTTTTTTAATCCCCCTAGATGAGCTTAGCTTCACAAACCTCCATGAGAAATACTAATATAAGGGAAATTTTAGAGTAGTGTCATATATAGATTAGGTTTGTGTTTTAAGTTTAATGGTAATTGGTTGGTATTGGATAGATTAGAATTGGTGTATCAACTTTCTAGGATATATGTATTTCATGTTCTCTCTATCTCTTTTCATCCAAGAAAGCAAGTATTATAGGTGATAAGCTTTCAAATATAAATCAAGGGAGTTAGCTCTTTCAATATAGAGATTTACGCTACTATAAGCAACCCATAGGCCTAGAGGTAATCCAATGTTTCACTCAATCTGGAGGAGGCTTGAACAACCTCTCTAAGAGTGTAAAATTGAGTGACAACAATTTTGGCATGCCTAGTGGGACTTAAGGTCCAAAATATTGGAAGAATTTTTTGGTGTGTTCTTATACCTATTAGCTTTGGGAAGCATTCAACAAACATTAATGGTAACTACAAATACAATCAACTAGTTATAAGCAACCTAGGTACTTATTGTGAAATAATTTGATGAACTCTTGTGTTCTTATTTGATTAATAAAGTTTGTATGGATGGATATGATTAGATTTTCCACTATACACCCCCTACCAACCTTGTCATGACCCATATTATGTCTCTCAATAGCCCTATCAAGATTTTTATCAACCCTATGAGTCATGGTAGTCCTATGGTCATCCTACTTCCCCATCATGTGACCATGATGTTGTTGAGAAGCCCTACGAAGAATCCTATGAAGAAAGTTATCAAGAAGAGTATCAAGAAGTGTCTCCCTATCAACCCTATGATCTATATCAACATCAACTTGATTCCTAATATCCTTGTCATGAGGAATCAGATGATACCATTGATTATAAATTAAAATAATGGGAAGTAAGATATAAACTCTTACAAGATCAAGTTAGGCAACTAGCTCAACAGGTTGAAGCTCACCAAAATCCTAATTTTTACCCTCATCCTCTTAATTAAATTCAACCTCAAACCAATTCCTTATTGGCACTCATGCCAAATGTGCTAAAATCAAAAAAAAAATGATGAGAATATGAGATAAAGAAGGTGGTGTGATCCCTATTCATCTCATAGATAATTTGAGAAAGTTGGCTCAATTCTTTATGAAAAAGTGGAGGATAGTTTAACAGGAATCCAACTATGTCATAAATGATGATTTTCATGAAATGAGATACTATATCCAATGGTGGATAGATAGGTTAGAAAGGTGGTAAATTTAAGAGGTTAAGGATCAACTTGTAGTTGTTGAAGAGCCTCAATAAGGCTATGAATAAGGTGAAAATATTATTGAAGAACATGTCTCTCCCATTGACCAATCCAATTTTTCATATCCCCATGAGTTCATTCAATAAGCCTCCATTCCCAAACCCATTCATGAGCCCTCCATCACACCTCATACTCCCTCTCCAACTCATAAGCCCATCCATCACTCACCCACCTTATCCCTTCTTAAAGGAGAAGTCATACTATGGGAGGTAATTAAATAAGAGCAAGCTACAGTTATAGCTAATCAAGAAGATGATTCAAGTGTATATGATGAATAACTAGCTATAAGGACTCCACTTGGTGAAGACAAGCATAAGTCAATATTATTGAGTGAAAAAGGAGAAGATATTGACATGTTTGTAGCTAATAATGAGGAGTTTCATCAAGTCATGGGAGAAAAGGTGTTTGAAAAGAACATCACATCAGTTAAGTTTGATGAAGTGCTCAAAGACCAAGAATATGAGTTTGAATAGGTTAAGGTTATTGAAGAGAAAGAAGGAAAACATGATTAGTAGTAGCATATTAAACTTCTCCAAGAGCTTGAAAGCCTTTACAAGAATAATGGTCATATGCATTAAAATATCAAATAATATTTACTCATTGAAGAGCTTCATGAGCTAGCATTTGATAAGAAGTTTGAAGATGTTCTTGAAGATGCTTTATTTTTTGAAGGACACCATGACAAAATTCAAAGTACCAATATATAGGTTAGCCCTATAAGTCAATAATTAATCATGATTGAGACAAGCACAAACATTATGAAATTTCATGATAAGTTTGTTGAAGTGTAATTAGAGTTCACCTTCATAGGTGACATGTTTATAGTTTTCATCATTGTATTTGAAGACATGCCAAAAATATTAGCAAGAATGAACAAGATGAAGACACTAAGAACAAAGATCAAAAGGCAATTTGCTTCACGCACTCCATCTCATGGAGCCAAATATGGTGCAAGCTTCCCTTTTGATTTAGGAGGAAGATTTATCTTTTAGGTTAGTTTGTATGTATTCTAGTTTATTTAGGTTATCTTTGTGTTTCTTAAGTGATTGAGAGCACATGTGTGTGTTTCACTCTGTTTATGTCTTGTTATATTTATTTTGTGCATTGCAAAGGTTAATCAGTTTGTTGTGTTATGTTCAATATCTATCTCAGTCTGAAAATAAGTAGAAGAGACATTGTTACCCATTGGACATGCAAGGTAACTTATCCTATTAGAATTGCAGGAATGATACCCCTATGAATCACTAAAAATGTTGACCAAATTTTACCCCAAGTCAAATTTATCCACCCCCTCCAAATTCAAATTTTATATGTGTACATTTCATGATTTTATGGTCCCTATAAGCCTTCAAATACCTTATTGGCATTTATAAAGGTTAGTTTGGAGAAGTTAAGGTGATTTCATAGTGAGGTCATATAGTGTTTTAGGGGTGTTATTGAGAGATAAAACATGGTCAAGTTGTGTCATATATGATTATGGGTTAATTAATGTCATTTCATGTTAGAAACATCATTTCATAATGTGTCATGAAGTTTTGTAAAGTTTGAAGACCATTTGCTAGTTTTAAGGTGTTAAAAATGCATATAAAGAGTGAGTTTGGACAACATTTTTATGTGATAAATCTTCCTAAGTGAAAAATTAATACAATACCCCTTCTACATAATTTGAGTATTTTCCAACTTCCACACCTATCAACTTGTGATATAAAGTTCATTTTCTTGGAGTTCCACCACTTTGAATATTAGAAGAAGTTATACAAACATGTTGAAGTCATGGGTAAGTGAAAATATTTGAAGAGTGTCCTTCGGTATTCTAAAAGTAAAAAATAAACATTTTAATAATTTTGGATTTCAACATTTGTAGACAACCTTCTCTCTCTCATCATCCCCTTTATAATCTAGTGAAGGCCAACTTCAAGCAAATGGTACAAGCAGTATGATTAGAGTTGGAGGCTAATATTTTTGAAAAAATATAGACCCATATGGGATTAAAAATTTTGTAATTTTTCATTATATTTGTTCTCTTATATTTATGAATAACCACTAAGATCCCAAACTACTTTTTGAAGGAACAAATACCCATAGGGTGAGTTTAGAGAAACTCCAGTGCAAGTGTAGATGAGTTGGCCACTTGAAATGATTTGGTATGAGATCTAATATGTTTTTATATTATTCATAATCATTAATCCATATTATTGTCATGTGTGGATGTCCTTTTGGCATTAAAAATGGCTCTTATACACTGTTTTCAAATGACTATCTTTTTCTATGTTTATGATTTTTTCAAGTGGTTAAGTGCACTTGAGTTGTTTTTCATATTATTTTAATCTCTCCAATATATTCATAGACTTATATGCAATTAAACATTTAATACAAGTTTTAATAGTGGCCACTTCTTCATTCACTTTTATGCATTGTGTGTTTCTTATGTTGGCATAACATATGTGATTGGAATGTTTTGAGTATGTGTTTTAGAGAAACTTGAGGTTGAATTTTCATGTTTGATATGATAATTTATTTGGATCAAATTATATTTAAGCCTAAATATCATACTTGTATATTTGAATGTTCCAAACACACAAGATTCTTGCCAGTCACCTACAGGATAGTAGGTTGAAGTGAAAGTAGGAAAGGTTTAAAGCTTCTTTGAAGATGTCATGAATTTGGTGATATAATGAGATTATATATTGATGAATATTTGGTCATAATAATAAACCAATGAACTAGTTGAATAAAGGCCTAACTCAAACACACATAGTAAAATTTTCCTTGACAGTCACCTATAGATTGTGTGTATGTAAATAGTGTAGTGTAGAGTTTGAAGGTGTTTAAGATACCTTAAATATGTAAATGGAGTTAAAACACTAAAAATGTATCATATCATCAATATCAGGGTAGATTCATGGAGACAGTTACTAGGTTGGAATGGAGACTCTCAGATAAAATGATAACATGGTCATTGTTTCATGAACACCACTTACATCCAATAGGGAATTTGCCTTAAAAAAAGAATGGGGGTGAATTTTAAACTTTAGATAATTAAATATGACCTCAATATTCAATAAATACATTAAAATATTCCTTGGGAATGTTAAAAATAGATAAGAAAGAGCCAAGAAGCCTAATACCTAGTCAAATCTTCTCAAGCAGACACTTGTAGCCTATTAAGATTTTTACCTTGAACAGTGAATGTGGATAAGAATTAGAAGATCCAAGACACTGATAAGGTTTCTAGATGTTAATAACAACTCAAAAGAGTCTATGAAAATGTTTTAAATTGGTTTTAGGTTTGGAAGTTGGTCTAAAAGACCGAAATCATTGTTAAGACCTCTTAAACAACACACATAGGCCTACCTAGACTAATAAGGTTATTTGGATTAAGAAGAGGTATTTGTGTGGTGTTTTTAAAGTATAAATGATCCTAAATATTCTAAAACAATTTTAGATCATAGGATACCTAATCAAAGAACATATTAAAGGGCTAAAACATAGTCAAATTTCCTAAGTAAACACTTACAACCACCTCCATTGAAATTAGCTTTGACGTAGTAATGTTCCAATGAATTTGGATTTTATAAGATATGAATATGTGTCTAAGTAAATAAATAATAATGGAAAGATACATTTAATATGATTTATTTTTGTTTTTTTAATGAAAGATACCAAGCTTAGTTAAAGCTCTCAAAAGGATCACCTACAACCCACAGTCTTAAGACTATCTTGAGATAGCAGGGTTGATGAGAACATATGGTTTCAAAGTTTTGATAGGGTGATAATTTAATAAATTTAATGACATAAAATTTAATATATTTTAATTTTTCAAAATATACCCTAGGGATTTTGAAGAGAAAGGAACAAATAGGGGTCTCAAAGGTTACATACAGTCCTTAATATACATAGTGTTGCATGCCTAACCCAAAGAAATGAGATTTATTGGCTCAAATGATAAATGAATGTTTGAATTTAAAAATATCCTTGAATAATTTTCATATCATCACATGATATTCAAAATCACCTAAGTATAGAATAGATAAACTTAGTCATGAACTTATTTAGCCATGCAATCTAAGTTGCATACATAAACTTGTAGTAGAAAGTGGTGAAGTAATGGTCAATAGAATTTGAGGAATTTGAAAACTATGAGAAGATATTTAAGAACATTTATAAACATTTCATTATTATCAAAACCTAATAGATAAATAAAAAAGTATGAAACATAGTGAGTTAGGGTTTCTCAGTCATCTTGGCTTACAAACCCTAGGCTGAGAGAAATGAGGGTGTTAGAAAGTTTGATGGAGGAGGATGGTCACATAACTATTATAAAAGGTCAAGGATGACTTCATATACTTTATTGAGATCATTTTATCTCAAAAAAACTCAAAAACACCACCTATAGACTGTAAACTTGCTCAGACCCCCTAGAATGCCTTGTTTCCACTAGAGAGGCTAGATTGCTTTGTTTGGTATGGAACACAAGAGATGCATGGGACCTTGTGATCATATTGGAAGTTATAAACCATAATTTACTTCAATTTTTTGAAAATTTTTGGATTATTCATACATCTAATTTTATGATTTATCGTTAAGAGTTCAAAGTACTTGCAGGCTACCTAAGAGGCCTTTAATGACCAGTAATGGACTTCAAAAGCATATAAAATGCCAAAAATTTATCTTGAAACATATTTAATGTTTTTATGAATCCAAGTATGTTCTTCACATGTACTTGAATTGTATGGACTACTATACAGATTACAATAAATGCCTCATTTTATGTGTTTTTTGATGTTTTATAGGGATTTTGGAGAGATGGATACTTGAAAATAATTATATGAGGTTATACAGGAATTATTTCATCTCCTAAAATCAATAAAATTTCTCAAAAACATTTTTATTGAACAAACAAACTCCATTTTCCAAGGCATTCCAAAAAGGGTTTGTGAAGGGCTTATTTTTTAGCCATTTCATGGTTTGGCTATAAGTATAATGTTCTAAAAGCCCAAACTTGACAAGAAGATTTTTTTTGGCATGGGTAAAGTGAATAAAATACTTCCCATAGGTTTCACAAGTACTAGAGTAGTTTAGAGACAAAATCCACATTCTAGGCCTAGAGGCTTAATTAAGCCTAACTGGTAGAAGAGATAGGAAGAAAAAGTAGACTTCCACCTGGCTTGAGGTTATGAAGTTTGGTATGGAACTGTAATGAAATATAGGGTACTATAATATTCCTTTATTTTGTCAATATAATTTTTACATCTACCACACAAGTAGGAAAAAAAAGGCTACAAGGAATGAGGCCTAGTTGAGGGTTTTAGTAGAGAATGACTTATTGGATTTAGTTTGAGAGCTCAAATAGATTGTTTCAAGTATAATATGATGTCAATAGGCCATTCATGAAGTTTTTATGATCTTGTGTAACTAAAACCAAATTTGGACATGTGTGTGCAAAATAGGCCTAAATAGATGAAGATCCCTATAAACACCTTGCAAGAGAAGGAGGTGATGTGTCAAGGAGAACCTATTAGGGTTAGTTTAAAGGTGTCAATAGTAGAGGAAACATGTAGGATAAATTTATCTGATCACTAATAATGCCACTTGTCCTTCAACATCTCAAGAAGAAGGAGAGTTTCAAGAAGCTAATCATGGTGTCAAGTATACATTTCAACCTCCCACACCACTTGGAAAGATGGAGAATTTGAAGAGGAGATATACATGGATTTAGAAGTCTATTATGATAGTTCCATAACTCTTCTTCTTGTTGTAACATATATGACACTTTTCTATCTTCTCTCTCTTTCACACTTCTTTTCTTCTCTCACACTTGTGATATATATTGAGCCACTTCAGATTAGAAATGTATCCTCCACCTGAGTATGGAAAATCCCTACTCATTTTTATCCTTGAAGCAATAAATAATGATCTAGTTTACCTTCTCTATGAATTTTTTTCAATGTGTATGTTAATTTAGTTGATCTTACTAAGTGATAATTTCTCTTCCTTAGAATGTTGTCCTTAATTATATCTATATTCAACTTTGAAAGTATATTGAAGGTCTCTTGAAGTGTTCTAATGTATTTTTCATGAGTTTATTGAGTTGTATCTACACTAGTGTCATGTTATGACATTTATTTTTGTCCTCCTAGCTTAGGTTAGCTTCACAAACCTCCATAAGAAATAAAAATGCAAGAGCAATCTTGGAGTAGTGTCATATACAAATTAGGCTTGTGTTTGAAGTGTACTTATAATTGGTTGGTAGTGGTTAGGTTATAATTGGTGCATCACCTTTTTATGATATATTTATTTCATGTTCTCTCTATCTCTTTTCATCCAAACAAGAAAGTAGTATAGGTGATAAGTTATCAAAGACAAATTTAGGGATTTATCCCTTTTAATCTAGAGGTTTATCTCTGTTATAGGTAACCCACAAGCCTAGAGGTAATCCATTTTTTCACTCAATTTGGAGGAGATATGAATAACCTCTCTAAGGGTGCAAAATTGAGTGATAAAACTCACATCATAGTATAATGACATATCCATGTAACACTATGTATGATATGAGTAAGTAATAAGACATGTGTAATCAGTCTAGGTAGCTCAACATGGTAGAATGTCATAATAAAATATAACTTATAAGAGTAAAAACTATGGAATAAGATTCCCCTAGTATCGACATGGCCACTAGGTAGAGGAAATTCATGCATCTATATGTCCATGTGTAACATGTATGCTTTGCATCACACTCATATACCATTAAATACATGTGTGTATGAAAAGAATATCATCTACCAAATATATGATAAATAACATATGTAAATAGTGTAATCTAGTAATCATGTCATGATCAGGTCTTAAATTTTTTTAATATTTAAATGTGTTTTTATTACTTGATTCTTTTTGGAATATTTTATTCTAATGTTCATGAATTAGACAATAGGTTATCCTCATTAGGATTTAATTTGATATATCTTGGCTTGTCCTTAATATTATGTAATCACATTGCCTCTTATTCCTCATTTTTTATTATAGCTTAAATTTTGTACTTTCTATCATCTCAAAAAACTATGATTTTTTATGGTAAACATCATCATCATGTTAGAATAATGATCATTATCCTTACATGTGATAAAGTGAAATACTATCTGATTGGATTTATTGTAGCCTAAATTTGTAATAACCATCAATGTCCCAATGTGAAGGGCACCCAATAAGTAAGAGGCATGACCCATATGTGTGTATTGAACACTTTTCACCCACAAGCTATTGGTAAAATGCTATATCCAAGGGGTTCTTTCCAATGTGTGTTACAATCTAATACCTTCATGTCATGCCCCAACTGACATAAACCTCCAACACTACACATGTCTTCCTATTTTTTGACATCAATTTGAATTTTTTTATAATAGCTACCTTCCATGTATATTATAATGGTCATTGGATTTTGTCAAGGACATTTTTTATTATTGTAGTTGTAGATGGTGTCTTTGTAGATCTTGATGTGAGTGGTTCCCATTAATGCTATATTACCTTGATAATGCCTCCATTCTTGTATATTTGAGTCTTGTTTTGTAATTCCTCATAATGATATGTGTTATGTATCATGATTTTATGATAACCACAATATTATTTGCCTTCTTGATGTGAAATGTCTTGTTGGTTCTCAATTGTACACCTCTTTCACTCAGTCATACACACTTGAAGAAAATGGCAAACAAAGATTAAAAAGCTGATGATATGTCATTATATCTAGGGGAGGGTTTATCATAAATATGGGCTAGATGGATAAAATGACTAAGAGTCACCAATAGAGGGTATGATCAGCTCCCTACTACTTTTAGTTTTGCTTGAACCAAGGTGAGAGAACCTATGGGGTAGCTTGCTCACATGGAAAGATTCTACAATTCAACCTCCATGGGGATTATTAGTACAATGGAACACAAATGTGACTAGGTCACAACCAAACTTGTTCAATCCACTTAGGAAGGGTTATTACATAGAATGAAAAAAATGCCCTAGATCACATACAAACTACTAAAGACAAATGGGTATATGACTATAATCTTTATTCTATATAATTTTTAGTAATAAGGGTCAAATATAAAAATGTAGCACTATGATTCAAAGCATAAAATGCAAAAACATGTTATATAGGAAATATTTTATTCATTTTTAGGGCAAATAACACTTATAGTATGCAAAGGGTGTATTATTTTTAGGGTAGGACTGGGTAGGATAGCTAGATAATTGTATGAAAGGGTGTAGTGTGATGGTGGTTTTCAAATAGTAGGGTATCTTGTAGTATTCATGACATTATATTTATCAAATATGTAGGGAAAACTCAAATACAATATAAATCAAATGCCAAATGATCCCTGAAAGAATAGAACATACAATGAAACTTAGATTTCAAACACTTTTCCCTATCAACCCCATAAACTTAGGGTGCCCTAACAAGTTATCCAATAATACATCCCAAAATAATGCAAAAAGGGTTTATAATCTACATCTATGCTCATAATGATAACCAATAAGTAACACAAGCCCAAATATCCAATCAACATAACTTGAAAAACACATTATTGCACTTTATCAATAGGAAATAGCATATAACCGCAAACATTTCATTAACTTGAAAAGAAGACTTACATTAATTTTTCAAAATGTTGCCAAGGGGACAAGCATGGTTATTTTACTCTTTTCACAAGGGAGACATAAACATGCTCAAAAATCTTGTTAATAGTTGTATAATTATAACCACCTTAGCAAGAGAGACAAGATCTACACACAGCAGTTGATCCTTGAAAAATTTTGCAAAACCTAGACTTAGAGAAAATGAACAACCAATAATAACCAACCTTTTGAATAGAGGAGAGGCTCTCTATTTATATATTTTTAACCCATTTCAAATCCAAGATTTTGAGTTTTAATTTTAAAAATTGTATAATAGCCCTCCCAATTCTACCAAGATGCTTCCAACTAGAAAATATTCCTTACCACGCCTGAAATCTTCATCTATTTTTAAGAAAAATCATTTCTCTAAATACCTCTATAAATAATGATGAATATTTGCAACAAACCCTTTTATTCATGACTGGAGATGTGCTTTAGCATGATCTGGAAGGTGAACTTTTATGGTGGATGATGAATAAACTTTATCCTCATGTGTAACTGCTTAGAGATGCCCTTGACCACTTGTTTACACAATTAGAATTTGTTGGACAGTTATCTTTCTTCTTATACATGCCATGGAACATCCTACTCCTATAATGATGGTTTATATGGAATGCTCAAGCTGTGGTAGAAACAAAAAATGATTTGTGGTCATTATTGCAAAACATGCTCTAGAGTGCCCCATAAACCTTCTTTTATGCTTCAAATCCTTGCCCATCTATGAATGAGCATTGATATTGACTAATAAGCAAAATTTTACCACATATTGACATGTATCATGCCACATTAGATCTAAATAATTACCCTTAGATCTTCAAAATATGCTTAGGCTTTAATTTGTTGAAACATCTACCTTTGATCCCATACTATCTATCTTATCTGCATGAATTAAGTCTGTACCATAGATCTTTATTTAGATCATCATGATAGTGACATATGTCACTACCACATTCAACCAGGACCCCTTTGAAAAGTCTTGACCCATACATATTATTAATCAAGATTTGTACGCTCTAGCGTATACCATCAATCGATGGAAACATGTCTAAGCTTTAAATCATGCCCCACGAGCTTGACACCTATCACTTATACATTTTTTTGGAGCTTCATTAAAAATTCCATGTTCATCTTTCACTATTAGATCTTCTTTGGGAAAGTGATCATGCTTCATTGATCTTTAGATTATTTGGATCCAAATGGCTATCTATCATGGCTTAAAATTGACATCTATATGCCCATCATTTGACATCCACATGACTATAATTAACATCCATACGACCATTAATATTTGAATCCTAATGGATAATTATCAAGATTTATTTTTGACATTTGGGTACTCATCATTTGATGTCTACATAAACATATTTGACATCCACATGAACATCTTTGACATCTACATGACTGTCATACTTTAAACACCAAATGGTTAATATTTGAGCTTAATTTTGACATTTTCACACCCATAATTTGACATCTATGTGAATGTATTTTAATTTCATATGAGCTTCTCAATATTTTTTAAATCCAAATGGTTATTTTTCAAGGTTCAAACTTGACATTCGCATGCCCGTCCCATTCTGTAAGTTAATCTTTGAAGGCTTAGATCTCAAGATAGAAATCTCATCAAGACATGAATTTTTGTAGAGTAATATCTTGGCACTGAGAATATTAATTCCATGTTATCCTTTGGCTGCATGAGGCTTTCTAAGCATACTTACAAAATTCATAAGTAAGTTGACTTGTCCATTTCTACATGACATATTGGTGATAGTCTGGCTCTTCATAGCTTGTGTAAGTCATCTTTTGATCTTTCAAAGCTATAAAAATTTTCTCATCTATTAAATCAAAAAGCCTAAATGAGGGTAATTATAATATAGGTCTTAAGTTGCTCAGACATAAATTTAACTTAACCTCTGATGAACACTTGAAAACATTAAGTGGGATAAATAAATTAGGCATCTGTGTTTAACAAGGGCTCAATTACTTCTGTGCAATTTTGGGCACTAACACTAGTTGTCACTTAGGTATATACACCCCTTGTATGTATGCATATAACCTTAAAATTTAAGACCAAATGCCAATCCATTGGGTCATGAAGTCAACACGTAGTCAATTTATATCAATAGAGACTCATGAAGGCTCAAAAAAATAATGGAAGACTAAAAAAATAAAATCAAGAGGATATAAAATTTAACACATGAAAAAAACCAAGAAAATAAACTATACAAGCAAGGCACAAATTAAATGGGTGACAAAACAATAAGACTATACACTATACAATTATGTACATAGTTGCATGCTCAATCTAGGAAGTGTTTTAAATTCTTGCCATTGACTGGCAGCTTTGGTATTTCACCATCTAGGTCTCTTAGGAAGAAAGTGTGTTGCCTAATTTGGTAACCAATAGAATAGGAACCCATCCAAAAGGCATCAAATTTTACTTTCTTGACTTTCTCCTCATGCCTATTATCCCAAAGTAGAACTAGATCACCTAATTAGAAGGTTTTTAGAGTGACCTTCCTATCAAATATCTTCTTTATATTTTCCTTGAACTTGAGGTTTCTCTCATGATCTTGTCTTATAATTTCATCAATCTCAATAATCTATTTCATCCTACTCTTGTATTGGTTGATTTGTTCATCATCTTCTAGTTGTTGCATGAGCTGATAGGTTGGTAACTATAAATTCATAAGCAAAATTTTTTGATCTCCCTAGACAATCTCAAAAGGATTTTTCCTATAGCTCTCTTAGGCATGATCTTGTCATCCCATAAAGAAAACTTCATCTATTCACCCCACTTCTTATTTGCTTCCAATGTTTGTCTAATGATTTTGAGTAAGTTCTTGTTACTGGATTTTGCTTACCCATTCCCCTGAGGGTTGTAAATAAAAGCATAAGTCAATTCAATCCCATACTCTTTACACAATGCCACTAAAGTTTTAGTTTTGAAACTCATGTTATTATTAGCAATAACTTTGATAGGCACATAAAATCTATAAATAATCTAATTTAACAAAAAATCCATAACCACCTGATGTGTAGCCTTCTTTATAGGGACTGATTCAACCCATTTGGTAAATTAATTAGTTGCAATTAGTATCCACCTATTTCCAATGCTCTATGAATCAATCATTTCTCCAATTAAATCCATTCCCCATTGTCTAAATGGGCTTTTAATCATTGTAGGTTGTAAGGGAAGAGAACTAAAAGCTTTCATCCTCCTACCAAAATGCTGGCAATTCTCATAATTTTTTACTTTCTAAATAACATATTTAAATAGTGATATCCACCAATAACCCACTCTCATAGCTTTATGAGCTATTACTTTAGGTGAAAAATGTCCACCACATACTCCACTATGAAAGTCTTCAATCTAGTCAGTAGTTTGCTCTTCTAGCATGCATCTCAAGAGAACCCCATCTAGATTCTTCCATGCAAGTCCATTTTCAATCAATAGGTATTTTTGGGAAATAATATTAAGAGTCCTCCTTTGATTCTTTTCCAAGTTAGGGGGACAATTCAAATTTTTCAAGTAATATACAATATCTTTATACCATGGAGACGTGAAATTGACTCAAGGAATCATCAACATTGAAAATAATAGTGTTTACCTTGATAGCTTATAAATTGGTCTCAGCTATGAACTTTATCAAAGCTATCTTTTGTACTAACTTGGTGGTCTAAATATCCATGTCATACTCTTGCAACTTGTTAGCCCACTTGTATATCTTACTAGATACTTCAGTTTGAGTTAAGATGTCCTTCACCATGGTATGCAAGACATAAGCAACAATCTTTGAACTCATAACATAAGGTCTAAATACTTTAACAGCATTCAAGAGAGTAAAATATTAATTTTTCATGATGGTGTAATTAATTTCATCATCTTACATATCTTTTCTAAGGAAAGCTATTAGATACTCATGACTGTCTTCATTCTTTTGTAAAAGAATAATAGTAATAATATTGCATAATGAAAAAGAGAATATCTAAAATGACTTAGTGTAAGGAGGGTTGTGTCTAATTTTGCGGAGATTCCTTTGCCTATTACTTATATATTGAAGAAGGATTAAATTCTTTCACAACCTTCTCCCACAAGGTAATTTATCTAAAGAAGGATTGAAATCCCTTTTTATACTGGGGGATAGGAAATTTGTCAATGGTTTTTACCCTTTTTGGGTCAATCATGACACCATCCTTGGACACTATATGTCCCAATAACTTGGCTTTTTGTACTCTAATGTGACATTTTTTAGGATTGAGTGAAATTCCAAACTCCCTACATTTAATCAATACTTTCTCAAGATGCTCCAAATGTTCTTCTATAGTCTTAAAGTACATAGTGATATCATCCTAATACACAAATATAAACTTATTAATAATCCATGCAAAGGCAACATCCATATCCCATTGAAACATTACACTAGTATCCATTAATCCAAAAGTCATCCTCATATATACATACATGCCCTAAGGCATTGTAAATGTGGTCTTGGGTCTCCCAGATTCCTTCACCACAACCTGGTTATATCTTGAAAAGTTGTCTAAAGTGGAAATCACCTCTAACCTTATAACACTTTATAATAGGTTATCCATATTGGGTAAGGGATAATTATATTTTAAATAAGTTTTATTCAAATTTTAGAAATCCACACACAAGTGGATGTCACCATTTTTCTTTCTCATAGGGATTAAATTTGCAACCCATGATGAATACCTTATAGGTTGAATGATACCACTATCCCTTAGCTTCTTTAACTCATCCTATATCTTAGTGGCCAAAATGGGGTTAATAGGTCTCTATTATTGCCTAAAAGGCTTGCTATTAAAATATAATGGGATGACATGTTGGAAAAAGTCTTCTCTATACACTTTCAACTTAGAATAAAACCATGCTAAACAATCTTACTAATTTTTTAGCAGTTGCATGTAAGCTTGCTTCTTAACTGCACTTAGATGAGTACCCAACCAAACCTTCCTTGGATTCTCATGAGAACCCAAATTAAAATTAGTCACATCCTTTAAAATAAATGAGTCTCTAGTCTTGATTCTATCCACTCTATCAAAATATGATTCTAAACTTGCCAATCCTCTAGGGAGCATGTTTGTCTTCAGCTAAATAATGTCCTTCCCAAATAAGGTCTCTTTTTTATCATAAACTAAAACCATAGATTCCAAATCTATGAGATAATCATGGAACTCAGCTTCATAATTTAAAATCCTTTTGATCTAATCATCATCATCAAATACCTACCAATGATGAACATTGTCTAGGAATGAAGGCCTAACAATCACCTTCACTTGATACTGATAATGAGGGCTTGTATTTGCAATATCAAATGGAGCACCTAACCTTGCAAGTTTTGTAGCCTCTTCATTGAAATTCTTATCATGATAAAAAATGTTTAATGCATCAAGTAATTAAAACAAATCCCAAATAACATTTTGATATTGTTTCAACCTTTTATTTTTAGTGGAATAATCATTATAGACTCGCTTAACCACTATCTCAAAATCACCCTTGAAAATTAGACTTTTAATTCATGGTCATGGGTAATCCATTAACCAAGTAAAAGTGCTTCATACTCAGTAGTATTATTTGTGTACACAAAGAACAACTGAAAATAAAATTTGAAACATTTACCATTAGGGGCATAGAATACAACCCCATCTCCATTTTCAAGATTGGAGCAAGCCCCATAAAATCACATCATCCAAGTTGTTCCTTCATTATCAGATTCAATATCAAGAGCATCAGGTTGTTCAATAATGTCAATTTTCCCCACAAAGCTCCCAAACATAATGTCTATGTACAATACTTCAATTTAAGCATGTTTTGGATCTTTAATTACATGTAGCATTTTCAGATCTCTATAATTTTTGACAATTTTACCCTCCAATAGAATGGTGGTGTAGGAAAGGTCCATTTGTATACTTCCACCCATGTTATCATCCCATTTATGTGACAGCAACATCCCCCACTTAGGTGGATAATCTATAACTACCACATCCATATTCAAATACTTACCTAGATACACTGCCAACTATGCTCCCAACCCCTTAACTTGTCTAACAACTAGAACTTCTCATCAGTTCATGGCATAACACTTGCCAAAGGCTAATGTAATATTACCTTTGAGATCATTTAAGATACCCAGGGGTATTACATTACAGGAAACACTAGAATTAAACATGTAATTATGGATAATAAGACCATTGATCAATAGGGTTGTATAAAATGGATCCACATTCAGTTGACTCTCTACTAATGTAGTCCCCAAATAGATTTTTGAAGTGAGTTCAACAACCTCTTCTAATTTTTCATTACTTTCTAGGGGTGTTTGGGGTAAATAAATTTCATTTATATCTAACTCCTCACCAAGTTCTAAGTACTCAAATGTTCTCTTCTTATGCTCAGGTATTCTTAATAATTCAACAAGTAGCACAATGATTTTTAGTTGGCTCAATACTTGGGCCATATCACATATACTATACTAAGGAAGAGGGGTATTTGGTGAAAGGGTAATAACATGTTTAGCTAGAATTTAATCACTTAAGGTTTGAAGAGGAGTAGGTTGGGGTGGATTTGCATGCTTAGGATCAGCCTTCAAAGGTGGATTTTGCTTAACATCATTCACACCCTTAAGAATATAGATAGAAAAGGTATTTTATTTTTAGTCAGAGCACCTCTAGGCCTAGATACTTGGGAAATGGGTACTGGTTTGGAAGTATTAATAACTATCATAGTTTTATTTTCTTCCTTACTTATATCCCCTACCCTTAGATTTTTAGGGGTAGTGACTTGAGGGGTAACATTTGGTTGCCTACTTCTTAAGTAGTATTCTTTCTCTTGGGAAATTGTTGCATTAATTAGTAGTTGCCTATCCTCAATTGATGTAATTACCCCATCATACTTCCTAATCATCATTGATCTTAAAAAAACAAAATTATGACTGGTAAATTCATACACTTATGTCATATTAACATCACAAGCAAATTCACAAGTTGAGATGCATATCTTTTTTAATTCACTCCAAAAATGATCAATAGTAACATCACCCATCAATTTTGTAGAGATATATAACTTGCTTCAAGGACTTTGACAATTGAACATCATAATCTCATCATCAGATGACATAGACTCAGGTTCATTTGCATCTTTGTCAATCAGTTCAGATGTATCACATAGAGGATTTAGAAGGAAGCACTTGTCACACCAATCAATATCAATGTCTTAACCTACTAGATTCACCTTGGTATTTAATGGATCAATCACTTCTTTCCCAACCCTTCTATTATAATTTCTTTCTACTTTTCATCTCATGCAGGCCTCTTCACTCTATCATTATCTTGATGGTGGAAAGCAGCCTTATTATGCTTGATTTGGATTTGGATCCCTCTCTTGAACTATAGACACATGAGGGATCCCCTTTTTAGCTCTAGCTAACTTGTATGACATTTCTTTAATAGTAATGACCAAATTTTTAATAGTCTCTTCAAAATTGGCATTCTTAATGGATTATGTTTTTTCAGGATTGACCAACTTTACATTAGCCCACTTATTTATGGCTTTCCCAAAAGCTTTATGTTATTTTCAATTTTGATAGCCATATTGAATTTCAACCATATGCTCATGGGAGGCTTGTCCTACAAATAATATATAGCCTTTTTATCAAAGGCATCACAATATTTTATCAAGCATGTTGTATCACTAGGCCTTATGCTCTCAAGTAGCTACATCATAGCTTTATTGAACTGTGTGTTGAAATCTTGTACTCACTCATTAGGGTTCTTCTTTATGTTTTTAAATTCAACTTGTTGACCATTTTTGGCCCAACAGGCCAAAAAATCGGTCCCCCCTTTTTTCATGCTATTCTGAGCTAGTACATTTTGATTTTGCATGAGTCTAGTCCATTTCTATGGACTCTAAAAGTTTTCTACAGACTCTGCAGGTTTTTTACAGACTTCATAGGGACTTCTACGAACTCTACAGGTGTATTTTTTTGATAGATGAAGAACTAGTCAAAGAGTGCAAGGTTTTACAAAGCTTCTTCAGAAACTTGTCTAAAGAAATTCACAAGGAAAGTTGGCATCTTTAAACCATTGAACCAGTTCAATGCTTTGGTTCAATGCCATGGTTCAATGCTTTGGTTCTTCACTTTGGTTTAATGACAAAGTTTAATCAGCAAATTTCTTCACTTTGGTTCAATCAAATGGTTCATCGGCTTGGTTCAATGCTTTAGTTCAATCAGTCGGTTCAACGAGCTTGGTTCAATGCTTGGTTCAAAGCTTGGTTTGATGGTTGGTTCAAATCTTGGTTCAATGGCTTTGGTTCAATCAAATGGTTCAATGACTTTGGTTCAATGGTTGGTTTAATGTTTGGTTCAATGGGTTGTTTCAAAAAGACAAGTTTTGCCACTTAGATGCAAAATGGATCATTCTAAGTGCCCTTACAGAGGGTAGTTTTCGGTTCAAGAGCCCTTGTGGAGGGCAGGGAACACTTTTGAAGAGGCCACAAAGAGAAAGTCACAAAGGTAAATTATTTCAAAATTTTGTTAAGGCAAAGGCATAATTCTTTCAAACTTTTTGTTCAAAGGAATTCCTTTGGACGAAAAGTCTGAAGGAATTTGAAAGGGCACTTTGAAGGCAGCCGAAGGAATTCAAAAATCCTACAAAAAAGACTTAAGCATTAAATGAATTCTTTCAAACTTTTTGTCTGAAGGAATTCCTTTAGACAAAAAGTCTGAATAAATTCAGAGGAAGGCCACGGGAGGAAAAGCCAAGAAAATTTTGAAATAAATCAAAGTGGCCAAAATAATTCTTGGTGACTTTTTGTTTGTGATAAAATTATCTATGGGAGAAAGTCCGCAAGAAAAACTGAAGAGGGTTTAAGGGATGATGGGCCTAAGGACGTCAAATTCAAGCATGGCAAACTAGCTGTTGGAAATTCAAAAGCTGTGATGGGTGCCTGGACATCAAATTCAAGGTAGTGAAATAGCCATTTTTTTAAAAATGCTTGACTGCCAACCAGAAAAGAGCCCAAGGAACACAGTGACCCACCAAAAGATAGCCCCTGAGGGCTGAAGAAGCTAGAAAGAGACAAAGCAAGGAAGAAGACAAAGTGCAGGAAAAGTCAAAGTAGTCCAAGTGGCAAAGGGGAGGTGAGTTATTTCCAGATGGTCACCAAATGGTGCAAATAATAAATGGTGCAGCCTGTCTTCTCCCATTTACATTTATAAGGGGACAAACTACATGAATATCTAGAAATAGTAGTATATTTTTAGAAAAGAGGTGTGTCCCATGCTTTTACACTAATGCTTGAATTCTAAAGTCAAGATCAGTGATTACACAACATGGTTCCAGCAGGCCTTTTCTAGAAGAATGACATCAGCAACTATGACTTCCTCTTCCCGATGCGCTCAGCACACATGGGCCAACTTGTCAAGAGTGCCAAAGTCTTTTCAAAATAAGGGCAAAGTTATCTTATCCTCTTTCTATATATTGTAAAATTTTCATTTTGAGAAGCATCTGAATCTCTCAGCCTTAAGGCAAAACTCTGCCCAAAAATCTCTCGAGCTTGTAAGGCAAAACTCTGCCAGATTTTACCTTGAATTAGGACTTAGCATTTTTACCTCCATCTGGACTTGCACTCAAACACATGTCTATGTTTAATTTTGTGTTAATTCATTTCATTTTATACTTCTCATAGATCAATTCTAGCATGTCTAGCACATTGTGAAGTTTCTTTTCTGCAGGTCTGCCAGAAGTGTCTACAGCAAGAATATAGGTGCATGTGAATAGGCTGCCAAAGTGTTTCTCAGAACACCTTTGACAGTTCCTTCCTCCCTATATATCTATGGACCCCTAACTCACTAATACAAAAGAGTTTCCCACATCAGATGAAGTGTATGGGTGCTTCTTCTTAGTGAAAAGTGTATGTTTTAGGCCTGAGTGGATCAAACTTTTCTAGTGTATCACCCTTTTTTTAGGTTTAGGTTCTATTTCAGCATCTCTCTCTCCCTTTTCAACCCCCCCTTTTTACATTTATTTGTTAGCAGTAGGAGAAACTAGGGCCTAAAGGATACATGAAAGGGAACTAGCCCTTATCTAGAAACTCTCCCCTCCAACTTCACCAGTCCCATAGGTGAAAGGGGAGTTTTCATTTTGACATGTGGAAGGCAGGAGCTCGGCCTCCTACCCAGGGTGCAATCCACTATGTCAACAATTTTTGGCACACCTGGTGGGACCAACTAGGACAAGTTCTATCCAAGGAGTTGAAGAATTTTTGGCATGTTCTTCAACCAACCAGCCTTTGGAAGCTTTTCTACCAACACCAATGGTGACTTTGAGTTGAATCAGCTGGTTAAGCAGTCCAGGCGCCATCAAGAAAACTTATTTTTTATATATATAATTCCTTTGCATAGAATCATGGGCCTTGTATTCCTTCATTTAACTATGATCAAGCTCAAGATATTCAAGGAATCCCCTCAAGTAGCCCTCCTAGTTGCCCTTCAACAATAAGGGAAGTGGCACTAGAGTTTGAGAAGCAGGTGATGGAGATAGATAGATCAAAAGAGCAACATAGATATCAGTATGAGCTAATGTATAAATAGGAGTGTTTGTTTAGGCAAGCTCGGGCCTTGCAATCCATGGATGAGGAGGTAGAAAAATGGAGGAATCCATTCATGCAAGGTAGTCAGCCTTGTGCACCAAATCCTTTTTATTAGATAGCACTTGCTCATTCTAGCTCATCTGATGCATCAATCAATCCTAGTCTTGACCCCGTGTGCCTAGCCTTCAAGCATCAAAGGGAACTAAAACAACCTCCCATGGAGATGAACCTTATAAATTCCTTAGATTATGAATCTTCCTTTGGGGGGAACATTATGAACCAGCACATCTCTCTCAAAACTGCTCTTACTCATCATGATGATGCTGGTGACCTCCAAGAAAGGCACTTCCAAGAGGATATAGCCAGAAGAATTACATAGTTGGAATCTAGAGAGATTCCTTAGCCAATGTGTGATGGATGGTTCAGACCCAATGACACATTCCATATCTGAACACACCCCATCTACACAACCCTAAGAGAGCTATCAAGCCACACCTGATATAGATGAAGTGCTAGCCAAATGGAAGGAGGAGAATCATTTGATTCTAGCTCAAGGACTGCCTCCCCTTCCACATGGTTTTTTCACTTCACCCCTTCTCAAGGAGGAACCTATTTTTTAGGAGGTGAGTGAGGAAGAAAAAATCCAATTTTCATCTCTTCAAGAGGCTATCATGAGCGACAATGAAGAATAAATTATCATCGATGCTCCTTGTGAAGACTTCATCAGCAATGGAGAAGACTCAGGTCACACATACATGTAGATGTTCCAACAATACAAGGAGGAACTTAAGCATGGTGAGCTCTCTCCTCTTCTATTTGATGAACTTCCTTATTATTTCAATGAGGAGGATGACTACACCAAGGATCTTGAGTTGGAGGAGGATCAGGAGGATGCCTTTGAACATCTAGAGACCCTGATCTTTGAGGAAAAGGAGAGGCTTGTCTATCTTGAGGATAGCCTTGAAGAAGAAAGCTTTAAACAAAAAGGTGATGTTTTATGGGATGAGCAATCAGTTTATGATTCCATTTTAGACATCACAATAGTCACCCTTCTTCAAGAAGGCCAAGAGGAAGCAGAGGATGAGTTTGATAGGGTCTTCAATGAAGCAGAAGGGGATGAGTCAAACCATGATGCATTGTAGAGGGACTATGCAGATCAAGGGGCCTATGGTGATGAGTCAGTAGCCACATATTTTTTGGTGAAATTCACCAACATGAAGGACCAGCATTTAATAGGCTTCCAAGAATAAGAAGAATGCATGTATGTTGGAAGCATGTTCGATTTTGATCCACTCGGATGTAAGCCAATCAAGGTGACAGGCAAGAGGAGCGGGTCACCAACTCTCCATTTCATTCAGCCACTTGTCTGGCACCATAAGTTTCCTTGCCAAGAATGGGACTTAAGAAATTTTCCCTTTCATCTAGGAGGGAAGCAAATATACCTAGTTAGTTGTACATAGTAGTTTACTTTCAGTTGTCTTTCTTGCTTTCCCTAAGTGCAATTTGCACAAGTAGTGTTTTTAGTCTTATGTGTACTTTCCCTTGTGTCTAGGGTAAAAAGATTTATGTTTGATTCTTGGATCTATCAATGTTGTTTCTAACCTTTCTTTAAGCTGCATCTAACTCTATGCCTAATGGACTTAAAGGCAACTGGTCTCTAAGCATAGCAGGCATGCTTCCCTTGGGAGTCGCCAATTTGTTGACCATTTTTGGCCCAACATGCCAAAAAATCAGTCCTCCCTTTTTTCATGCTATTCTAAGCCAGTACATTTTTATGTTGCATGAGTCTGGTCCATTTCTATGGACTCTGCAGGTTTTCTACAGACTTCACAAGGACTTCTATGAACTCTACAGGTGTAGTTTTTTGGTAGATAAAGAACCAGTCAAAGAGTGTAAGTTTTACAAAGCTTCTTCAGACTCTTGTCTAAATAAATTCACAAAGAAAGTTGGCATCTTTGAACTATTGAACTAGTTCAATGCTTTGGTTCAATGCCTTGGTTCAATGCTTTGGTTCATCACTTTGGTTCAACGACAAAGTTCAATTAGTAAAGTTCATCACTTTGGTTCAATCAAATGGTTCAATGCTTTAGTTCAATCAATCAGTTCAACGAGCTTGGTTCAAAGCTTAGTTCAAAGCTTAGTTTGATGGTTGGTTTAAAGCTTGGTTCAATGGCTTTGTTTCAATCAAATGGTTCAACATCTTTGGTTCAATGGTTGGTTCAACAGGTTATTTCAAAAAGACAAGTTCTGACACTTAGACGCAAAATGGATCATTCCAAGTGCCCTTGCAGAGGGCAGTTCTAGGTTCAAGAGCCCTTGCAAAGGGTAGGGAACACTTTCAAAGAGGCCACAAAGAGAAAGCCACAAAGTTAATTTCTTTCAAAATTTTGTTAAGGAAAAGGCATAATTCTTTCAAACTTTTTGTCTGAAGGAATTCCTTCAGACAAAAAGTCTGAAGGAATTTGAAAGGGCACTTTGAAGGCAGCGGAAGGAATTCAAAAATCCCACAAAAATGACAAGTAATGAATGAATTCTTTCAAACTTTTTATCCGAAGGAATTCCTTCAGACAAAAAGTCTGAAGAAATTCAGAGGAAGGCCATTGGAGGAAAAGCCATGAAAATTCTAAAAGAAATCAAAGAAGCCAAAACAATTCTTGCAAACTTTTTGTCCATGGGAAAATTGTCTAGGGGAGAAAGTCCATAGGAAAATGTCAGCTGGAAAAGATGAAGAGGGTCCAAGGGGTGATGGGCCCAAGGACATCAAAGTCAAGCATGGTGAACTAGCTGTTCAAAATTCAAAAGCTATGATGGGTGCCTAGACATCAAATTCAAGGCAGTGAAATAGCCGTTTGTTTTTAAATTGCTTGAGCACCAACCAGAAAAGAGCCCAAGGAACACAACGACCTACCAAAAGATAGCCCCTGAGGGCTGAAGAAGCTAGAAAGACACAAAACAAGGAAAAAGACAAATTACAGGAAAAGACAAAGCAGTCCAAGTGGCAAAGGGGAGGTGAGTTGTTGCCAGATGGTCACCAAATGATGCAAATAGTAAATGATGTAGCTTGTCTTCTCCCTTTTACATTTATAAGGGGATAAACTATGTGAATATCTAGAAAGAGTAGTTTGTTTATAGAAAAGAGGCATGGCCCATGCTTTTACATCAATTCTTGAATGCCAAATTCAAGATCAGTGATTACACAGCATGGTTTCAGCAAGCCTTTTCCAGAAGAATGACATCAGCAACAGTGACTTCCTATTCCCGATGCTCTCATCACACATGGGCCAGCTTGTCAAGAGTGCCAAAGTATTTTCAAAAGAAGGGCCAAGTTCTCTTCTGCTCTTTCTATATATTGTAAAATTCTCATTTTGAAAAGCATCCCAATCTCTTAGCCTTAAGGCAAAACTCTGCCCAAAAATCTCTCGGGCTTGTAAGGCAGAACTCTGCCAGATTTTACCTTGAATCAGGACTTAGCTTTTTACCTCCATCTATATTTTCACTCAAACACATGTCTATGTTTTCTTTTGTGTTAAGTCATTTCCTTTTATACTTCTCATAGATCAATTCCAGCATGTCTAGCACATTGTGAAGTTTCTTTTCTGTAGGTCTACCAGAAGTGTCTATAGTAGGAATATAGGCACATGTGAATAGGCTACCAAAGTGTGTCTCAAAACACCTTTGATAGTTCCTTCCTCCCTATATCTCTATGGACCCTTGACTCACTAATACAGAAGAGTTTCCCACATCAGATGAAGTGTATGGGCACTTCTTCTTGGTGAAAAGTATATGTTTCAGCCCTAAGTGGATCAAACTTTTCTGGTGTATCACCCTTTTTTTTAGGTTTAGGTTTTGTTTCAGCATCTCTCTCTCCCTTTTTAACCCCCCCTTTTTACATTTATTTGTTAGCAGTAGGGAAAAATAGGGCCTAAAGGATACATCAAAGAGAGCTAGCCCTTATCTAGAGACTCTCCCCTCCAGCTTCGTCGGTCCCACAAGCGAGAGGGGAGTTTCCATTTTGATGTGTGGAAGGCAGGGGCTCAGCCTCCTGCCCAAGGTGTAATCCACTGCATCAACACAACCAAAATAAACCTTGGATCCATTATTTCACCATACTAAATTCTAAAAACATTCTTCATTTCTTACCATGAATCAATGCATCTATGAGGAATAGAATTGAATCAATCTCCTGCATCTTCTTCTAGCGTGTGCATAAACAATTTAATGCACACATCTTTGTGCTCAACTTCATAATCTTCAATGATGTTTTTAAAATACGTCAGGTGTTAATCACTGCTTACTATATTATTCCCCTAAAAATTTGGAAGACATTTCCTTACTTCACTTGGGAGGATAACCATCTATGTCCTCGAAATTGATAGGTCTAAATCTAGGAATGTGGAATGCAAGATGTTCATTCTCATATTAGTCCCTATGCCTCATGATTGGTTCAATGGTAGGTTTAAGAACTAATGGAAAAAGGATGTGGGGGGTGAATGAGGTGGACTTTATGGTTCACAACTGGGAGGGGATTCAATTGGTTGAGGAGCTAGATAATAAATTGGACTATAAGTTTTAGAGTTACTAAGAGAGCTATGATGGTCCTCAATAATGGGGATCTTAATAAAATGTTCAAGATTATCAGAATCTTGATAGTCCAAGTAATATTTTTTAGCTCCATTGTGATCTTCAACAAGCCTCCAAACTTTTCACCTTCATCTTTGATGCAAACTTAGGGGTGGTACTAGTTGTCTGGATGAGTCACCTTTGAAGGATAATCTCAATCCTTTTAGCTTTGAAAATAATAAAATTCCCAAATCTAAAGGTTAATAAAGATATTCAAACTAGGTAATGATATTCCTTAAAGCCAAATGATAAGATTGGAGTCACCACTAGAATCAAAATTCTAGAATATAATGGTTGACAAACTATTATGATACATGCTAAAATTAAACTTGTTGAAGCTTAATGAGATAGAAAGCAAAGTGTAGACACCAAAATTGTGTCGACTCCCCTTAGTCCCTTACATTATTAATTTAAAATAAAATATTATTTTAAATTAATAACATCACCCTTGACATCACCCATGACACATCATGTAGGACACCCCACCTTGGACACCTCGCCTTGGACCATTTCCCACCCTATGACTCACCCCAAGAGTAAGTCCTCCACATCATAACTACCTAAGACTCATTCCAATCTTCTAACTAACCCTCATGCTTAATAACCCTACCATTTGACCATTCACCAATAGAATATGCACTTGGCAGATGGATAATGGGCTTCTTATCCCTTTTACTCATTCTCCACCCGCTGACGTTGGTCAACTATCAGCCAACGCTGGTGGGATCACTGACATCAGTTACATAAACCAACGTCTAACGATGAGTTAGGGGTTCTCAAGTTCTTCAACTCTTCTCAATCGACTGGTGCTTGGACTCTTATCTCAGACACTCTCTCTCTCTCTCTCTCTCTCTCTCTCTCTCTCTCTCTCTCTCTCTCTCTCTCTCTCTCTCTCTCTCTCTCTCTCTCTCTCTCTCTCTCTCTCCTCTAGACTGGGACATCAACAAATACTCTCTAAAATCAATCATTAAACTTCAACCAATGCTCTCTAGGCCTTCAAAAACTCTGCATTAGTCACTCCAGATTGGACTGAAACATTGCATGAGAACATAGACATTAGCCACAATGGGAACATTCAACACCTCTGGCTCTCCACCAAACAAGAGCTAAGTATTCTTTTGCCCCTTATTTTAGTGTTTAGAATACAGTAGTAATTAATGTCTATTTACTATTTCTAAATACTATCAACCAGACTAGACTCGACTTTCAACCAGACCCGACTTCTTCTGGGGAAAGGCTGAAAAGCCTTCCTCTCACCCTTACCCTTTTTGACAACCTATCATCTACCTTTGCCCTTTTGTGGGCCTTATTTGTCTCCCTGCAACCCTGCACAGACCCAAACTCCTTCTAGACCCCTCTGTCAACCACAAACCTATCCAAAACCCATCCAAGGCCATTGCCCTGACTGACATCAACCATTGCCCCTACCAACATCGACAGAATAACTGACGTTGACAACTTGACCAACCGATGCCGGCAGGACTACTGACATCGACGACTGTGGAAGACTAACAGTAGGAATCATGTATGCGTTATTTATTTCTCTTTCTTTAAGTCTTTCATTATTTATCTTTCTAGCAACAATCTTTTTTTCAAAAAGTGGACTGTCATCCCTCAAGGAAGTCTTTACACTTCTGGGACCGAGCTTTGCTTAGCAGTCCACCATATCTGTCTCTAACATTTTTCTGTTTAAGTCTTATTCTTCTATAGGTGTCTTCCTCCATAGCCAAAGAGGAGCTCCTTCAATCATCTGGATACGGTGTGCAGCTTCATCCAGGTATCATCTAACCCTTGACCATTTATCCTTAGTTTCTTATTTCTTCTGAATATTAAATAGCCAAAATGAGTAGAAACACAAAGACACTAAAATTTCTATAATTATGTTTAAAAGGGGAAAGACACCTTCCAACATGCAATATCAATAGTTCCTGAATACAAATAGTATTTCTAGCTTTCTATAAGATTTCATGACAACATAAGTGACTTGGACTTTAATTTAATCCTCAATAATAGTGCAAGTAGTGTGATGTTGATAGATGCCGAATAAACTTTGCTAGATGCTAAATAAAATTTGTCCTCAAATAGGCACAAGATAGGGATACATTTCCAAATGTCCATTGGAAAGTAGTGTGACATGATCTAGAAGGTGAAATTTTGTGGTAGATGCCAAAAAAACTTTGTCCTCATGTATAACTACTTGGAGATGCCTTTGACCACTTGTTTTCACAAATGGAACTTCCTAGACAATTTTCTTTCCTCTTATGCATGCATTGGAATAACCTACTCTTGCAATGATAGCTACATTGGAATGCTCAAGCTGTGGTAGAAATAGAAAATGATCTATGGTAATTATTAAAAAATATGCTCTGGAATGCCCCATAAACCTTCTTCTATGATTCAAACCCTTGCCCATCCATGAAGTAAAATTGATCTTGACTCATAATCCAAAGTTTATCACATATTGACACATAGCATGCCACATCAGATCCAACTAGGTACCCTTAGATCTTTAAAAAAACTTATGGATTTAATTTTTTGAAACATCCACCTTTGATCCTGTATCATTGATCTTATCTACATGGATTAATTACAGACCATACATCTATATCTAGCTCATCATGGTAGTGACATATGTCACTACCATATTCGATTGGGACCCCTTTGAAAAGTATTAACCCATATGTACCATCAATCATAATATATATGTTCTATCATATACCATCGATCGATGGGAACATGTTTTAGCTTTAAATCATTCCCCATGAGCTTGACACCTATCACTTATACATTTATTTTGGATCTCCATTAAAAATTCCATGTTCATCTCACACTATTGAATCTTGTTTGGGTGAGTGAGCACACCTTTTTTATCTTTAGATTATTTGGATCTAAATGGCTATCTACCATGGCTTAAAATTAACATCTACATACTCATCATTTGATGTCTACATGACTATCATTGATGTTCATTCAACCGTCAATATTTTAACCCTAATGGATAATTTTTTAGAGTTATTTTTGACATCTATGTGCCCAATATTTGATGTCCACATGACCGTCACACTTTGAACACCAAACAATTCATTGTTGAGCTTAATTTTGATGTCTACATGCCCATCACTTAACATCCACGTGAATGTATTTAATGTCCACATGAATGTCTAAGGATTTTTTAAATCCAAATGGTTAATTATCAGGGATCAAACTTGATATTCATGTGCACATCCTATTCTACAAGTTAATCTTTGAAGGCTTAGATCTTGAGATAGAAATCTCATCAAGACATGAATTTTTCCAAAGTAATATCTTGGCATTGATAAAATTGATTTTGTGTGATCCTTCATCCCTATGAGGATTTTTTAGCATACTTATAAAATACAAAAGTAAGCTAACCCATCCATTTTTACAAATGTCCTAGTGATGGTATGGCTCTTCATAGCTTGTGTAAGTCATCTTTTGATCCTTCAAAGACCTATAACTTTGCTCATCTGTTAAATCAAAGGACCTAAGTGAGGACAATTAGAAGTTGGGTCTTAATGTGATCATAAATGAATTCAACTTGACCTTTTATGAACACTTGAAAACATGAAGGGGGATAAACAAATTAGGAATTTATGCTTAACAAGGGCTCAATCACTTCAGTGCAATTTTGGGCACTAACATATCCCATAACTCGATGTCAAGTAGATAGTAATGTGATGATATTATGATCTAGTAATATTTGATACATTTTACTTGTAATGGTGTTGGATCCTTAGTATATGTTATCTCCATATTATTTATTAATATGTATGATTGCTTCTTTGTCCAATTCATTTTACATTTTAGTGTTGCATGCTCTTGGTGTGAAATAATATTGCAACTATTATTTTCATTTATAATGTACTCATGATCTATCATTATTTCCTTTCCTTTACCCCCAAATGATTGTGCTTGAATAAGAATTTATATTTTATCCCTTTTTATTGTATATGAATCATCTCAATATGATCCAAATCTAACATGTGTGAATAGAGTGTGTGATAAATATTCTTCTAAAGGATTGAAATTTAGCTTGCTTAGTTGATCATCTATCATATCTACCATGTTATTATATTCTTCACCACTATCATAATAATTTATGACTATGCCATCTTGATATTCTAAACTCACCACTAAAGGAAGATCATGAATACATTTCAAATGCTCCATTTTAACTTGTGGCTCATTCTATACAACTTTTTTATATGTTATAATTTGTTACTTGTCTTTTTTTATGCTTGGTTCACCTCCCTCATATGCATGCATCCAAGTTACTAGAATGGGTTTTGATGGAGAAATAATGGTATGATCTTACAACTATGATTTTGATTGGTCTTCATTAGTACATTAGTTCATTTTTTAATATCTAACATGGTCATCATCTATCAATTTTGAATAAGAATGGACTTCATGCATGTATTTGATACATCAATGTAATGTTGATAGTACTAACTCTATAACATGTATCCATGGTTGCCCCAAAATTTGGTTGTAATATATCTACGTAGGCATCACATGAAAGGTAGTAGGTACCATCTTGAGACCTAGATTTACATCTAAGGTTAGGTTCCAATTATTTGATGTGAGGTTTTTTCATTTTTTTATATTTTGATCTTATTTTTTAATAGTAGTTAATTTGATCCTCAATAGTTGTAAGAAGGTAGTGTTTCATATATTCAACCCAAAACCTTTATATACCAACACAAGTTTGACCAATTTTATTTTTACTTAAACTTGAATGAAAAATTTTAGGTGTTGTTCTATTGTGTGTCGTGTAAGTAAGTCTTCTTTATTAAAGGTGATAGATTTTTTGTTATCTATTATCATATAGGATTACACCTATATTGATCCTATAGCTTGTGAAACTGCCTAATGATACAATGGAAAAAACTCAAAAGCCATGTGACCTTGGCAATTTGAGGTTAATCTATGGAGAAGGCCAACTTCCTTTCACTAAATCTGATGCAAACTAATAAAATACCAACTTTGTGTAAATCTCTCTCTTTAGTGATTTTGAATCCTAAACTAGGGTTTTGATGGGGAAAAGGGTTGAAGAATTGAAATTCATATAAAATTGAAAATATGGTGGTTATACCAAATATTTTATAGTGGATTTTAATGATTGCTTGATAAACACAATAGAGCAAAAAATATGTTGAATTTGTTTCAGTACAAACTCATATAAATAGAAATCAAAGGTAGTATTTTAGCTATTTTTCACAAAAGGGAAAAATATCTTTATTTCAAACAATATTTTCAAGAGGTTAAAATACCATAGATGAATTTTTTTAAATTGAAACAAAGAGACAAAGATTCCACAAATAATCAAACAACTTGTACACAGACAGAAATCTCTCAAGACAAGAAAGGCAAATTTTCAACTTTATTTCTCTCCAAAGGTTATAACTCATAGTAAATACATTAAAAATGTAGAATAAATAACTAGAAGTAAAAATATAATTTGGGCCATGAGATCTACCCATTTTTATACAAAACATCTCCAAGATGATATGTAGTTGACAAAACTTGAACACTCAGTTGAAGGAGATCATGCAAATCTAAAACTCTCATGCAAAAGAGGTGAGTTATTATTTTTTTGGCATCATAGAGTGATGGAACAGCTTTAAATGTTTCATGTATGATATGGGCATGATCTTTGGCATAGCATGGTGTGGTATGGAGTGGTTATATCTGTTGGTTTTTCATACAAGACTTCTTCATCTGGAAGTGGTTGAAAATAACTTATTCATGCAAAAGAGGTACCCAAAATAGAACTTGAGTTCCAAAATAAGATAATTCCAAATCACTTTCCATAAAAATCCTTAAATTTCCAAATACATGTGAGAATTTTATAATTTTAAGCCTTACCACTTGTCAAAATGAATCGTTCATTTTGCACTTCATGATTTTACAATTTTTAACAATTCCTATTTGTCAAAATCAAAAGTATAATTTGCACTTGTGATTTTTGCAAATTTCACATTATCAAAAAATATAAAGTGTAAAATATGTCTTTCCCTTTCTAAAAATGAGTTATAAAAAATATGGCTATACTTTTTGCAATGAAATTACAAATTACAAAGTTTTGAAATGATATAACATTTGAAAATATTTCACTAAGACTAAGTTATTATTTCTTCATCTTTCTTATCATTCTTGGCCTGAAACTTCTCAACATATGCATCAAAGGCCTTGAATAAATTTTGTATGTATTTTGGATCTGACTCATAATACTATATATTGGAGGCTACATAATCTGCTTGAACATCAAATATTTATCCTCTAAAATTTTTGATTCCTTGCATCTCCAATCTCATCTTATTAATTATTTTTCCATACCTAATGAAATAGTGGATAAAACTTAGGATGAAGATTGTGTCTTTTTCATATTATTTCTCAATTATTTATTTGAAATTATTCTATACCTATTATATTTAAAGGAAATTACTAGCATCATCTACTGGTTGGCATGACATTGAATTCATCATGCCTTCAATCTCATACAATACATTAATTGCATTATCATCACCATCTTTAGCTTGTTCAACATACTCTATTAGTAATCTTATCCAAAATTGAGCAACCTTGTGTAATTCCTCATGCTCAGCATCACTCTTCAATATATTCTTAGAAATGAGGGTATTCATATCAATTGATTTTATAACTATAAATTTAGGATAATCCAAGTTTAAGGTCTAAATTTCTCCTTCATATTGACTGATCTAATCTTTCAAAATATCCTTCCTCTCCATGATGATTCCATAGTGTTCCATTATTGCTACAATAACCCTATTACCTTTAGTGATTAGTTCCTCAGACCATTCCTTCATAGCCCTTCCCATGTGAGTAATCTCTCATACAAAATCAATTTTAGCTTGACCTAGATTGATTAATTACACTGACTGTGGTTACTATGATGTTTCACTAAGATTTATCAACTAGTTTAGTGCTTCTATCAACTGATCTACTTTTTTCTTAAACTCATCCTTTGTGGTTTTATCATGATATATCCTCTAGAAGAGAGATTTGATACCAATTTACACGTCATGTTCTCTAGTCTACCATCCAAGGTATATTTGATAAATCTAATAATCACCCTCCACAAGATCTTCTTTTGATTTGTTTGGTGGGAGGACTATAATTTCAACATACCTATCTCCCTTGTCATCATTAAAGATCCTTGAGAGGGTCTTGGGAGTGGGTTTTGATTTTTTCTTAACCTATGACATGCCAAAGTCTAGAGTATTAGGATCAATCATTTGTTTTATCTTTTTACCAACTGATTGGGATAACCAACTAGGGGTAACCACTTGTTGTTTTGACATGGTTATCAGAGAATCATTAGCTAATGTTGTTGTATTAGAAGACACTATAACCATTAATGACTCTTATTTGGATGCTACCTTTAGTTTTTTAGGAGTTGCCTATGAGGATCCACTCTTATTAGTGGTTTACAAATCAACCTTTACATCAAGTACCTATGTTTTTCTAATTTCAACTAATGGGATTGTAGAAATAGTGTAAGTAGATGAATTGGAAGTAAGGGGAATAGATGTGTTTATTGGGGGAGTGAGAGGGGGAATAGACATAGGGGTTGTGAATTTGGGAATAGGTGGAAGGGTGAAAGCCAAAACACTGAATGTGTTAATTAGATGAGTGGGACCATTTAGGGTTGGTGATGTGAAAATGGTCGATTGAGATGAAAAATAAATAGTACTTGTCCTAGAAGTTGGGGTGGCATATAGAATTATAGTCAAGATGACTGATTCCATAGTAATGTACTATTGGGTGGTGTTGAGAATTAATGGAGATGTAATAGATCGAGTTATAAATGGAAGGGAGAATGAGAGTGGATCAAAAGGGGAAGGTGAAATGGGAAGAGGCAAAGTGGATTAGAAACTTGAGATTCCACTATAGGGGGACCCTGAGTGTATACTTGAATGACTAGTGTTGATTGTACTTGGCTTATTGATGAGGTTATTATAGGTGAAATGGTAGGTGGAGTGGAGACAAGTATAGGGCTTGACATTAGAGGTGGAGGTGCTAAAACCTCTGAAATAATGGGAGCCTTAGATGTGGGAGGAGTGGAGATAACTGGTGGAAGTGTCACACTTCTCGAGTAGGAGAAGTGGGAGTAGTAGAAATAGGGTTCAAGGCTATGGGATTTAAAGGTATAGAACCCTATGTTGTTACTATTATGTTTTCAAGTGAAATATCAATTGTTTCATCTATAGATTTTCCCTATCTAATTGATCCTCCTTTCTTTACTTTAGTCTTTATTTTCATCTTCTTCTCAAGTTCCTCTGATGATTCACTAGGGCCCTCCTCTAATGGAGTGATATCTTTTACTTTGAGCTTTAAGATCTTATCTTTAACCCATATTATCTCCCTTGTGACATTCAATCCTTTACTCAACCAATTAATTATTTTGTTGATTACAGGGGTTGTTCTATCAAATAGAGAGAAAGACTCAAGAACTGATCACCTCACTGGTAATAAGGGTCTATCAATGATCTTTGTAAGGTAGATTAGGTCTAATCTAGAGTCTTAATCTACCAAGTCATCAAGGACTAGTGTTAGATCATAACCTTTTATCTATTTTAGGGACATCTTGGAATAGTCCCTCATCTTGACCATCTCTTCATCTCCACAATCTTCCCAAAATTATTCATAAAAAGGCATGTGTTCATATGTTACTAGGTCTAGTTCATGGGTAATTTTACCATATAGATCAAAATAAGGTCTAGAATTTAAAGTCTTCAGTGTCATTTGGCACATTTTTGCCTCTACACCTATAGATTTCATGAGGGATTAACATGTGTAATGGCCAATGGAAATTTGGAAATGTATCCCTATCTTGTGCCTATTTGAGAGGAGCTTGTGCATCTCCACAAGTTTCTTTACTAACTCTGACAATCCCATTTATCACTCACATATCAAGGAAGTATGTAGGGATAGCCACTAAATGCAACAGCCCTAATATAGGATTAGGTGGGGAACTATATGAAGAGTGAACCCTATTTACTGATCCTTTGTTGCACTTGAAAATATTTCCTTCCCAAGTTCCTGATTGAACATGATAATGATGTTATAGATAAAAACATCATTGAATCTCCTAAACTACTATCTACTATCTTGTAGTGTAATATCAAGGTAGTAGTTGTAAACTTTGGTTATCTCTTTAGGAACTATGTTAAGGCCTAGGAATAATCTTCCTTTGGCCAAGATGTAAATAATATAAGATGTCATGTCAAACTTGTTCATTATTTGTACCTCCATTAATTACTTGTGGAGGGAGTCACTTATCAATTGGTCCCAATGTATGTATTGTTTATTTTCCTGAATGGTCCAGATATACTAGTACATCTATTCTTGATAGCACTTGACATCTAGATTTCTAATGACCCTATGCAATAGTATTATAATATCCCCTACCTCATTTATGAAATCAAGACTATACATGGTCTTAAGCAATTTGGTGGAGGAATGTTTAGGGGTATTGAGACATTACTTGTTGATTATCTTCTAACATCCATCCCTTTTTTCCTCATATAACTATGTAGATGTATGTGGAGTTATATCCAAATAAATCTCAAATTTTGGGATGGAAAACATTGTGCTAATGAATTCAGGGTCAAGATCTAGAATCTTTTCCCCTTTCTCACTATATATTTGTCTCCTTTATGATCATAGTATTGGGCCATTATTAGGACTAACTCGGGGCATTGAATGGATAGAAGGAAGGCTAAAACTTGTGGAATACTAGAGTCATATATACTCTACACCTAGCCTTTCTTGAATTCTACACCTATTCTAGCCCAAAAATCTCTTAGGTCAATATGACCTAAATCTATATCTTTGATTTTTGTGATGTTTGAATTCAAAATAGAAGTCACTTTAGGGCTGTTAGATTTGAAATTCATTTCCGCTCTCTATGAAGGCTTAAGAGATTGTGGAATTCTTAGGTGTTCTTGGTAATTCCAACCTCCATAGGAAAGTTGGAGGATCTATATGGAATATTTGCTTGTTTGAAAATGGCCTAGATTTTGATTGAAAAATCTTGAAGGGAAAACTAAGAGTTTTTTGCTTGATATATGTAGGATTTGGAAATAGAAAAATCCCTAGAAAAATCCTAAAATTTCCCTTTCTTAAACCTAGACTTAGGATTTCAATTGACTACACAAGCGAGTAATTCCCTATCACCTAAACTTAAAAAAACCCTAAAATGACACTTTGAAGAAATAATGATGAAAAATATGCAAAATCATGGAATACTTCTTGAAAATGGTTTGAAAAATGGGAACTATGGCAAAAAAAGAAGGGGAATACCATGTAAATGAAGCAGGTGATGTTGATTACAAATTTACAGTCGTGACTTAGTACTTGGTCAATGTAGCTCAAGGTTTAAATTCATGGCATAGGTGGTGAGATCTCCAAGATCATAATTAGTAATATAAATAATGATAATGAAAACCCTTGATCCTCTTGCTTTAAATAGTGAAAACCCTACATTAAATGTAATTATGGTGTTTGGTGGTGGAGGTTAGACATGCTTGGAGCAGGTCCACTCTCTATGGGAATAGAAGATAGGTTCAGTGGAGAGTAGAACTACTAGGGCATTTTGCATGTTTCAAAACATGCAAAGTGCATTCAAGACTCCATGTCTTGTGGTTCATAGGTTTGGCAGAAGGCAGAGATTATCATGCACTTTGCATGTTTCATAACATGCAATGTGCATCAAGGGTTTTGGGTTTCATGAAAAGTGGGGTTATAGGTTTTAATAAGATCTGGATCCCATCATGCACTCTGCACATTTTGAAACATGTAAAGTGCATGCCCAGTTCTAGATTCCATCGGCTGGGTGCATGGTAGGATCCAAAGCCCACCATGCATTTTTCACATTGTTAAAATGTGCAAATTGCATGGTGATTTTTGGATTCCATGGTTTTTATAAGTTGATGTTGTTATGCCTATTTTTCACACCCCCTCAATTTTTTCAAAATTAATACTTTCTACCATATAGATGACTCTGTCATGAAATTTAAAATTGTGTCAGGGAACCAATCAATTAATAGTATATTTAAATGCATATTTTCAATTATAAATTTATAATGATTAATTGATGAATTAATGTTTATATTTCTAAGTGGTTTCAAAAATCATAGTGGATTAATGAATAAAATGTGCATTTTTATATCACTTATGATTAGCTATTTTACTTCTCATATGGTTTTTAGATTATATCTCAACATTTTTAGTTTTGACAACTTGAGAAATTATAGCAATTTTGGCATGGTTTTCATTGGTAATATGAAGTTGGATTCAAAATAGATCAAAATGATTTTTGAATTAGTTAAAATGATTTTCCTCTCTTTAGCTTACTTTTAAATAATTATGAATATTGAGTTGGATTGTATATAATCATTATAGTTAAATATAATCATGATCATTGTTACAAATTCACTGTTTCATAGATTACCTTCATGCAATATCCAATTTTAAATATAATGGCATGATTTATGTTGGTTTGAATTCTTACTATGAGTTTTGAATATAGTTATCAAAATGAGAATTTATTCAAATTTTCTTTTGAATATGTCATAAGTATTTCATTGTTGAAAAGGTTTATGATGTGCTCAAGAGATTTTATCTCATGGTCCTAAACTAAGACCTTTATCCTAAGTCTTTTGTTAAAATCTTCAAATCATAGTAATTAATCAAATATATGTTTTGAAACATAAGTCCTGAAGCATAAGGATGACATGTTTATTGTGTCCCATTTGGCATAGAAGTTTATATAATGTAGATTAATTTGTTGACCTAAGATTTGTTTCATGGGATGTTTTTGATGGCACAAGGTGTTCTTTTAAATTTAAGACATTTCTAAACCTTCATCATCACATATATTTTTTAAAGACCTAATTTCCTTGTCTCAAAGGGGTTGAAATAAATTTAAAGGCTTATCAATAATGTCCATGGCTTATTTCAAAGTATGACATAAGATGCCAAGTTGCTAGATTTTAGGTGATTGATGGACGTCATGGCATGGTAAGTTGGAAGATGTTAGTTGATTGATGGACATCATGGCATGGTGAGTTGGCATAAACATTTAATGTGAAAACATATTCATGGAATTTAAATATATGCCAAACATTTGGTAGTAAAATAGAGTTAATGTATATCATGTCTACCTCAAATGATGGAAGTTGGTTATGATTTAGTATGAATAATTAGTAATGACTAAGTTTGGCTATGCCGATAATCAAGATAGAAATATCACTAAGTATACTCTATTTTTTATGAGCCAAATACCAATAGGAATCAATCATATAGTTAATTTGGTTATGGTAGAGAGTGGTGGAAATAAGTAGGTCACTTTTCTTGGTTTTTGTTCATTTTGGAAAGCTTCTCACAAAAGTGGAGCTCTGGCTAGGTGATTTTTAAGTTTTAGAGAAGGATTTATTGAGGACTTCGGTTAAAAATATTTCAAATGTGTATTACCAGGTATGATTCATATAGTTTTGGATAAATTTATAAAATATTCATGGCAATTTAGAAAATATTGTAGTTACATAAAAGAAATGATTTTATTAGTTGCATGAAAGAAGTGAGTTTTGGTTTGCATGGATATTCATTAAAGGTTTGAATTACTTTTGATAGTTGATTAGTTTGAATATCTTTTCTCATACATTGATAATGACAAAGACTAGTTCTCATTTTCTATATACCTAGTCTTTTATAGAATTGATTGTTTACAAAACTAGGTGCTTAGCAATTTTAAAGTTGTTGGAATTTGTGGGTTTTTAATACATGATATAAATGGTTCTAAAATTAAGTATTATGTCAAAGGTTTTATTGAATTCATTAGAAGAAAAGTATTATGGTGCATGTGTATCTAGTTTTAAATCCTGATAGGGCAGTCACATATATATTATGAAATAAATATTATCAATTTGAAACAAAGCAAGTTTTTTTGGTGATTTTCTAGATTTGTTGGGTTCTTTAAAATTTTGGAGACAATTTTTGCTTGATTATTTTATGGATATTAATGCATGGTTTGACATGAATATTTGATAGTTTCTAAAATAGCTTCAAAAGGTTTTGTTGGAGTCTCAATTTTATGGATAAACTTTAAACATCTCTGTGTATAATATCTAAAGAACTACAATGCATGCATATTATGAACGAATGATATGTATCAATATTTTGATGTAAAATGAATTGGTTTTGCTTTGGGTACTTATGCATAAATTATCATTGATCTTGTATGCCATGATTATCCTAGAAAATTTTAAAAGATTTTGGGTTCATGGGGTTTTTGTTATTTTTGAGAAACCTGAGTTTTGGTTTCTTAGAGGTACTTTCTGTTTGTTTAGGAAGATATAAATTGGTTTTATATAGATGATATTTGAATGGATACAATGGAATATTATAAAAAATATATGTTAAGAAATTATCACTGTGTGTGTGTGTGTGTGTGTGTGTGTGTGTGTGTGTGTGTGTGTGGGTGTGTGGTCTATGATCATAAGTCTTAGTTGTCAGTTTTAGTCATAAGTATTGACTCTAAAAGAGGATTGAGTAAGATATGAAGTTTTGTTGAATTTACATCTAAAAATTGAAATCATGGGTTTCATTTTAAAATTGGATATTGAAATTATATTTATTTAAAAATTTAGTTGTCTCATAGTTGATTTGATGAGGATTGAGGTTTTTATCAAGATATATCGAGATATTTTTAAATAAAATTATGTTTTTATTTTTTGAGATTTTAGTTGATTTATGTTATTTTTTTTGATGGATCAGTGCAGTATTTTAAGTAATTTTAGATACTTGGTACATTAAATTTGGTTGAGCTATGAATGTGTATTGAGATTAGTCCTATTTTATTCTAAATAGACATATGTTGATTTTTAGTCTTAAATTTTTGATATATTTTAAATTGTTTCAAAATGTCTGAATGGGACTAGCCTAGGTCAGCTAGGAGTAAGGATGATAGGGGTTGGGGGTATAATTTTGGTGATGATGTAAATCATCCAAATCCTAATAAAAAAATTCCTAGGGGTGGTTTCCATGCCAGAAGATTTGGCCCCAGGTTCCATGGAGGTACTAGGATGTCCATATATTTTGATGCCTCAAATCTTAAATTTTATAATGTCCTCAACAACCTGCCTTTCAATCCAACAAATAATAGAGGAAATAAAGGTTTTTATGATCATAGATTCAGAGCTAGAACTACCTCATAAAGTAGTTATTCCTACCATTTAGAAAATAACCCATAGCACCTATCCATTAAGTCTCTTGAAAGAGTGTAGCTGGTTATTGAACTTAATCCTGCCAACCAAGTTACCCATTTGATGTTGAAGTTACCTACGATAAAAACTATGTTAATCTTGCTCTTCCATTAGTTTTCAATGAACCTTCATCTTCTCATAGGGAGCCTATTTTGGGAAGTAAGAGGTTGGGTTCAACAGCTTCACATAGTGAACCCATCATGAGATGCAAGAATTTGACCTTGGATAAATCTATTTTAGTTGGCAGAAAGAGAAAACTTAAAATTCACCCTTCCACTTTACAAAAGAGATCAAAAAGTCAGAATGATATAGACTCACCTATTGAAGTTAGAGTGTTGAAGTGGAACAAGTTGCAAATTGATGATGATACAAGTGATTCTAGAATGAAATTCATGTAATTTCCTGTAACAAAAATGGAATATAATGTACGTATTAATGAAAAAGACAAACCAGTGATTATAGTGATTTTAGATTCAGATGATTATTGGATTCCCGCAAGATAGACTTTGTTTTCAACTGAACTTTTTGCATGACAAAATTTTACACTCTCAATTTGATACTTTAACTTTAGATTTTGGCATTTTTTATGATAATGTCTGGAAGTAGGATAGACTTAATTTCTGATATTATATATATATATATATATATATATATATATATATATATATATATGCCTAATTTAATTTTAGACATGCATTATGGTTTAATATAAATAGAATTTTATTAATCTTTGACTTGTCTATTTTATGATTGATATATGTATTCTATTTTATTATTAATTGATGAGGGTCCCACTCGTTAAGATTAGTACCCAATATATATTTAAAAACTTGATCAATTAAGACTTTTAAAGTCTTAATTAAATATTTCCTTAGCCAATAATTGTTTATAATTAATTAACTTTTAAAAGTCAATTAGTTAAAATAAAATAATAACTAAGTAAAGTTAGTTATAACTTAGTTTTCAACTAAGTTTAGAGCATAAAAGAAGATCAAAGATTCATCTGAAGATAGAAGAACAACATAGGTATTGAAGACTTATACATTTTGTGAATTCAATCATTCATCTCTCTTCTTTATATGTAACTTCTTTGAGATAGTATGATTTTTGTATATAGACCTAATGGTACTTTATCTGGCAGTTAAGTAATTATTTAGACAACATATGTATATCCAATTTTTAATATCATTTATGATAGATTATATGAAGATTTTCAAGTTTAAAATCTTTAATGATTGTTATTTGTAGTTATATGCATAGATTATAAGTATTCAACTTGAATGATGATGAAGACTTTGCTATTTTATGACATTTCATTTATCTCTTTTGATGGTAAAGTTGTCACTCAAGTTATTGTAAAGAAAGATGTTTCTTTTCTTAATAAAATCTATCTTTTCTACTAAGATGACTCTCCTTTGAGACTCACATACTTTATTATACTTTATATTGACTCTAATTTTAATATAGTTTTATCTTTTAGATTTTTTTAATTTTGTTTCTTAGTTTATATTTATCCTTTATCTTTTTAGTTTTCTATTCTATTTTAGTTCTTTAATTCACTTCTTAAATTAATACTTTGTTCTCTTTCTTATATTAAATAGTATAATAGATCATTATTTTGATTAGTTCTTTTCTCATATTTCTATTATAGTTTTAATTTCTTGTTAGTTTTTAGTCTTAGTCATAGATTAGATTATATGCTTATTTAGATTTTGGATTACAGTTTTATTTCTATTTTAGTATTAGACTTGTTACTTATTTACTAGTTGATTCATATATAGTTAGATTCATTTAAGTCTAAGTAAAGTCTTAGAGTAGTTTATTTGATCTTTGGTCCTTGGTCTTTCTCTTACTTAAGGTTGTCTCTTAGTTTAGACTTAGTTATTTTAAATAGTTTATTGTCCATTTCTTAGCTTATTTGTTTTATGTTCTCTTTTTTTTTAGTTAATTTGTTAGTTGTATTTGATTTGCTTGACTTGTTACTTAATTGAATACTTATTTATTTTATCTCAAATTTGTTTCTTATATTTTTGGTTTGTCTTTTTGAGGTTAACTTGGAGAATATTACATCAAGAAGCAAGATATTACTTAGAATATACATATATTTACTGAATCATATTTTTATTCTTCAAGAGATTTTTTAATTCATAGGTTTTCTCTATCAGATAGAATAGATTACAAATTCTTATTTAAACTGATTTATGATTTGATCAATTGAATTTTTTATTGTTATAATTGAATATATTACATGACTTATTTATTATTTCCCATAACTTATTAAAAAAAAAAAACCCTCGTGTCTTTAGGATCATAGTTAAACCTTTAGAACCCCATGATTAAACTGGTATGATTCCACCTTGACCTTCATGATAAGCAAAATGGTTGATTCATTGACAGTACAATTTTCATTGTCAATAGATGTTTTATGGTATATATAGCCCACTATGCATTTTGCACATTGTGAAAATGTGAAAAATACATGGTGGGTTCCAAATTTTTCTAGTTTGGGTGTTAGGTGCTTCTCAGGATCCAGAACCTGTGAAGCAATTTCCACAAATGCAAATTACATCTAGAGTTTTATATTCCATAAAGCATAAAGGGAAAGATGGGTCTTTTGTATGTTTTAAGGTTTTTTTTTTTAAAATAAAGGAGGTCTCCCTTAGGGTATTAAATGTAATGATATTTTTGGAATAAAAATATCAACATTTTTGGTGACCTCTACGAGATGATTGCCTCCTTAGTAATTTTCAATCCAGTAACCTTCTAAGTCATTGGGCATGGAGTTAACTTTGATCTAACAAACTCTAACCTAGGGAAGAACAAACTAGGATTTGCCTAGATAAATAAAAATAGGAAAAATAGACAAATAAAATAGGGAAAAACAACACAACTTAAGGAAACCACTCCTAATGAGTTGACTTGTGCATAAGCACTTATTGAAAAAACACAACCTAACACTATTATTTTAAAAAATTAAACTTTTTAGAATGAGTTTCTACCTCAAAATCAAGCTTTGAGGTATATCCCATTAACTAGGATTGGTAGTTCTACTCCATCAAGATTGGAGAGTTGGAATGCATTGGATCTTTTACACTGAATGATAATATATGGACCAATCCATATTGCATTAAATTTGGTGTGTCTGTCTGGTTTTGCTTTGTTTGCATCTCACTTGAAAACCATGTCTCCCTCATTGAATATCTTTGTAGATGCCTTTTTATCAAAATTATTCATGGTTTGTACCTAATTTTCTTCTAATACTTTCATTGATTCATGCTTGATTTCTTTAATTTCCATGAGTTTAGCCAGTCTCACCATCATTTCATCATTGTCAATCAAGTCTAACTAGTGATTGAGCTCTAGAGATGGGAGATCAATTAATAGTGGTACTCAATATTATCTTTCATATACTAACATGAATGGGGAATTACTAATGGCTCTTTTTAGAGTAATTTTATTAGCCTAAAGGGTTTATTTTAGTTTTGTATACCATGTCCTCTAGTTATCCTCCATTATTTGTTTGATGATTCTAATTAGGATTTTATTGGTTAACTCAACTAGGCCATTACCCTATGCATAATCATTTGAATAAGTGATCAGGTACAACCATTCACTTACCTAAGTACCCAAAAATTACTTAGCATTATCTGATATGATGGTGTGAGGAACACCAAACCTTAAAACTATGTTGTATATGAAGTCGAGAATAGATGCTTCAATGGCATCTTTTAGAGAAACCACTTCAGTCCATCATGTGCAATAATCCATTATTGTGAGAACCCATTTATGACCTATGATTTATGGTGGATTGATCATGTTGATGAAATCTAATCCCAATTGAGTGAATGGTTGATCTACTTAAATTGGTCTGAGAGGAAGAGTTGTTAGCCTTTGTTTATCGATGAAATAAGCACACTTTTCATATTTTCTTACCCATTTGTGGTCATCTTTGAATAATTTATGCCAATATTAGCCTCCTCTCATTATTTTAATGGTCATAGTCCTTGCTAAAAAATGTCTTCATAATGGTCTATCATGAAATTGCTCGAGCACTTTGGGAACTTGCTCATGCTCAATACATATTAACAAGACTTCATCCATGTCCTTCTAAAATAAAATCCCATCAATAAGAACATAGGGAATTTATTGGAGTCAAAAATACCTTTTATTTGACTATTGAAATTCATAGGGGTATTCACCAATATATAGGAAATGAGTCATGTCTTGAATCCAACTATTGAAAGAAGGTCAATTATCTGGTTGAGGTGTAGTTTGAGCATACACTATGTTAGATATTGGTTCATCAGTCTTGATGTCTGTAGTTAATTGTTCAGATAATTATTTTCATTTGACAAGCTTAGTGATCATGATATCCATGTCATACTCCATGACTTTGGTAATCCATCTTACTCATTTTTCATTTATCTCCCTATTTAGTAGGAATTCTTTGATGTTATGGTAACTCACCATCAAATGTATTTTGTTGTTGAAGAGCATATGCCTAAATTTATTGAGTGCTTTGATCACCACATATACTTAACTCTCCATAAAATTTCAATTCTCTTTGTAATCTTTCAAATATTGGCTAAAGAAAGAAATGGGTTGTTCCAAATATTCTTGATTATGTTGAGTCAGAATGGTTGAGATGCTCCCTTCCCCTCTAAATGTGTAGAGAATAAAGTCTTTCTCATTGTTTGGGTTGACCAAGGTAGGAGCTTGGGAAATAGCCTATTTTGTGGCCTCAAAATTGTATTTTCCTTCTTGAGTCTAGTTAAAAATATTCCCCTTATTTATCATTATAGTTAGGGGTATTACCATAAAGGCAAAATTCAGTACAAATATTCTCACAAAGGTGATCTTCCCAAGAAATCTCTATAGCCCATTCTTATGGCTTGGTAGTGTTAATGCATATATGGCTCTAACTCATTCAAGATCTATTTCAAGACATTCTTTTGATACTATGTGTCCTAGTAACTTTCCCTCATGTACTATAAACACACACTTGTTTGGGTTAAAGAGAAACCCCAAATTCCCTACACCATTTGAAAATTTTCCTTAAGTGGTCGAGATGTGCATCAAAATGCTTTGAATAGACTACAATATCATCTAGATATACTATAATTATTTCATTTATTAGACCTTTAAATACCATGTCCATAGCTCTCTAAAAAATTTCCCCTACATTTGTTAGACCAAACATCTTCTTATATACATACGAGCCCCATTTGGTGGTGAAATTGGTTTTAAATTGATTTGATTATTATACTAGGATTTGGTTATAACCTGAATAACCATCTAGAAGAGAGAATATTTCATATCCTAATACTACAAATAGAATTTGTTCTATAGGGAAAAGAGGTTAGTGATATTTCATTGATGCTTTGTTTAGGTCTCTAAAGTCCACACACAACTAGATTTCACCATTTTTATTTCTAATAGGAACCAAATTTGCTACCCAAGATGAGTGTTTGATAAGAAATATTATATAAACCTCTATCAATTTATAGAGCTCATTTTTCATCAAGGGTTTAATCTTTAGATTGATAGGTCTGTGTTTTTATCTAATAGGTTTTTTATTTGGATCTAATTCTATGGTGTGTTGGGCTAAGTTTGGATAAAATCCTCTCAGATCATGATAACTCCAAGTGAAGTTATCATCAAACTCTTAACATAATTGAAAAAAATCATGTTTTTCTAAGATATTTCATACTTTTCCTATCTTGAGAGACTTGCCTTCTGAGATGATGATAAGTTCACAATATTCTTCATTGACTATAATTTTATTTTCTCCTTTCAACTGGTCATCTAAATTGAAGATGTTTTCCAGTGTGATGAGGATCATAGGTAGCTTGTTTAATTTTAGCTAAATAATCTGATCATCATATTAGTCTTGTAGTATTGGATGATTCCTATCTGACAACTCAACCTCTTCTCTCAAAAATTTTACAATCTACTTGTCACTATTAAAGGCTTGCCAATTAGTTGCATTATCAGAGACATAAGGCCTTACAATTAGCCTCACATGCTAGTTATTTTTCTTTTTTATTTCTACTGGTAGATTATATTGGGATCCTGCCAAAGCCATGCAGTCAGCATCTTTATTTTGTCCCCTCAGTACCACTTGTATATTCAAGGTGATGAACTCTTCTATCAGGTCCTAAACCCTATGTTTGTAGGACCTTAGAAAATTGTTTTTTGTTACACTTTTTGATCTTACTTGGGGAATAATGAGCTCACTATCACCAAATATCTAAAAAAGTTTTATTCATCTATCTTTGGCTAATTAGAGGCCTCAAATCAAGGCTTTGTATTTAGTTACATTATTGGTACAACTAAATTGAAGTATGAATGAGTAGAAGTAACTTTCCTTCTACAGGGAGATTAATATAGTCCTTGTACCTACACCATTTCTACTTTTTGAGCCATCAAAAAATAATTTCCAAAACCCTTGAATATCTTTAGTTGGTTTAAATAAATTCAAGATAGTTACATCTTTCTCATGAATGTAGTATGTCCCTAACCCTATTTCTTACACATAGTCATAAGGATCAAATTGAAGGGTTGATCCCAATTCATCTAAATGAGTGTTTGGAATTTATTTTACAGGTGTTTCCTCCTCTTGATCCATTTCTTCCTTTTCTTAATCTTGTAATGTACAATTCATTTCTATGAAAGGAATATGATTGTATGGTTTTATATGATCTTTTGTAATTGTCTCAGCTCTTATTGTTACTCTAGTTCCATCTCTCATTTTAAGTAGCATGTGAGACCAATATGAAGATAAATATCCTCCTAGCTTTGTAGTGAAATCTCTTTAAAGATAAATGGAAAAGTAGGGAGAAGATCTATGATTGAAATGTCTTGCATAATTGATAAGCTTGGGCAAGCAGGAATAGTGAGATTTAGTCCCTTTATAGTTCATACTATTTAAACAATAGTCCCATCCAATTACACCACTACTTTATTAACAGGTGTGTATTTTTTTGCCAAATCATTGGCTATTTTCTTAGGCATTACTGAACTACTAGCTTTGGAATTGACCATATAATTGTGAAACAGATGTTTCCCTATTATGAGTGAAAGATAGAAGGGGGAAGCTTACCATTTTTTATTGCTTTATTATTATTATGATTTTGACATAGATTTATTATAGGTGTAGGCCCCTTGGATGGAACCTTTTCCTATATCTAGAAATTTTGAAGAGCCTCTTGTAGTAAGTTCCTTTGTGTTGGTATAGATAATGCTTCCCACATAGTGACATTCAGATTAGTCTTCTTCATTTGCTCAACTATGCTAAAAGGGATATTACCAACCTTTGTTGATGTTTTTATAGGTGTTGCATCCTCTTTTACAAGATTTTGAGTGGGCACCTTTGATTTGAATTTATTTGTAGGTACAAAGGGTGGCCTTTACACGGTGTTGCTCTTTGTTGGTTCTACTACAACTTTAGAAGTTAAAGCTTGCTCTACCATGGGGGATGATTAGATTCTATTACTATTTTCTTATAATGTGTATTAGCTGATATAGGACCTCTCCATTGAATAATGCTTCATCCTAGCTGATTCTATTAAAGTCATATTCTTGCCAATTTAGAAGAGTTACTTCACTTTGAGTAAGTTCTTATGTGTATGCTTGTTTGGAAGTATATTCTTCTTGTTATCCTTGCATATTGATATGTCTTGTACCATCAAGGCTTGCCTAATCACACCATTAGGACAAGTGTTTTGGTAATGTGGTTGATTACAAAGATAACACCACTAGTATTCTTGAGCTAAATTATTTTAAATAGTCACCATGGATTTAAATGCTCTTGGGGCTAGTAAAACATGAGTGTTTGGAGGTCTTGGCTATGAATTATGTCCTTGTCACTAGTTGTTTCCTTGGTATGGTTGCCAATTCCTTTGGTATGTAGGGTTAAATGGCTAAAAAGGTTTATAGTTTTGGGCTTGTTACCTTTTCATTACCACTAAATCATGGCCAAAACTCTTAAGTAATGACTTTACCTCATATAGATCATCAGTAGGTGTAGGGGTCAAAATAGGTGTTTTGCTCATGGTGGGAATAGGAGAAAGTATAAGGGGTAGAATAGGAACTATTTTTTTAAAAAGAGGCATTGGTGACCTTAGTGCAATTTTCCTAGCTTGGATTAAAAAATTTCCTACCCTTATTACAATATCATAAGTTATAGGAAGTGTGATCCCACCCATTGGTTAAATCATCAGATTGATATCACTATTAAGATCTTTTAGGTAATATAATAAAGAATTATTTGTAGTGGGTTTAACCAAGACTAGGATTCTATTCTAGGTCTTCTAGAAATGATAATTAAAGTTAGTTATTTCCTCATGAGGAGCTCATTGATTAGTAGTTAATTATTCAACTAGGGAAAGGCGGTCACTTTTGTCTTCAAAATGGGTACATAGTGTAGTGCCTAACTCATCCCAAACTTAGATTGAAGTGGGATCAAGGCCTCTATACCACTGTAAAGCTTTACCTTTGAAAGAGGAGATTAGGAGTCTAATTATAACATTATCTTAGATTACATTATGGATTGACTAGAGGTTAACAATATATTGTATGTGCTCTGAAATAATGGTAGAGGTTTTAATAGTAAAATATAGTAGACTTATCACAACTAAGGCAAGTATATCATCATGTTGGGCCAATAGGAGTGGGTTGCCTCTATTGAAAGCTATGAAATTTAGATTTCTATCCATTATGGGAGGTTTAAAGCTAATAGGAGTTACCATAGGAGATGGGAAAAGAATTATGGGATATACCTTAGGCTAACGGGTGGATAATTTTGATATCTTTTAAATGGAAATCACAATTCTATAAAATTAACCCTCTTACCTTTTATAGATAATCTAGTTTTTTTGTTTGGCATATGTCACCTTAAAATTATAGGTTTATAAGCTAGTGGAGTTATTAGGTGCTTCGATATTTTCATGAAACTCATACAAAATTCACCAAGAATAGCACCAATCTCTTCGTGATTTATACATCTCACTAGATGTGCCAAAAATTGTTATCACATAGGATTGTACCTGTCTTGATCCTATTGCTTGTTGTGTAATTACCTAATGATATAATGAAAAAACCTCCAAAGTTGTGGGAGCTTGGAAATTTGAGATTAATCTTCAAAGAAGGCCGGCTTCCTTTCACTAAATTTGATGCAAACTGATAAAATACCAACTTTGTGGAAATCTCACTCTTTAATTCTTTTGAATCCTAAACTAGGATTTTGATGGGTAAAAGGGATAAAGAATTAAAATTTGAAGAAAACTAAAAATATGGTGATTTCACCAAATATTTTATAGTGGATTTTAATGCTTGCTTCATAAACACAATAGAGTAGAAAATATCTCGAATATGTTTTAGTATAAACTCATATAAATAGAAATCAGAGGTAGTATTTTAGTTAGTTTTCACAAAAGGATAAAAGATCTTTATTCCAAACAATATTTTCAAGAGGTTAAAATACCATAGATGAATTTTTTGAAATTGAAACAAAGAGACAAATATTCCACAAATAATTAAATAGCTTGCACACACACAAAGATCTCTCAAGACAAGAAAGGCAAATTTTCAACTTTATTTATCTCTAAAGGTTATAGCTTGTAGTAAAAACATTTAAAATTCAAAAAATATAACTAGCAACAAAAAGATAATTTGGGCCATGAGGTCTACCCATTTTTATACAAAACATTTTGAAGATGAGATTTATTTGACAAACTTGAACTCCCAATTGAAGGAGATCATGCAAATCTGAACCCCTCATGTAAAAGAGGTAAGTTCTTCTATTTTTGGCATCCTAAAGTGATAAAATGGCCAGAAATGTGTCATGCACGAGTTGGGCATGATATTTAACATAACATGGTGTGGTATGGCATGGTTGGATCTAATGGTTCTTCATGCAAGGCTTCTTCATCTAGAAGTGGTTGAAAATAAATTCTTCATACAAAAGAGGCACCCAAAATAGAACTTGAGTTCCAAAATAAGATATCTCCAAATCACTTTTCATGAAAATCCCTAACTTGCAAAATACACATGAGACTTTTGAAATTTTAATCTATACCACTTGTCAAAATGCACCGTGCAATTTGCACTTCATGATTTTACACTTTTTAATAATTCGTATTTGTCAAAATGGAAAGTGCAATTTACACTTGTGATTTTTTTAAATTTCACTTTATACAAAAATATAAAGCATAAAATATGTTTTTCCATTTCTAAAAAGGTGTTATAAAAAATATGTCTATACTTTTTGCAATGAAATTATAAATTATAGAGTTTTGAAATTATATAACATATAAAAATATTTCACTAAGACTAAGTTTCTCTTTCTTATCATTCTTAGCCTGTAGCTTCTCAACATATGCATCAAAGGCCTTGAATATTTCCTATATGCATTTTGGATCCATCCCATAAGAGTATATATTAGATGTTGCACAATTTACTTCAACATCAAATAGTTCTCTTCTAAAATTTATGATTCCTTGCATCTATATTCTCATCTTATTAATTTATTTTTCATACCTAATGAAATGGTGGATAGAACTCAGGATGAAGATTGTGTCCTTTATAGATTCTTTCTCAATTATTTCTTTGAAGTTATTTTGGACATATTCTATCTGAAGGAGATACTAGCATCATCTTATGGTTGGCATGACATTGAATTAATCATACCTTCAATCTCATTTAATACATCAATTTCCCTATCATCAGCTTCTTTGGCTTGCTCAATAGACTATGTTAGTATCTTATCCAAAATTGAGCAGCCTTGTGTAATTTCTTATGCTCAGCATCATTCTTCAATATATTCCTGGAAATGAGGGTATTTATATCAATTGATTTTATGTCTATCAATTTAGGATAATATAAGTTTAAGTTCTAATTTTATCCTTCATATTGACTGATCTATTCTTTCAAAATATCCTCCCTCTCTATGATGATGCCATAATGTTCCATTATTACTGCAAGAACCCTATTGCATTTAGTGATTAGTTCCTTAGACCATTCCTTCATAGCCTTTCTCATGTGAGCAATCTCTTATACAGAATCAATTCTAACTTGATTTGAGCTTATTGGTTGCACTACCTATGGTTTTTGTGATGTTTCACTAGACTTTATGAATTGTTTCAATGCTTTTATCAACTAATCTACTTTTCTCTTGAGCTCATCCTTGGTGGCTTTGTCATGATCTATTCTCTAGAAGAGAGAGTTGATACTAGTTTGCACAGTGTGCTTAAGACCTTCTCTAGTCTATCGTCTAAGGAGTATTTGAGAAATTTGATAATGACCCACCACAAGATCCTCTTTTGATTTGTGTGGTGAGGGGACTACAATTTCAACATACCTCTCTCCCTTGTCATCATTAAATGTCCTTGAGAGGGTCCTAGGAGTGGGTTTTGATTTATTCTTAACCTCTAAAATGTTAAAGTCTAAAATACTATGATCAATCATCTTTTTATCTTTTTACCAACTGATTGGGCTAACTAACTAGGGGTAGCCACTTGTTATTTTGACATGATTACTAGAGAATCAACAACTAACATTGTTACCTAGCAAAGATTGTAACCATTAGGGACTCCTATGTGGATGTTATCTTTAGTTTCTCAGGAGGTGCCTATGAGGATTCACTTTTATCAGTGGGTTAAAAATCAACCTTTACATCAAGTACCTATGTTGTTCTAATTTCAACATATGGGGTTGTATAAATAGTAGAAGTGGATGAAGTAGAAGCAAGTGGAAAATATGTGTCTATTGGGGGAGTGAGAGGGTAATAGACATGGGGGTTATGAATTTGGGGAAGGGTGGAAGAAAAAGAATTTAATGTGTCAATTAGATGAGTGGGACCACTTAGGGATGGTGATGTGAAAATGGTGGGTTGAGATGAAGAGGAAATATTACTTGTCCTAGGAGTTGGGGTGGCCTACAAAACTACAATCAAGATGACTGATTATGTGATAATGTACTATTAGAAATTAATAGAGATGTAATGAATGGAGTTATAAATGGAAGGGATAATAGGAGTGGATCAAATGGGGAAGGTGAAATGGGAGGAAGGGAAAGTAGAGTAGAAACTTGAGATTTCACTTTAAGGGGACCTTTCCATTTGACTGACTAGTGTTGATTTCACTTAGTTTATTGATGTGGGTATTGTGGTTGAAATGATAGGTGGAGTGGAAATAAGTATAGGGGTTGACATTGGAGGTGGAGGTCATAAAACATTTGAAATAATGGGAGCTTAAGATGTGGGAGGAGTGGAGATAGTTGGTGGAGGTGTTGACACTTCCTAAGTAGGAGAAAGGAGAAATAGAAATAGGGGTCAAGGCTATGGGATCTAAAGGTATATAATCCTATGTTTTTATTATTATTTCTTCAAGTGAAAGATCAATCGGTTCATTTTTAGCTTCTCCCTATCGGCTTGATCCTCCTTTCTTTGCTTTAGTCTTTATTTTTTTCTTCTTCTCAGGTTCTTATAATGATTCACCAGGACCCTCCTCTAATAGAGTGATACCTTCTACTTTGATTTTTAAGAGATTCTCTTTAACCCCTATTGTCTCCCTTGTGACCTACACTCCTTTACTCCTTAACCAATTAATTATTTTATTTATTATAGGGGTTATTTTATCAAATAAAGAGAAAGACTTAGGAACTGACCACCTCACTAGTGGTAAGGGTCTAGAAATAATCTGTGTAAGGTAGATTAGGTCTACTCTAGAGTCTTCATCCACCAAGTCATTAGGGACTAGTGCTAGATCATAATATTTTATCTATTATAGGGACATCTTAGAATAGTCCCTCATCTTGACCATCTCCATAATCTTCCCAAAAATCCTCATAATAAGGCACATGTTCATATGTTTCCAAATTCAATGGATGGGTAATTTTACAATATGGATCAAAATAAGGTCTAGACTCTAAAGTCTTCAGTGTCATTTGGAACATTTCAACCTCTGCACCTCTAACTTTCATGAGGGATTGGCATGTGTAATGGATAATGGAAATTGGGAAATGTATCCCTTCCTTCTACCTATTTGGGAGAAGATTTTTCATCTCCAAAATTTGCCTAACTAACTCCAACAATGCCCATTTATCACTTACATACTAGGGAAGTGTGTAAGGATAGCCACTGAATCTAGTTGTCTTGATGTTGGAGTAAGTGGGGAAACATATGAAGAATGAACCCCGTTTACTAATTTCATCCTTTATTTATATTTAAAATATTTCCTTCCCAAGTTCCTAATTGAACATGATAATGATTTTGTATATAAAAGCATCATTGACTCTCCTTAACTGATGTCTACTAGCCTATAGTGTGAGATCAAGGTATTAATTGTAAACTCTAGTTATCTCTTCAAGAACTATGTTAAGGCTTGGGAACAATCTTCCTTTGACCAATATATAAATAATATAAGATATGTAGAGCTTATTCATTGTTTTCACCTCCATAAATTGCTTTTGGAAGGAGTCACTTATCAATTGGGCCTAGTGTATGTATTAATTATTATTTTGGATGGTATAGATATACTAATACATCCATTATTGATAGCACTTGACATCAAGCTTTCTAATGACCTTATGCAATAGTATTATAATATCTCCTACCTCATCTATGAAATTAGGGCTATACATGGTCTTAGGTAATTTGGTGGAGGAAAGTTTGGGGGTCTTGATCCATTGCTTATTGATTTTATTCTAACATCCATCCTTTTTTTCTTCATATAATTATGTAGATGTCTATGGATTTATATCCAAATAACTCTTAAATCCTAGGATGGCAAACACTGTGTTGATGAAGTCAGGGTCAAGATCCAAAATATTTTCCCCTTTCTCAATGTATACTTGTCTCATGTTAGGATCATAGTTTTGGGCCATTATTAGGACCAATTCAAGGCTTTAGATAGATATAGGTAAGTTTGTCTCTTATGGAAGACTAGAGTCATATATATTCTAGACCCATTCATTCATGAATTCTACACCAATTCTAGCCCAAAAATCTCCTAGGTCAATGTGACCTAAATATGTATCTTTAATTTCTATGATGTTGGACTCCAAAATAGAAGTCACTTCATGGCCATTATATTTGAACTTAATTTCCTTAAAAGGCATAGATACCATAGATGTACTTGTGAGAAACCAACTATAAAAGTTAGTAAAATTTATAGGTGTCTAGAACACTTATACTCTCTGGCAAAACTTGAAGGTGTATTTGGAAGGTGAAAGTTATAGAAAAACTTGGAAGTGATAGAATGATTTCCACTTCTCATGGTTTTTGAGGGTTGATATATTTTTGGTGGAAGTAGAAGGTACTTGAGGCAGGTCCACTTTCTGTGGAGTGTTAGAAGTCTACAAGAGTTGATAGTGTTTGAGGCATGTTAGATCTCTAGTGGAAGTGGAAGGTTCTTAGAGCTTGTCCTCTCTCCATGATGGCTTAAGTTCTTAAAAATATTCATAGGTGTTCTTGGTAAATGCAACCTTCATAGGGAAGTTTGAGGATCTATATGGAATATTCACTAGTTTGAAAATGGCCTAGATTTTGACTATAAAATCTTGAAGGGAAAACTAAGAGTTTTTAGCTTGATATATATAGGATTTAGAAATGGAAAAAAACCTAGGAAAACCTTAAAACTACCCTTACTTAACACAAGACCTAGGACTTCAATTGACTACACAAGTGATTAATTCCTTATCGCCTAAACATAAGAAACCCTAAAATGGCACTTTCAAGAAATAGTGATGAAAACTATGCAAAATCATGGAAAACTTCTTGAAAATGGTTTGAAAAATGGTAACTATGGTGAAAAAACAAGGGAAATACCATGAAATCAAATTAGGTGACATGGATTGTGAATTTTTATTTGTGGTTTGGTACTTGGTTGATGTGGCTTGAAGTTCAAAGTCATGATGTAGGTGGTGAGAGATCCAAGATCATAATTAGCAATATAAATAATGAAAACCCTTAATCCTCTATCTTTAAATAGTGAAAACCCTAAATTAAATGTATTTAGGGTGGTGGAGTTTGTACCTAATTGGAGCAGGTCCACTCTTTGTGAGAATGGATGATAGGTTCGATGGAGTGTGGAACCCATGGGGCACTTTGCATGTTTCACAATGTGTAAAGTGCACTTAGGGCTCTGCGTCTTGTGGTTCATAGGTTTGGTATAAGATGGATATTATCATGCACTTTGCATGTTTCATAATGTGCAATGTGCATCAAGGGTTTAGGGTTTTATAAAAAGGGGGGTTATATGTTTTATCAAGATTTAGATCCCATCATGCACTTTGCACATTTTGAAATGTGAAAAGTGTATATTGAGTTCTTGATCCATTGGTTAGGTGCATAATAGGGTCTAGAGACCACCATGAATTTTACACATTATGAAAATGTGCAAAGTGCATGGTGAGTTTTGGACTTCATGGTTTTTTAAAGTTGGTGGTTCATGGGATCCAAAGCTCACCATGCATTTTGCATGTTGTGAAAATGTGCAAAATGTACGGTGGGTTCTAGATTCTACCATTTTAGGTGTTGGGTGCTTTGTGGGATCTGGAACCCGTGAAGCAATTTGCATAAGTGCAAATTGCATCCATAGTTACAAATTATGTAAAGCATAAAGGGAAAGATGGGTCTTTTGGAGGTTTGAGGGTTTTTCCTAAAAGATAGAGGTATTCTCCCATAGGGTATTAGATGTAATGATATTTTTGGGACAAAAATATCAACATTATCCTTAAATGTATTCATAATAGTTGAAAATGACACAATTTTTGTATCAAAAAAGAGAGTTTTTTCTTGAAATGTCTTATATAAAATGCCTTTATAGACCATTTATCTCTTGAGTAGATCTATTGTATAAATCTTAGCATGGATTTTTTTAGTTAATTGATGATGTCATACCCTTTTAGTTGATTATATTTCTTTGTGGGAGGTGGAGGGGGTTGTGGAGTATCATGTTGACTAACTTTGTTATGTCATGTATGATGGGACACCCTACCTTATCTAGTGTTTATACTATGGATCATGGAATACAAAAATTCCATGGGTGTATAATGGGAGTGGGAAGTAGCTAGTATACCCTTGAGGTCTAGGGGAGATAAATAAAATAAACCTTGCATGCCCTTTGGTGTCTAGTGGTAATGAATGGAATCTTGGATTGGATGTTTATATAATAGGATTGGAGGAAGGTTTGGGTTTTTTCATTTGTAATGTTAGCCTTATTAGTGTTCTTAGATTGGATCCTTTTGACCTATTTTCTTACATAATTGATCCAAATCGGATACACTATCCATGTAGAATAATGTGAAAAGAGTACCTTCATGACTTGTGTTAACAAAAAATGTTCGCTCATTATGGCGATGATTAATGTGTATTATTAGGGAATAATAAAAAATTAGGTCTAAAAACAAAACCCTAAAGCCCAAATTTGAAACCCTAAGGGAAACCTAGGGTTTAACACAATTTTATAGGTGTATGGGTTCACCATTATGTTTTACCTTTGATTTTTGGTTTTGAAACCCTAATAAGATAGATACATGAAATGTAATTGAAATAATAATGTATGGCATTCAAGTATACATCTAAATGTAAAATATTGAAACTGATTGCATTAATTTGACAAGTGACATATGTTAAATATAGTGAGCACAAAAAAATGATGGATACTTAGATTTTCAAGATGATTATTTGACTGTGACTACATTTTGGAAATGGAAATTATAAAAATCATGCCTATGATTAACTAGGTTCAAGAACTATATCTCTTATGTGTGGGGTTGTTTCATCAATGTGGGTTAGTATCAATTATCAATACTAACCTATGTTATTCAGTACTGACCTATGCAAAAAATAGGGAGTATGACTATATGGTCACCTTTGCCTATCTCTATAGTATTTTCATATGCAATCATGAACCATGATGATGTGTGAAACTTTAAAAATTAGTCTCCTTTGCCTTAAAACCTTGTGCTTGTAAGGGTTATAAATCTATAAAAATGTGAAAGTGTAATGGGATGAGTTGATTCCAATCACTTCCATTTGATGATTGATTACTACCTATAAATATGATACTATGAGGAGAGAAATCAAGCCACACGTAGTTCTCCCACCTAGTGTGATTATGCATTTATGATCATTTGTTATATGTATGCAATTAATGATATAGCTTTGATGCTTGAAAATGCTTTCTTCGACTTGGCCTTAGTGTACTTTATACTTAGCTTGTGACTGCTCTTAGTGATATATTCACAATTTAGGAATAATATCCTAGCAAATTTGCTTAATGTGCAATATCGTATAAATATGTACTAGATAAGTGCCAAGTCCATTTTAAATGAAACCTTGATATATATATATATATATATATATATATATATATATATATATATATATATATATATATATATATAGTCCAATTGTATAATTTTTTATACCATCAACATAATAAGAAAATGGGCCAACCCTAAGGAAATGTTATATTTTAAAAGGTATTTATTTTTGAGAGAGGATCGATTACAACCAAATTGGGTTAATATTGACTAGCAATGTTGACTGAAAGTGATAAAATGAACTTGTGTATAGGTGGAATAAATTGAATATATGGATATGTCTGTGTAGGATATTAATCAAGTTTTAAATAGACAATGAGGTTCATGTAGGTGTGTAATAGCATGAAGGAAGGGTCAAACTCATAATATAGCATTTAGGTGTGAGAAAATGGTGGATTAGGATAATGTTTGTGTGCTCAAGTAATGATGGTAAATGTGTGTCAATATTATCAATTTAAAGTACCAAATAACATATTTTAGTATCTACAGCACAAAATAATAATGAAATAACAAATAACACAACCAAGATATCAAGAAACTAAGCATTGTGCCAATCAAACAAGGTTACCATCTAAGACTATAGCCTTTAATCCATTCACTTATATTTTCATCTAAGGGTGAGGTACCAAATATCGATCACACCCCAACAACCAATGTAAATAAAAACTAGGGTTTGATATCATGATCAAAAATGCCAAACATTCATAACATTTCCTTATTTCAACATTTTTACAGAGAGAGAGAGAGAGAGAGAGAGAGAGAGAGAGAGAGAGAGAGAGAGAGAGAGAGAGAGAGAGAGAGAGAGAGAGAGAGAGAGAGAGAGAGAGAGAGAGAATACATCTTAGGAGGGTTGGAAGAGTGGATCACATGGATAATTGGTAATTATGGGTTGTGCAAAACTTGAATTATTTTGTATATCTCCCATTCTAATTTCTCCCTTTGATTCCATCTAACCTAATATTCCCCCATGGAACTCAAAATAGTAGTATTAATAAATGAGAAGGAAAAATAATTTAAAATAACATAACTCATTTCCTAGAATGATAGTTACATGCCAAAAAATATCTTCTCTCTGCCAACCAACACCCTTACTTTCTCTCTTTTTCTAAACTATATTTGGAAACTTTCTAAAAGAGATATATAACCACTAAAAAATGACTTCCAAAACCTCATAAATGGATAAACCAGAATCAAGGCATAATGAAATCCAAGAATAAAAATTCCCCATGTTGCATGGGCAAATATTCCATAAAAACTTGTGTAGTAGGTACAAGCCACTACTTCCATTCTCCCCGTTTATCTATTATTATCTTATTTCCCTTCTACCTTATTTCTTTATATCCATTCTATTAATTGGAGGTCAATACCAATCAAATTTCTAAATCTATATCATAATAATTAATCACTTTTGGTGAATGATTAAAATAATTTTTGATAGCCAAACACCCTTTTAACAAGCATGAACTTTTTGATAATTTTTCCATCATAATGTCTCATAAGGTTAAGACCTAGGATTATGGTTATTTTTTATCCATGTCATGTAAAACAACCAATAGTACTATAAAGTAATATTGGTGCCACATAATACTTTGATAACTACACTATATAAGTGTATCTCCATGATATATAACAACAAGCACAATTGGATCAGTGCCAATGATGACCACTACAACTGAACATAACAAAGCATATGTAGAGTAATAGGTCATCACATTACGAAAAAATAAAATGAATGGTAAAAGCATGAATATTATTCTCTCTCACTATCTTACCTTTGTATACCTATGTAGATGATTTTTTGAGCTCTATGGATTAAATCATGCAATTCAATCAACCCAAATAACCAACTACCTAGTTAAAGTGATATAGCCATTAGAATTCAATGAAAACGTATGAATAAACCATTCAAAACAGCATTATAACCCTAAATATAAATGCTATACACTATGATCAAATAGATGAAAGAAAACAAGAAGAGATTAAGATTGGATTGATATACCTTGGACTCAAATTTTGACACTATGATGTTGTTATGAGGAAGTGATTTGTTTAAATATATAAATGAGGGAAGAATCAATGGTTGAGGTTTAAACTTTGTTGAGGGAGACCAATGGATGGGAATTATCCAAGGAATTTAAAATTTCTTATAAACCTCTAGATTTAGAGGCTTATAGAGAGGAAGGGTTAGAATAGAAAGGATTATATAATCCTCAAATTATATAATCCTCTAAGGGATTATGATGATTAGAGGGATGTTAGATAGGTATTAGGTAGGTGATTATGGATTAGGGGTGTAGGAGAGCCTAGGGAGTAGGTTAGTAGGTAGGTAGGGGGGCTATGGGAATTTAAAATTCCCAAATAATAAATAAGTGGGGTTAGATTAAGATAATGGGAATTTAGGATAGATTAATTTATTGGTGGGGATAAATAAGGTTATTGCATAAATAAATAATAGAAGGGGGTATTAGATAAATTATTAGAGGGGGAATATATTAGTTGGATAAATTATATTAATCATAATTAGTGTCAACTAATAGGAATATTAGTGATAATAGTATAAGAGAAAAATTTAGATGCATACATTTTGACCCTATTTGAAAGGGCATTGTGAGTGAAGTGAAGTGGAAGGATTAATGATCTTTCAAATAAAAAATGTGTCATGAATGAATGTTAGTAGATGATGTTAAGGGATATGTTGCCCCCTCAAGGGGATAGGCAAGGAAGAATGAGATGGATTTCCACTCAAAAGAAGAAATAATGGGTGAGATGGGAGGGATATATGAGGGGATGGGATGTGTGATGTGATGTGATATAGATTATGAATAATAAATATTCATCTTGAGTAGTGAGCTACAGATTGATGATGCCCCTAATAAAGATATATGCACATAGAGTAAAGATGATGGGTGTTACAGTTGTCAACACATCCCAAGGGGGAATCAACCATAACATGATGATGATAAGATTAAAGGGCCACAATATTTATATGTATCCCAATCAAGGATGCATGTAAGGGAGATATATAGGCCATGATAAGATTGATTTGATAAGCTTAATGATGGGTGTAGATCAAAGCTAAAGTTGATCAATGTGATGAAGAGGATAAGAGAGAATAAATGGTGTGATCAAGTCAAAAAAATACTATGGGATGAGGATGGATGATAGAGATAGTAACTGAGCTATCCTTGGGCATTGAAATATGGCCAAGTGTTGCCTACATAGTCTGAAAAGACCTCAGGCCAATGTAATTCTAACTCAGGGGTAAATGATAATTGATGGATGATGATGATGATGATGATGAATAGTAGTGATTAGAGGATGGTGTTAATGATTAGAGGATATTGATTCAAAGGATGAGATGAGGATAAAAGATTAGATGTTATTCAGAGGAGTTGATAGGATGAGATTAGTGATGGAAATATGTATGTTTAGATGATGGAGGGAAGTGTAGATGATCAAGCCATCACAACTATCATAAATCTGATCATAGTCTAAGTAATCCAATAGATATGTCACTTGACACTATGTCCCATGATATAAGCATGACCAAGAGGACATTGTGCTAAAGTGCATAAAAAGGGGGAAATAGTGAACTCTAAATCATCGAGGGCACTTATAAATAGTATTAATGACCTTATTGCATCCTTGTCCATTTACCAATAGACAAAAAGAGACATGATGCAAATAAAACATAAGATAAAACAAGATATATACATGATGCAAACAAGAAAAATAATAGACAAGTAACCCATGCAAGTATCTACATGCAATGCCATAGTATCTTATCTAAGGATGGGATGAGTGATTCAGGTATGGGTTGGAATAGGATGATCACGATACAATTGGGACCTAGGATAGACTAAGGTTTGGATAGGATGAGTGTTAGGAGGATTAAGATGAGACATTACCCCTAGTTTAGGATAAAAGGATGGATGACATGATAAGGTCTTTGAGTATTGACTTGGTCTAGAAATTAGATCAAAAAAGGACCAAAGAAGGGGATTTATAAAAGTGATGACCAAGGATTACCAATAGACAAGGCCTTGAAAGAGTCCAATCTAGCAAGGAGTCAAAGAGATGATGGGATCAAATACCTTTCACACTAGCAAACAAGTGATTGGATGGGTTCTAGATATGAAGAGGAAATGATAAGGAAAGTGATGGGATTAAGTACCTTGCACACTAGTAAGGAATTAATTTTATGGGTGCTAGATATGAAGATAAAATGATAAGGAAGTGATGGGTACTAGATTAAATTCTTTGACAAGGTGATATATGTCAATAATACTTAGTCAAAAGGATTATAAGAAAGATATGGAGGGATGGGTGACCACTTGGGATTGGATTTCAAGACTAAATGTGGTATGTAAAGATGGGAAAATATAAGCTAGATGGAGATGGATGTGACTAGGGGATGGGGTATAAGACAAAATGTGATGGATAATTTTTGGTTTTTGTTAATTTTATGATTTTTAGGGTTTTTGGGAATATTTCAATTTTATGGCTTTTGGGGATATGTATGTACACTATATAAATGGGGTTACTAGAAAAGGTAACACCAAGCCTAGCAACCAAGATAAAGAGGGATGGAATGATGGATGGTATGATAAAAGGATGAGGATGAGGTGGAAAATGGGATGAGGATCAAGGAAGAAGGGACTAGGGATTGACAATGACCACATCATGAAGGAACCAGATGTTTATTTGCATTAGTGTTCATTAGATTATATGCCAAGATGATTCCAGAATAGTTCTTAGGATACCTTCCAATTCCTTACGAATTTCAAGACTAAAAAAAAGGAAGGACATAATAAGATGCATGATATGATAATGGATGATGGGTAAGAACAATGGATGGAGGGGATGGACAAGGTATGGTTTGACAAGGGATATGAAATGGATGGATTTTATCCCTAAGTGATGAGGCACAATGTAGATAATAGATTATTTTACCATGATGTTAGAAACCAATTTTCACCATGGTACTTGCCCAAGGTACTAGAGATTGGTTTTCACCATTAGACGGATGATTTCTATTTTTTATTTTTTGGATGGCATATCAATTTATTAGATATGGGTACAATATGCAATAATGAAAGCATTATGGTGATCTTAAACCAATACTTATTCTAGGGATGTGTGATGTTATGATCATGCTACTAGATGTATTAGGGTCCTTATGACCTAGTGTGATTCTTGGTTGTGATCCCTCCAGATATCTAGACCAAGTATCATCATTACCCTTAGGAGAGATAATGTTACCCAGGGAGGTGATGTGAGGTATGGATTGGATTAAATCTTGATGGGGGTATATGGGACTTGAATGTATGATAGGATTATGATAAGAGGGTGTGATGGGTGATGGATGATTAGGACTAGTAGTCACATACATCATTGGAGATGTTAGACATTCTTCATTTTATTGGTGCCAGTTGATAAAAGACTATAAGAGATCCAAGATGCTTTGAGCTTATGGTTCACATCTAATCTAATTATTTGATGGTTTATTGGCCATTCTAATAGTGATTTTTACATTATTTGAATTTTTTGATTGGTTTTGACTTTGATTTCCCCCTAATGCCTAATTTTGGGCTTCACTAGAGGAGATTGATTTTTGACTTGATGGATGGTGATTAATTTGACTTTGACAATCCCCTAGTGCCTAATTTTGGGCTTCACTAGGGGAAAATACTTTTGTATTAGGCCAATGATTTTAATATTCTTGATTTTGAATGATGGGATCAAAGATGACTGGATTATGATTGACTTTTGGAATATGGTCTTAGACCTTTGTATTTGTGGCACACATTATATTGCTCATGGAATAGTTCAACAATGCATGTTACCATTAATTCTTATGGAGGGAGGTGATTAGATGATCATAAATGGGAATAAATGGGTCTATGATGGATGAAGGTGGTGGATATGGTATGATGAGGTCAATGAGTGGTGATGGGGTAGCATGGTCTTCATAGGGGTTCCTAGAAGACCCAATTTTGACATCGAAGAAAATCTCCTCAAGATCATCAAAATGATCACTAAGACTAACTATAATAAACACATCCAAAGTAGGATTATATTCACTTTTATTATATTTGACAAATAAAGATTACAAGAACTTTGTTATGACTTCAACATCTTGACTAGGACCTAAAGGTATCTTGGTAATGGATTGGAGGCATCTTCAATAAGACATGCATTATCAGTATCTACTACAATGTCTATGGGGGATGATGTTTTTGTTGAAGAATCTAATTTAAATTTTAGTGTTGTAGATAATCCTAATGAAAATAAGAATTCTGATGTTTATTCTGATGTACTAGATGCAATGCTTATAGTATAAGGTTCATTGTCCGTGATTGACCTCTTAACAAGGGGTATTTGATGTGATGGGTAAGAGGATGAAGGAACAATGGATTAGACAAAGAGAGGGATATGGAAGGACTCATGAGAGATGAGAGGACTAGGCTCATAGGGAGTAGACTCAAAATTGATGAAGGATATGGGTGTGGTGTCTTGACCTTGGCTTGGAAGGGGAAGGGATTGATCTTGATAGGGAAAGGAATCTTGGCATTCCTCTTCTTATTTACTCAGGGATATAGATTCATCTGGTTCATCCTTGATTATTATATTACCATGGTTGATGAGGTCTTGGACATAATCTTAGAAATGTTGACATTGATTAACGGCATGCCCCCAAGTTTGGTGATATGTATAATATTGATTAGATTTATACCAAGAGGGTATATGATTAGTAGGATCAAGATGCCAGATAGGTGGATAGACCATCATGTTTTTGGTGACTAATTATTTGAAAAGGGCTTCCAATGATATAAGAAGGGGGGTATAAGAACTCACTTCTCTTTGTGGCTTAGACATGGAAGCATTGGACTTTAGATCAAATAGTGTTTGATGTGACTAGGTGGATGGACTGTTAGTAGTTGAGTTGTCCACTATTGGATTACCTTTGCTAGTATGGGAAGGGGTAGATGGTGGTTTATGACTTGCAGATGGAGGATTGTCGGGGATTCACATGAAGGGGCTTGGATAGGAGGTGTAATGAGTTGAAGGGGGTCAACACCTTTAGGGAGTAGTACACCCATCATAAGGAACTTCAAGAGGATCTCATCCTTATGGTTAGTTATGTATTGGTTAATAAAATCAAGGTCTAACTCCATGGTGATGATTAAGGAGTGATGGATGATGGAGGTAGGATAAGGATTGGATATGGGTTCTTGAACAAAATAGGTTAGAAGGACCAAGCTAGTAGTTTGGATGAAGATGAAATAGAATAATGGATTAAAGAATATAATCAAATTTGAGACCAATATTACAATAGGTGATAATGACCTATCAACAATGCCTAGTGTTCAAGATATCAAAAAGATTGAGGGTTTGATGGGTGCCTAGATTCAAACTATAAAGAAGACAATATGATGGGTGCTAGTTATGAATAGGCAAGGATGATAAAGACTATATTAATGATGATGGGTTACTAGATTGAAACCAATAAAGTGATAATATGCTAGTAGTATACTGACAAGGGTATGAGACCTGATCAAATGATGAATGATAATGGATTGGGATGATGTGGATGATAAAACTAGCCCAAGGGTTTAGACTTATTTGCTCAAGATGGGATATGACTATGTGATGAAGATGATTGAGATAATGAGATAAGGATAAGTATGATGATAGATGTTGATTAAATGAACTGTATGTGACCCCTAAATCTAACTAAGATAAGATAGGATGTGGTTAGACTAGATGGGTGACGAAGGCAAGGTCAAGACAAATGTTTGGTTATGGATGGGGTGGACTTAAGATAAGATGTGGATGATAAGATAAAGATGTGATTAGGATATGTAGGTGATGGGGGTATGACCGATAATGGGTAGAGATGATTAGACTAGGATGAGACTAAAAATATATATAAGAAAACAAACTATGTACCAAACAAGATATAGGTGATGGGGATATGGGTAATGATGAGTGGGTAATGGTTGGACTAAGAGGATGGGAAGACAAAGTGATGATAAGACGTGCCTAGGATGGGATGAAGATAAGATGGGGGATGGGATAGGCTAATACAAGGATAATATATACAATGGGATGATGATAAAGATGATATGTACAAAAGAATGATGATGAGGTAAGAATATACAAGATGAGTTTATGAAAGACCTAGATAGATATATGTATATAGGTTTGGGTAAAGGCTAACTCAGGTCACAAATAATACGAGTCTAACACAACACTCAAACAATACACATAATCATAAATCCTAAATAATTCAATTGATAAGGGTGTATAACTCGATGCCCGCACCATCTAATAACTTTACGGGTGAGGCTATAAGCCAGTGACCCATTACGATATCAACCAAACCCTCTTAACCCAACTCACACTCAATGGATACTTCAAAATTGTACACCTATTATAGATGAAGGATCCTAATCTAGGTATACACAAAGGTCTCTAGGTATGTTCCCTATATACACAAAGGTATGATGGGGCCCAAGTTTGTATAGGATAATGTCTAACTACCTTGCATATTAGAGATTAACCACCCCTCACTCTATAGAACCCTTTGTGGGGAATTTCACTTAGGCACCGAATAATAGCTCTCCTAATTTTTAGACTCCATCGAAACATAGAGTTTGGACTAGTGCATGGTGGTGAAATCCATGGTCATTAGCCCCCTAGAAAAATAAAAAAGGATGGAGGGTTTATAGGTAGTTTTTGATCCCTCAAGAATTACCACAAGGATGTAAGGGGAGAGCATACACCAACCATAGCCCTCAAGATACAAACAGACAAACTAAAAGATTAATTAACCAATTATTATTAAATGTGATATATTTACAAGATGAAAAAGATATACAAGAATATACAAGACAAAGATAAAAAGATATATATAAGACAAGATGATTAAAATGATGTATGCAAGACAAGATAGATGATTTAAAAAATGATTTTAAAAGTGCCAAAAGGAGTCTTTTATAGGCATCCTACAATCACCTAGTTAATCATTTGAGTGGTACTCAAAAGAGGTAACCTGCAAGACAAGGATTAGTAGTTTAAGTGGCACTCAAAAGAGGTAACCTACAAGACAATGATTAGTAGTTTGGATGATAATCTTGAGGGGAAACCTATAAGAAATAATATTTGACCAAAATAATGACCTACAAAAGAAGATGTTAGCCAATCAAAATTCACCCCTATAAGAGATAAGATGTTAATCTAATATGCCTTAATAAAACACCTTAGAAAAAATCATGATTTGGATCTATAATTCCTTCAAGGTGAGTGGGCCATGACATGGGGGTTTGGGAGCGGTATCCCCCAGTAGTGTGAAGGGGTAACACCTCTTATGGGGTCAAGGGGTAGATCCCCTTGTGGGGTCTGGGGGAAGCGCCCCAAGTGCACTTTCCAAAGACAATTTGGGCCTTGCAAGAAGCTTGAAATGACTCAAAATTTAATAAAAATGTACTTAAAAAAACCAAATCAAAAACAAAAATTAGTTTAAAATCATAATTACATAGTGAAAAATCATAACCAAAGGGTGAAAATTTATAATTGGGGGGTCAAAATTGTAGATTGTGAGTTGTGATTTTGTAATGGTTAATTGACTGTGATAATTATCCTAAAAAACTATGAATTTTAGACAAAATCATGACTAACAGTGACAAAATTGTTGTTGACTATAAATTGAGAATTATGGTTTTATGATAAACTACAAAACCTCAAATTTATGACTATGGACCAAAAATAGATAAATTAACAGGTTATGATAGATTATTTAGAGGCCTAGAGATGCTTATTTATAGATTGTTTTATTGCCAAAAGTGTTTATCTATAGATAATTATGATGGATTAAAACTGATGTTTATGATGTACCCAAAAAATTTAAAACAAGGATATTTAAAATGCTCATAATAAACAAGATTCTAAATAGTAAGATTATTTTCCATAAATCTATCCCACGAAGTCTAAATGATAACCATTATACATAATAATAGTCAAAATTGATAAAATTACAAAATCACCATTAGGACTATAATACTGCTATTCCACAGGGTAAAATCATGAGTTTGAAAATTTTAATAGTTGTGGTGTTGTCAAAAATAGGGCAAAGGTTCAAATCTTCATGTTTGGTTTTGTTTCTAGGTGTGCTCCTACCTTTGCCTTCCGCATGTTGTCTTGTAAACCACATTATTCACACAACAAATATGCATAGAGATAAAACCTTTGTTATCAAAATATGGTTAGTCACAAAATTTCTTTCCAAACCCAAGTGTCCTAGATAAGATGTAAGGAGGGGATGTATGATGTGTTTGATGAATATTGGCTCCTTGTAAAATAAATAGAGTCAGAATGAAGCCTACAGATCAGAAGTTAAATCAATATGATTAGTGTTTTTATTTGGGACTATAATATCGTGACTCCACAGTGCAAAGTTTTGATTACCAGAATAAAGTCATGACTTTTGAAGTCATGTTTTTTTCAAAAGAAATGATTCTACAAAATAGACCATTAGCAATTTAGGCAAAATTTTAAGTTTCTATACAAAATCACAACTATCTTGACAAAGTCATAATTTATGATTAATGATATTGTAAAAAAGGTAAAACCTGCATAGTTAGAGGAAATAATTAGAAGTTAGACATGAGGTTAGCACAAAATCACAATTCTTGAGGACAAAATCGTGACTACACAAGACAAGGTCATGAATACCAATACAATATCGTAGATTTCACCTGTGCATAATTTTTTTTACAATTTTAAGATTTTTCTTGATCCAACTAAGCCTAAAAGTTAGCAAAACACCACAAACAACCAAAATTGTTAAATTGGGAGTAAACTCCCATCGTGGTCACCAAAATATAGATGATTTTTTGAGCTCTATGGATTAAATCATGTAATTCAATCAATCCAAATAACCAAATACCTAGTTAAAGTGATAGAGCCATTAGAATTCAATGCAAACACATGAATAAACCATTCAAAATAGAATTATAACTCTAAATCTAAATGCTCTACACCATGATCAAATAGATGAAAGAAAATAAGAAGAGATTAAGATTGGATTGATATACCTTGGACTCAGATTTTGACACTATGTTGTTACTATGAGAATGGTAGATGATCTTCCATGGAGGAATTGAGTTGTTTAAATAGATAAATGAGATAAGAATCAATAGTTGAGGTTTAGACTTGGTTGAGGAAGATCAATGGATGGGAATTATCCAAGGAATTTAAAATTCTTAGAAAACCTCTAGATTTAGAGGCTTCTAGAAAGGAGTTAGAATAGAGAGGATTCTAGAATCTTCCAATTCTAGACTCCTCTTAGGGATTAATGATGATTATAGGGAGGTTAGATAGTGATTAGGTAGGTGATTAGGGATTATGGGTGTAGGAGAGCCTAGGGAGTAGGTTAGTAGGTGGGTAGGTGAACCATGGGAATTTAAAATTCTCAAATAATAGATAAGTAGGGTTAGATTAAGATAAAGGGGATTTAGGATAGATTAATTTATTGGTGGGGATGAATAAGGTTAGTGCATGAATAAATAATAGAAGGGGGTATTAGATAAATGATTAGAGGGGGAATATATTAGCGAGATAAATTAAATTAAGCAATATTAGTGTCGACTAATAGGAATATTAGTGACAATAATATAAGAGAGAAAATTTAGATGCATACAACCTGCATGCCACTGCTGTGATGGTTCACCAAACTCTTTTGATCTTAGGCCTAGCTCATTCTTTTGGTTTACCTACGATCACACAAATAAGATCAACGATACCTATATGAAGAGAGTAATCATGAAATTTATTATAGAATCTAAACATCAATATAAACAACTATTCAATATGAAATAGTATTGAAACATATTGCTCAAAGCATAAGTACAAATTAGAACACCAAGATAACTCATAAAAAATAACAAGGTAACTTATTGCAAAGGTGTTGTAAGAATGTTATTGAAGGCTACCCAAGGTGGGTTATGATAATCTAATTTTCATAGCTTTGGAGATTGAGAATAAATCTTTGCTTGCTAGGAAGGAGTAGGTATGCCATTCATTGTCTACCCCTCTTTTGAATGATGCTTATCCTCCTCAAAAATTTATATTGAAAGCTTGGTTGCTCCTTCTTCAAAGACCCTTACTAGTTTTGCGACACAAAACGCCCTAGTTCCTCTAAGAGAAGCACCTTCAACCTTCTCCCCTTTTTCTTAGGAGGGAGTTAATGGGGTCTTGCCATAGTAGCTAGATGTTGATTATGTGTAACGAACCGCTACACCAAAAGCCCGGACTGTTAGTGAATCTGCCCACCAGGATCATAACATCCCACCACGCTTCTGAAGCCCAGACTCTGGGCTAGCTTTGCGCACGTACACGAGATCCACTACGTGTACGAGCCCCGAACGAACACTGCAATGCCGGCATAACCCACCCTCTCTGTGACTCGAACATGGGTGGTTGCTCTGATACCAAATGTAACGAACCGCTACACCAAAAGCCCAGATTGTTAGTGAATCCGCCCACCAGGATCATAACATTATGTTGTTCTTTCAAGGTCCAATCTTGCCTTCTTGAGGTGCTTGTAATAGAGTCCTTTGATTATGGTTGGATAAAGATCAGAAAAATAAAAGAATTAAGGAAGCCCTCTTTTTCTGATCAGAAGATTCTTATATTAAGAAAATATTTAAACTAATTTTATTTTTCATTCATATACTCTGTTTTCTCTCTTTCTCGTATTTTATCTTTTTATTTTTGTGGTTCTAAATTATTTATAACTTTCTTTTCCTTTCTTCTCTTTATTTCTATTCTCTATTCCCTCTTTTATTTCTCCAATAAAATATAACAACTTTTTAAAAAAAAAAAAAAAAGAAAGAAAGAAAAAGATCAGATAATACTAAGGAACAAATAAAAAACTCTATTAAATCATAAAGTGATGATATACAAATGAAAAGGACAATGTGAAGAGCTTTCAATTGATTAGGATAATCTTTTGATCCAAATTACTTGTGTACATAACCTAATTGAAAGAGTGTAAGAGGAAAAGAAATTTATGGTACTTATAATGCCATGAACATTTATTTTGGGACAAGTCTTTTATGTTTTTTTTGAAAAGTTCATTGCATGAATTTAAAAAAGAAAAATCATATTGTTTAACAAGCCTTCCCCAGAACTGCCCCACAGTTTTATTATTATTGCTATTTCTAAAATTTAATAGAAGTCAATGATGATATCCCAAAGCCGAAGATTTGAAGCCTCTTTGTCAATGAAAAGTCGTTGAAGGGATGGTCAAAAAAGTAATTGTTATATTGTTGTTGTTCCCGTACATGCACTCAATGCCAGGAGATCTCCGGTTTACCTCAAGGGTCCAAGCTTGTAACTTGTGCACTCTCTTCAATCGAGATGAACCCACATTCCACTTAACAATATTCCTCTTCCTATTCATACTCCTAGCTCCTTGTGAACATTCCATTCCATCCCATCCCATCCCACCCGACTCAAAGCACAATGCATCAACTTGCCCTCAACCCATATGCACTCGCACTCAACCCATTACAAGCTACAACCCTACGAATCCCTATGACCTGCCTCTCTGGTTGCTGACGTGGAGGATGACGTAGATTAAAATTTTCGTTTTAAAAACATTCAATGGAAGGGTGCCGTGCGCAAAGAAACCGCAAGCGGCTGGTTTTGAGCTGGGGCGCCGGTGTCGCCATGCCGGCAGCAGACAGGCCCCGACAACGCCGGGCTGAGAAAGGGACCCCTGCCGGGGAGGTTGTGGCATTACCATGACGATTGGGCGGCGCTGGTCCAGTAAGAAAAAAACACCCTAAAAAAAACAAGAAAGTTTTAATTTTTAATTTTTTCGATTTTCTATGGATTTTACCGCTACGTACACGTGACGTGTGCGTGAAGGGACTTTAGCCAACACCGGTTTTGTAGAGGAGCGTTCAAATTTGCGAGTGAAATAGACCCTTGCTCGCGGAGTTATAAAAATGTTTCGTCGTGTGTTGGATCCGGGGGGAACGAGATAGGGACTGTTTATGGCGTAAAAATATAATTTACGTTTTTACTGGGTTGACTGCGTTGGTGTGGATGGAAGAAATGGGCACGTCTGGGATTCCAGCAAGGACGTCCACGTGAGTAAGGGCCCCATGAAAAGGAATGCCATCCTTCTCGCCTTCTCTCTCGCATCTTTGTCTCGCCTGTTTTCTTTCTATAAAGATGAGAGTTTCTCACTCCACTCGCTCACCACCAAAAGGTTGCCGGCTAGAGCGCTCAACAGAGTAAAATAGCTGTCTCATATTTCCAGTGGTCTATAGAGTTAAAGTTGCCTTGACTTTAACAGACAATACCAGCCGACACTCTACCTGTGTATCGTCCTTGCCAATCTCTTTTCTTTTTTGGCGCAGTTATACGCTTGCCAATCTCTAATTTAGTTTAGTTAAGTTACGTAGTCTGATTTAAATGCGTTGGTAGTAACTGTGGTTGTTGGTGCCGGTGGGGCGGTAGACGATAGAAGCCGGTTCTGTTTTTAATGGGAGGAGATTGAGATTCCGTGGTGGTCTATTCGTCTAGGTGTAAGCACGGCGAGGGCAGGGGTCTCGGTGGATTACAGCGGGCGAGAATCCTTGCGGCCCACCTTCTCTATATATTGCCTGCTTCGATATTTGCACCCACACCCATTTGTTACATGTCTCTATTTTCCTTTCAATTAATAGGTGCTGTACTGATTGACCGGGCTATTGTTGAGATTTATTAGTTGTATATTACCACCTTCACATTCATTACTGTAGCCTTAGAGCGCACCTCACCCTATCCGCGAAGATGCCGGAAGCTCGCATGGTTGTCTGTGGCGAAAAGAGGGGTAACGAGCGAGACAGAGAAGCCCTGGAATTCATCGAGAACGTCACGAATAACGCCGATGAGGTGCAGTCTCAAGTGCTGTCTGCAATTTTAACCAGAAATGCCGATACGGAATACTTGACGAGGTTTGGGCTCGACGGGAGAAATGATAGAGATACTTTCAAGAAGTGCTTGCCTGTGATCACCTATGAGGATCTCGAGCCTGAAATTCAACGTATTGCCAACGGAGACACGTCCCCAATCCTTTCTGCTCATCCCGTGTCAGAGTTTCTTACTAGGTAACCCCAAAAAAAAATTCCTAACGCTCTTAGAAAACCAATATAACATTTATGGTCTTAGATTTTTTTTGTAAGATTTTTTTTTTTCAGTTGTGCTATGCTTCGTAGTTTTTGGATAATTTCTTCGAAATTTGTTACACTAGTTTTTTTTGTTCAGCCCACATGCAACTTTTTAAGTCAATTAAAAGAAGGTTTCCTTCATGGGTTCTCACGATGACTTTAACATAATTTCAATTCTAGTATGTATGAATATTCAGTGTTAAAATCTATGGACTCCATTATCTTAAATCTGATAAGCAATTGCGTTGGAGTTTTGTAATTACAGCTCCGGGACGTCTGCGGGTGAACGGAAGCTGATGCCCACGATCCAGGAGGAACTGGAAAGGAGAACTCTCCTTTACAGCCTTCTCATGCCAGTCATGAACCAGTAAGTTTCTCTTTTAAGCCTATTCCAGCTCAAAGCAAAACAGGCTGTCACGCGGTGGATTTAGTGCAGTTTTTTTTCCTGTGGTCTTGACTCTAGACTCTTGATCCTGTTGTGCAGATACGTGCAGGGACTGGACAAGGGGAAAGGAATGTATTTCCTCTTCATCAAATCAGAGGCAAAGACTCCGGGAGGACTGTTGGCACGGCCGGTTCTGACGAGCTATTACAAAAGCCGGTACTTTAAGGAGAGACCCTACGATCCCTACAATGTGCACACCAGCCCTAACGAGACAATCCTCTGCCCGGACTCTTACCAGAGCATGTACTCTCAATTGCTGTGCGGTCTCCTCCAGAACAGCGAGGTGCTTCGTGTGGGCGCCGTCTTTGCGTCCGGCTTCATCCGAGCCATACGCTTTCTCGAAGAGCACTGGTGCGAGCTCTGCCTAGACGTAAAAACCGGAACGCTCAACAAAGAGATAACCGACCCCTCAGTGAGAGAGGCCGTCATGAAGTTTCTAACGCCAAATCCAGAGCTAGCCGAGCTGATAAGAAGGGAGTGTTCGAGCGGGTCCTGGCAAGGAATCATTACTCGGCTGTGGCCCAACACAAAATATATCGACGTTATTGTAACCGGCACCATGGCCCAATATATCCCTACTCTGGATTATTACAGCGGCGGCCTGCCCCTCGTCTGCACCATGTACGCCTCTTCCGAGTGCTATTTCGGCCTCAATCTCAAACCCCTCTGCAAACCTTCTGAAGTTTCTTACACCCTGCTCCCCAACATGGCTTATTTCGAGTTCCTTCCCGTTCGCCGTAACGAAGCCTTTTCACCAAAGGTCCCCGGCAGTCTCAGCGAGCAAGAGCAACAGGAAGTCGTCGAGCTCGTTGACGTCAAACGCGGCCAAGAGTACGAGCTTGTGGTCACTACATATGCAGGTAATGATTACCCTCAAAACCAAATAAATCACAGCTCATGATTAATCGATTGAATAGGGTTTGAGCACTTGTTAGTGGTGTGACCATTTCATCAAAATGTGTGATACTTGATCAATGGTGTATGGTGACAGCATGGTACTGTGTGTCTTGCTTTGGGTTAGACAGTTAGATGTATGGAAAACAATTTTCTTTTTGACATTATCTTCAAAATTGTTGACACGTCTCACTCTGGACCATTTAGATTTATACAAAATCCATTTACTTTTTATAGAATCTCACCAAAAAACTCCATGCTGCGTATGATGTGCAGGTTTATATCGTTACAGGGTGGGAGATGTTCTGCGGGTCACGGGGTTCAAGAACGCGGCACCTCAATTTCACTTCGTCTGCAGAAAAAATGTTGTGTTGAGCATCGACTCGGACAAGACTGACGAAGCAGAGCTTCAAGCCGCGGTGGAGAAATCCCTGAAATATCTGGAGCCGTTTGGCACGAAACTTGTTGAGTACACAAGCTATGCTGACACGTCTACAATACCGGGCCATTACGTGCTATTTTGGGAGCTTGACTTCAGTTCTAATGCTGTCTATGCCGTCCCTCCCTCTGTTATTGAACTCTGCTGTCTTAGTGTGGAAGAGTCCTTGAATTCTGTCTACCGCCAAGGCAGAGTATCGGATAAGTCCATCGGTCCGCTGGAAATCAGAGTGGTAGAAAGGGGAACGTTCGATCAATTGATGGACTATGCTCTCACCAGAGGGGCCTCCATTAACCAGTACAAGACACCCAGATGCATAAAATTCACTCCTATTTTTGAACTTTTAAACTCCAGGGTCACCCAATCCTACTTTAGCCCCAAGTGCCCAAAGTGGGTTCCAGGTTGCAAGCAATGGACTACTGCTACTGCTGAACCATAAACATTGTGTAATCTAAACAAGATTTGTTAACGTTTGGGACTGGAGTGGTTCGTTTCATTACAGGACAGGAAGTTACTTGTATATATTTATGTAGGGAATGAAATCTCATTTTGCTCAAGTTTGTTACAGATGTTTGTGAACTCAACTTTTGTAAGATACAAAGTTATACAATAAAGCTTTGACACCCATTTCCTTGTAATCTGTGTTTCTTCCCATTGTTGTGGTTAATTGCCTGGGATGCATAAATTTCGTTTCTGCTAGTATAGTTTTTAAGTGGGAACTTTCTAATCCCAAAGCGTTTAGTATTATGTTTGGGAATATTTCCAGGTTTAAAGAAAAATTGCATGTTTGAGAGTATTTCAAGGCTCATACAAAATGTATGTTCAAACTTAAAGCACAGATGACACATTATTCCATGTTTGTAGTCTAGGACGGAAAAAAAAAACAAAAAAATGGCATTTGCAGTAAAGTTAGTTTCTTGTTCGATCTTCTAATCTCAGGCAGATGAAACATTCAAAATGTTCAAACCATGAGTAACGGCGACGTTACACAGTTCAATGTGAAATGCCAAGGAACCAGCATTTTAAATTTAATTTTTTACTATGCACATATGATTTCAAAAGGCTAAGCAATCTCTCAAAAATAAATTTGAAGTGTCCTCTTAATGCAAGCACAAACTCGCTAATACCATTTCAATTTGATTTGAAGATGTTAAAGAAATCTAAAAATAATCATCTAAGTACTCTATTAGTGCAAGCACAAAATAATACTTGGCTATGAGATTGAACAAATTGGCTAGTAAATTGCACCAGTTTTCATTCAGAAATGTGCTGACATCCTGTGCAAATTTCACTTGATCATTAAAACTTTGTTCAATGTTCTTACAGTCTTAAACTTTGTATTTTGGGAAAACCATATAATTCTTACACTTTGTATTTAGGGAAAAATATAGAAATGTTTTTAACTCGATGGATCAAACTACTTAAACTTATTATTAAGTCGTCTTCTACTACTATTAGTTTCTATGGGCTGTTGGGTATTGGTGGGTAATGGTTCCGCTGCTATTTTTGTCTTAATGAAAAGATGTTTCCGGTTAGATTGGACTAATGATTTGGGGTCACCTTTCAGATTTTTGGGGACTGTTTACAGTTTGTAGTTTGAAGCTCTATGTTTATTTAAGTGGAAGAGTTAAATTTGTGTTAAAATATAGTTTATCAAAAATTTAAATTTGAATATTTTTTTATTTATTTTTAATGCCCGACAATTCTGTCTATATTATCTTACTGTGTATAAGATTTACAGAATCTTTTCTACGATTTCAGAACCAATCAACTCAATAATAAATGAGTTTATGTTTTGTGGTCCTTTTCTTTTTTTTGAAGAATTTATATTCAAAGACACGAAAAGAAGATTTCTGGAAAAATTGTAACCAATGATTTAAAAATCAACGTTCCAGCCATATTATCATGCAAGTCTTTTATTACTGTTGTTTATAAACAAAGTGGTGTATCCTCATAAATTGAGGATTTAATTTTATTATAATTTAATTTATATAAAATTGTCTAATTTAATAATAATTAACAATTTATAATAATTGTGAACAAGAGATGATTTTAATACGAATTTTTTTATTAATGAATACAAGATTAGATGATTAAAAGTTTAAAATTGTAATTTATATTTTACAGAGGTTTCATAACAAATAGTGATAGTGTGAATTATTTGTTGCATTTTTTTTTATAAATATTTTCATTTTATTATATATTTGTTATATTGTTAGTATTTTTGGGTTTTTTATTAAAAAATATATTAATAGTAAGATTAGAGATAAGGGAAAATTTGATGATGATAGTTTAATGGTGAGTGAGTTGATGTTACAAGTGGGAGGTTTCAGGGTTTATATTTGGGATGATCATTCTCTAACGTCGTTCTCACACTAAGTTATGGTGGGTTATTCATGAAAAGTATCCAATAGAATGGACTATCGGCTCAGTGTTCAATGCGATAGGGGTCGGCATGTAGCTTGAAACATGTGTTCAATGCGATGAGATGAGTCCACAACCTATAGCTAAGAATACTATTCACCGCTAGTTTCGGTATTCCGATTATAAAAATGTTTGTACTTTAAAAAATTTGTCAATGAAATTTGAATAAGTTGGTTAAGTGGTTTGGTTGTTCTAAACCCCACCGAGATTTAAATCTTTGGAAAAATATATGAGACCAATTGTAACCATTTACATCATCAAGATTAATTATGACCGCTAACTTAATAATTATTGATAATAGCTAATAATATTTGATACTTGTGATACTCATATTGAAATGGAAATCTGACCTCAGCTTATATTTTAGATTGATTCTGGACCAGTCAAAAGCCAATAACCTAACCAAAAAATAAAAGATTAGAGATAAGAGAGGTAATCATATGATTGGTTTGCCAACCATTAAAAGATGAAGAGATTATTTTTTATTCAACAGAAATCAGGATAGTATCTCAGGCTTTTGCCACAATTAAGCCGCTAAAAAGATTCGAAGAAAATACTGAAAGCGAGGTGAAACAACACGAATCACAATTATAGTGAGAATGCAAGCATCGGATAGGAAAAGTTGAAACACGAGATGCATGATGTATAAGTTCGGTGTAATAAAATTGAAACATTCCTGTAAAAAGGAGAATGTTTCAATACCCTTCTCAAAAGTCATTGTTCCAATTTTGTGATTTAATTAACTTTTTTCTGGTTACGATGTGGTATAAAAGCTTGTTATAAATCTTGCTTTACCTTGGTCCCATTCCACAGATACTCTTAGTCTTTTCTACGCCTCGATAAAAATACATTTTCTAAGGGTAGCTTTCCCTAGTGTTAAAATACACCATTTTAAGACTAAGACTACGATTAACGATAAACCAAAAAAATCGCTAATAAACTTAGACGAATATGGTGAGTGAGATAAAAAGTAGAATGATAGAAATGAGAAGAATTTTATTTAAAAACAAATAGGCAGGGTATATAAAAACAAAGAATATCTTCCGTAGCACTATATTATTTTCTTTTCCAAATGAGGTAATGATGCGATGGCATCTAAAAATATGATATTTGTTCACTAGCACTGTATTATTTTTTATTGTTAATTTTCGACAAACATCCTTTAAAATATATATATTAAGAGATTTCAGTGTCAGCTAGATTAAAGCGTAGAATATATATGAGAATTAAATAAAGAATTCTTGCTGTCGAACAAGGAAAGGCTTGGAATACTGGTCTGGTTTGTTAGCAGCTTTGCGAGTGTGGGTGCCATTCAATTCAACACACAGTTATGATTTTGCCTTGGTAGAATCGGGCAATATCTGATGAAGAGTAAAAGAGGTCAGGATGTGTGCCAACAAGATAAGAAAGAAATGATTGAATTAGAAAGTATGTCTTTAAAGTATTCGAATTTAAGCCACAGATGGTAGGCGACATGGCTCACGTTTTGCAGAGATTCCGAATAATAAGAGCCAATTTGTTCCGACCAAAAGATTGCAGCAGTCGTGTCAAAGATATGGAGAAAAAGAAGTTTGTTGCGTGGGAGATGAGGTAGTCAATTCTCATCCAGTAGTAGATATTTGAGTTCTTGGAATTGAATGTATATGCAATATGCATTCCCGATTGTATAGAAAAAGAATTATTCCTTTACTAGTGTCTGCGAGTGGTGATGTGCGGAGGGAGGACCACAGACAAAGCATACAATACAAAGAAATGTGGACGCAGTGGTGGTAGGTAGGTAGGAAGGATATTCAGCAATACCATACCTTACCATATCATACCAATGCTTAGTATATACGCATGATGCTGAGAGTAGGTATGACGAAGTCTGCTCTGTTTATTCTTATCTAATCATCATCCAACTCCAACTGCGACTGCGACTGCGACTGTTTTAAATCTCTGTTTCACCGTTGACGTTTACAAATTTAATTTTCTTCCACATCTCCATGTCTTTATGTGAAAATTGTTGGGGGTACTTTTCAGCTTACGTCTGCTATCTCTACGTGGCATCTGACACTGCATCTGGTGTGTAATTTTCTTTCGCTAGGTATACCAATATTTTTGTTTCGTTATCTTCTGTATTTGAATGAGACCGTCTCTTCCCATTTCGTGTTAAAGACTAGGCTTCAGATTCGCCTTCAATTCAGCGGGTGGAGCTATTATTTTATATTAAAAACATAGATAGGTTGACGTAAGTGTTTTGGAAAAACATTATGACCTTAAATTGATGGTTGCTTGCTTTCTTCGGCTCGACGTCATTTTAACACATTCACACTTTTACTGTTGTAATTATCACTGTAACTGCGGATGTCGTCCAATGAAGAATTAGTCATTTACCAGTGACTAAAAACACACTTTCTAACCAGTATGTTTAGCCAGTATTCATCATCCAATTGAATTGAATTTCAACTTGGTATATGCTGTCTTTTACGTTTAACCCTTTTTATATTAATAATAAATAAATAAATTAATGGCCACCCCTGTTTGCCATGGTCAGTATTTAATTGTATCTCTATTCATTTTCACTATCATTAATATTGGATCATCCAGATTTTCTCTATCCACCAAAACCCTAAACGTGTCACGAGGCCCACAAACAAACAACCAAATAAAAGTTATCTGCCTGATAAAAAAATCATGTGTAATGTTTTTTATTAAAAAAAATTATTGGAAAGCTATCCCGATATCCATTTAATTCATAAATGAACAATAAAGTACAAATTAAAATCACGGTGATGAAAAATTTAAAATTTTTCAATAGACAGTAGGATAAACAAAGCATTGTGAATAAACAACAATGCGTGTTAAGTACAAGAAACAAATATTAGATAGGGAAGGTGGATAATCCTTACGATTATACATAATGTTTTATTAAGGGAGGCTTTGATTAGATTATTTAATTTTAGATGAAGAGATAAGACTTTATCGATTGCTTAATTTATCAAAGAGTGAAAATAAGGAGCTTAGAATTTTATACAAGAGTTCAAGAGTATAACTTTTAAAGAAAGTAATCATAGTTTCATTTCCAATCCCTCCGCCAGGTAACGAATTCATGAAGCCCCGACTTAGGGAGCATGACATCTAAAATGAGCTCAAACATTTTCAATTGATTATAAGGATGAAGGAAGCAGCTTTTATTTCGTTTGTAGAGTGGTCCAACAAATCCAATCTCTATAAGCTAACAAATGTCCACTTCTAGTACATATACCTTTTTCGAAGAGATGACGACCTTTGCTTGATGGTATTTAGGCAAGAAAGAACATGTGTCCATTGCCAAGTATGAGGAACCACAAAATATAATGATAATTGAAGGATAACCTATTATGAAACCCGTCTCCCACCTCAGTCTCAAAAAGGATTTGACCATGTTTCAAAATCTTTATAGATGTTACAAGGAACCAACATGGCCTCAATCTTAAGTGATACAAATGCAATAATTATGTTTTAAAAAATTATCCAAGCCCGTTTCAAACCTTCTTTCCATAGAAAGTGTATACACTTGATATTTTCAATTTTATCACTTTACCAATGGTTTATCTTGCAAGGGTTTCTCAGTCCATCAATCTTCCTAAGTGCAATTCATAAGGAGTGTACCAAGAATAGAATGGGATCCACTTGTGGTACTTTATAATAGATTTTTACATATTATTAAATCAATCTCCCTAAGTGCAAGTCATAAGGAGTGTACCAAGAATAGAATGGGATCCACTTGTGGCACTTTACAATAGATTTTTACATATTATTAAATCATACCTTCATTAATATCTTTGAGTCCCTTTCCATCTTACCTCTCCATCTACTTTATGTTCAGTCTTTCTATCCACCCTATATTCCTACTATATTGACCAAGGTGATAAAATGTGTTTCATTCTTGCATTTCCCTGTATTATATCAACGTAGCTGATATAGCTCAAAGTCTATCCCTATCAGGGCTGATACAGTTATGTGTCATCTAACATCCTTTCTGATAGTAAGACCCTAGATGATATCGTCAGCTTAGAATTCAGGGTTAATTATGGGTTTAGAGTCATATATATAGGAGTCATATTATCATTCCAAAAATATCATGACATTCATATGCTCTACTTGCACTCACATTTTTGCTCTTAAGTAGTAAAAAGAGGAGTTAAAGGTTAAAGTCTTATTCTTGAAGGTTTAGTCTTTCTTAAAGGTATTTGAAGCTCAATAGGAGGAATCATGTTGACGAGGTGTCCTAATATTTGAAGTGTCCAACTAAGGATACCTACGTCATCTTCTTTCCATTTTAGGTCTTCATCCTACAACATCTCTTGCAAAGTGCCATTTGAGCCAAGGGGGAGATTGATGCAAAAATGAGTCACCCCAAAGATGAGTATCTATATCCCTATTCTCTTTCATTTATTTACTTAGTAGATAGATTTTATTTACTTATTTTTTTATAGTAGATACATGTCTGTGTGTCTTTGCTTCTGCTCCTTATACAAAATAAGCTAGTATAGCTATAGGGTTCCTTATGATTTCCATTATCACCTTATATTGCATAAAATGTCCATTGGTTGACCATTGTACCACTTACATTTTTTATTAGTTTAATATGTTATAGCTATCTTGGATCTAAGATACCCTTGTCCATTAGCTCCTTGCATATGGTAATATTATTACATCCTTGATACACCTCTTTGTTACCATTGTTATATCATTTGATTTATTTTGGGATCTAGTTAGAGCCATACCCATAAATTAACCATAGGCTTTGGAATCCTATACTCTTTATATTGAGTGTGGATTTCCCTCTGCTAGATTTATGACCACCCCAAGCTCTATTTGTTGTACCATCCGCACACACACACACACACACACACACACACACACTATTTTATGATATTTATTTATATCCTAGTCTATAGAGAGAAAAAATATTTTTATTGGTCATCATGGCTCACGTATATATTCTAGTGAACCTAACATGAATCCTATCCCATCACTGGTTAGGTTGTCTTCATGTTTCCATATCTTGCTTCTTAGATATTTCTATTTGATAAGAACTTATTATAATAAAAAGCTTTCATTTTTCAATGATGTCTTCTCTTAGAATCTTTATTTTGAGCCTCAACCTACTCCATATTTTCACGTGTCACTCCATTCTACCTTCCATGACAACCATTGAAGGAAACACCTCACAGTGCAATTATTCTACTCCATTTCTCATGGCTAAAAATTATCATGATGATTTTCCCATTTATTATGATATTTTAGATACTAAAACTAAATATTTATAGCATCTCAATCTTGTATATTTGATAAATATCAATCAAGGCTCTACCCTTAAATTCTAGACCTCCTTGCTATCGAAAGGCTTGAATTTGCCACCTCACTATGCCTAAACACTTATGTCTTAGTCTGATCCATATCATTTTGATGACCCATGTCTCCTATACTTCATAAAAATATTAAAACCTGATAAACAACCTTCATTGTTAGTTTTAGATCCATACCTATTTTCTAACCTTTTAGACATTATCAACCACAGAGGGACACTATCACCAACAGTAGTATCTAGATCCTTATCTAGTTTTCAGTTAACAAAAGTCATAAAAATTCAAAAAAAATTGAAACCTATGGGTTAGGCTATTTGTCTTATTAAACCCTAGTGTGATATATTTTCAAAATGTGTGGTATAATTACAAATCTAAGCCTTCTCATTCCTTATGTAGTAAACACCAATAAAAAACCTACTAAAGCTAAATAAATCAATTGCATAAACAATTTATTATTCCCTATTCATCCTTTTTTTCATATCAAGCATAGGAGTAGTCATATTATAGGTTTGTAGCATTCAAAGAGCAACCCATGAGTGATATTTGTCAAATTACAAGCTAGATCACTACATGCATCTGCATATATTATATTGCATCCTTGTGCACACACTTTCCCACACATATGGGATAACTACATAAGTCTAAGGCCCTTATTAAAGTATTATCTATGTAGGTAGTACCCTTTGATAGAGGGGTCTTTGGGGCAGTTCAACATCCTGAGCCCATTAACCCATTTTTCAACAAGCTCATTCCAAGGGTGAATAAGGGTGAAGAGATAGGATTTAATCAATGAATAAAGAGCGAAAACATGTATCCCATATCTTAATGCACCAACATAAAGGTGATAGAAAACCCAAAACAATGAAGTTGGTCACATCTAGATCCAATCATTATCTAGTACTGGACACCTACATCATAGTCAGACACTAGTATCGATGGTAGTGCCTAGATCTAATAGTAGTGTTTGTGGCCACATAAGTGAAATTTATAAAATTTGATGACTGATACATAATACTAACCCTACATATTTTACATATGTTTCTATTCTATATCTGTATATGCATAATAAACTAGCTAAGTACCATTATTTCTTATTTATTGCAATAGTTTTTAATAGTTATAATTTACTATTTTTATAAATATCAATTGTATAAATTTAGAATGTTATTTCTTTGAGTTTTCTATTAATTAGCTTGATATATATTAATTTATCACCTTTATGTTAAAATTATTTCTATATTCTTAACCATATACCCCACATTCTAAATATTATGGTTAAACATTTCATAAACCTGACCTCTCTATTTATTTATGAAAACCCTAGCTTGCACTATGGTATCTCTCCTCCTAAGTTTTTTTTCTTATTTTTTTTAGATCTATTTTATTATCTATATGCAACCTGTTGTCACTCAATTTTGCACCCTTGGAGAGGTAGTTCAAGCCTTTTTCAAACTGAGTAGAACATGGAATTAACCCTAGGCTTTTGGGTTACCTATAACAAAGGTAAATCGCTAAATTGAAGGGCTAGCTCCCTTAGTTTATCTAATAAAGCTCATCACCTATACTACTAGCTCATTTGGATGAAAAGGGAGAGATAAAAAATAAAATAAATTATCCTAATGAGGTGATGCACAAATTTTAACCTAACCAATACCAATCAATTATAAGTACACTTCAAACACAAGCTTAACCTTACATACACTAATATAAATCTGCCCTTTGCATTAGTATTTCTCATGAAGGTTTGTGAAGGAATCTTGAGCTAGGAGGATTAAACACAAGGTCATGACATGACACTAGTGGAAAGCCAACTCATTAAAACTCATGAACACTTAATTAGAACACTTTAAGAGACTTGTAATAGACTTTCAAAGTTGAATATGAATTCAAACAAGGACAACATGCTAAGGAAGAAAATCCATCACTTAGCAAGATCAACTAGTTAACAAACACATTGAAAAAACTCATGGAAAAGGTAAATCAAATTATTATTTATTTATCAAAGGCTAAAAATTAGTATGGATTCACCATACTTAGGTGGAGGATATAACACAAGTGAGAGACAAGAGAAGTAGGGTGTAGGAGAGAGAGAATAGACAAGTGTCATGTGAGTTACAATAAGGAGAGGAGTTATATAATAGTCCAAGATTCCATCTTTATCTCATCTAAATATTCTTTATCCCTCCAAGTGGTGTGGGGGCTGAAATGCTTGCTTGACAACTTGACTAACTTTATAAAAATTTTCTTCTTCTTGACATGTTGAAGGATAAGTGGCCTTATTAATGGTCATATTAGTTTATCATACCTCTTTGATATGATATTGACACCTCTCAACTAACCCAAATAAGTTATATTTGATACATCATCTCTTTCTCTTGCAAGGTGTCTAGAGGACTCTTCATCTCTTTAGGCCTATTTTGCACACAAGTGTCAAAACTTAGATTTGTCTTCTTCAGCTCATCCAAAATTCATAAATGGCCTATTATCATCATATTGGAACTGAATAAATCCATTTTTATCCCTCAAAATATCCCCAACAAGTCATTATCTACCCAATAGGTCTCATTCCTTATAACCCTAAAATGATGCAAACCTCATTATGTAGAGAAAAGTACATAGAATGACGAGAATATGAAAACATATTCTAGTACCTAGTATGGGATTACAACTCCAAATTAAATTTCATGATTTGAGAGTGAGTGGATATATCTCTTTTTATCCTTTCTCTCTCTTGACTAGGCCTCAATTAGGCCTCCCTGCCAAGAGAGTGAAAAATGCTTCTATAGGCTCCCCACACATGCCAAATCCCTCAAAAGTGTGTGATTTAGTTATAAGCCTAAAAACTTATCTTTTAGTTTGATCTATATCATTTTGATGACCCATGTCTCCTATAATTGACAAAAATATTAAAAATTGATAAACATCCTTCACTATTAGTTTCAGATCCATATCTATTTTTTAACCTCATAGACATTACCGACCATAGAGGGACACTACTACCAATGGTAGTGTCCAAATATTTATCTAGTGTATAGTTACCAAAATTCATCTAAATTAAAAATGTTTTGAAACCTACGGGTTAGCCTATTTATCTTATTGAACCCTAGCATGAGATATTTTTTAAAGGTGTGGTATAAATACAAGTCTAATCCTTCTCATTCCTCATCTAGTAAATACCAAGTAAATGCCTATTAAACTAAATCAATCAATTGCACAAACACTATTAATCCCTATTCATCCATTTTCTTAGATCAAGCATATGGGTAGTCATATTTTAGGTTTGAATCATTTAAAGAGTAGTCCATGAGTGATATTTTTCAAATTATAAGCTAGATCATTACATGCATCTTCATATAGTATATTGCACCCTTGTGCACACTATCAGGGGATCTGTAGCTCTACCAATTAGAGCAAAATTGATTACTTTCTTATATGCAATTAAACACGAAATTATACCAGAATGATAAAGAAGCTAGAAACTTGAGACAACAAAGAATTTGTGAGACAATACACACTCTTGTATTAAATATTACTAGAAGAAAATACAATAAGGAAGATGCCACTTCTTCCTCCACCTCAAAGGCTTGCCACACCTCAAGACCTTCTTCCCTCTCTCTCTTGCTCAACACAAAAACTCTAAAGCTTGAGTTTCTATTCCTCCTTGAATGCTTCAGCTGATCTCCTTAACCTTACACCTGTAGATCTCCTTGACCTTACTTGCTTCAATACTTTTACTTGCCTTGGAATGATTACAATACATGCCTTATGGGTCTATAAATAAGATCCCATGCTTACAAAAATAGAACTCTAACTACTAAAATTAGACACACAGCCCGCGACTTAAATTAGCCCCTTAGCATGCAAACACTCGGTTCAACTAACTAACTGTTCGTGCAACGAACAGTTCCGGACCGCACAGGCGACCGACGCCAGTCTCTGCTGGTCTGGTGCTGCCGACATCGGCCGACTCCCTGCCATCGCCGGTCTCCTTCTCCACTGCCTGTAACCGATGTCGGTCATACTGCCGACGCTGGTGGCTCTGGTTCTTCAGCATCCTTCCTTCTAGTGTCTACAAATAGTTGAAGCTTTTAGCTCCACACCACAACAATCTCCCACTTGGAGATAAATAGCTGCAACTTGTACCTGTACCTGTACACCATCTATTTTGTTCCTTAGGCTCTGTATCCCTCTTCAACGTCACTCTTGAAGACCAACCACCATGCAAACTTGTGATGCAATACCTGTCTCTTATGCCACAAGAATTTTGCTGCTCCCAAATTCTCCATGACATACTTCTGAACCAACTCTACCCTTAGCTCAAAAAACTCCCTGTATATGAAACCTTGCAACAAGTAACACAATACAATAATAGGATAATGTAGCTAATATTATCCAACCTGGTAAAGATAAAATACAATGGTCAAACCTCCATTGTTCTGCAGCATAATCAAGACCATATACCATAGCCTTCTGTCTCATGTGTCCATCCACTCTCTTCTCTAAAACGGGAATCCATCCCTCTATCCAGTGCTTTCTTCCAGCTGACAACACTACCAACAAATACCTGTTTGGTTCTCCAAGGACTCACACTCCTCATCCATGCCAAGCTCCCACTGTTTCTGGATTCTACCTGCATTGCTTCTTCCATCTTCCTAGTTCATGACTATCAGTAAGAAATATAAAGAAAGTGAACAACGAATATGAGGTTCACACACCTTTCCTGACCTCCACATGGGTGTTTGAGACTTATTAATTCACCCAACATCCGTTTCAGTGACCGATCTAGGCCATCTCCCAGCCTGCTCCTGACCGATGTCGGTTCCCTGCACTGACCCTGACTGCCGACGTCATTTCCCTGGCCGACGCCGGTGTCCCTCTTACCAACGTCGGTCCTTATGACTGACATCAGACTTCTCCTATCTGACCTACCAACCTTGCTAGTCTGCACATGACCGATGTCGGTATCTGGATGACTGACGTCGGTGCCAAGCTACCGACATCGGTGTCTGTGTGTTCCTATGAGTGATGAAATTTTCATCCGCGAGCTCTTCTTGGATCAAACCTCTGTCCATGCTGCCCTACTCAGATTTATTCAGCCCCTGTGACTGGTCTCTGTCCTTCATCTCTTCCATAAACACCAAGGCTTCTTTGTTCCTGTCAAAAGCATCAAATTTCCTCTTTCTGCAATGAACTGTATTTATGCTTTCCAAATTTGAACACATACCTTTTGAATCAAGAACTTCCATTCCCTTCCTGTTCTTGTGACCAAGCCTATTAGGCCACATCTTCGAATCTACACCAGAAGTGGAATCAGTAATACAAGTAGACAGATAAAGAGTATCTACTTTCTTACCTCTTGCTAGAACAAGTGCTCCCTTGGTAACCTTCCAAGAATCCGCTGTGAGGGTTATTGTGCATCCCTCATCTCCCAACCTTCCTACAGATATCAGACTCTGCTTCAGAATGGAACATGCATGACCTCTTTCAACACCCACGTGTTGTCAATCTGCAATCTCAGCTGCACTTTCCCTTTGCCAACTATTTGACAAGGCGTACCATCCCCTAAATAAAGAACTCCAAAGTCTCTCTGTTCATACTCGTAGAACAAATCTCTGTTTGGGGATGCATGAAAAGATGAACCAGAATCTAAAATCCATGATCCTACCTGACTATCTGAAGAAAGTATGAGAGCATCCTGCATCACAATATTTGCATCCTTTGCTTCTCCCATACCTGCATGTTGATTCTCTTTATCTCTCAACCAACACTCCTTCTTTGTATGTCCTTTCTTTCCACAAAACCAGCAGGTAATACCTTTGGACTCGGATCTCCTTCCCGACCTTGATTTCCCTTGCTCAACCTTCTCCCTTTGCCTTTCCCTGCTTTCTGCACTTAGAGCATTCCCTGATGATTCACCTGTGCTTCTCCTGTGTATTTCTTCATTCAAGATCACACTCACAACATCATCAACTTTTAAGATTTTAGAAGCAGATGCAAAATTACTTACTGCCATAACCATACCGTCCCAACTTTCAGGCAAAGAACATAAAATTAGGAGAGCCTTTACCATCATCAAAAACAATATTGACTGAAGCTAATTGGTTTACCAAACCATGGAAATCACTGAGATGAGTATGTACCGATCCACCTTCCTGCATTTGCAAAGTAAATAGCTGCTTCATAAGATATACCTTATTAGAAGCCGAGGGCTTTTCATATAAATTCACCAAGGACTTTATCAACTCTTCCATTGTCTTGCACTGTGATAAGCTAGAAATCACAGACGATGCAAGGCTCAACCTTATGGAACCGAGAGCCTTCCGATCAAGAACGTTCCATTCTTCATCTTTCATATATGTGGGCTTGCATGCAAACCCACCCAATGGTAAGTACAGATCCTTCTGATACAGATAGTCCTCAATCTGCATCCTCCAGTGTTGATAATTCTTGCTGTTAAACTTCTCCATTCGTAGCCTACTTTCTTCTACCATTGCTGAACTCCCACTCAATCAGAAAACCCTGTGAATGCCCTGTAATCAAAAAACAATACCCTGCTTCCTGCAAACCTGGCTCTGATACCACTTGTCAGGGGATCTGTAGCTCTACCAATTAGAGCACAATTGATTACTTTCTTATATGCAATTAAACACAAAATTATACCAGAATGATAAAGAAGCTAGAAACTTGAGACAACAAAGAATTTGAGAGACAATACACATTCTTGTATTAAATACTACTAGAAGAAAATACAATAAGGAAGATGCCACTTCTTCCTCCACCTCAAAGGCTTGCCACACCTCAAGACCTTCTTCCCTCTCTCTCTTGCTCAACACAACAACTCTAAAGCCTGAGTTGCTATTCCTCCTTAAATGCTTCAGCTGATCTCCTTGACCTTACACCTGTAGATCTCCTTGACCTTGCTTGCTTTAATGCTTTTACTTGCCTTGGAATGATTACAATACATGCCTTATGGGTCTATAAATAAGATCCCATGCTTACAAAAATAGAACTCTAACTACTAAAATTAGACACACAGCCCGTGACTTAAATTAGCCCCTTAGCATGCAAACACTCGGTTCAACTAACTATTCGTGCAACGAATAGTTCCAGACCGCACAGGCGACCGACGCCGGTCTCTGCTGGTCTGGTGCTGCCGACGTCGGCCGACTCCCTGCCATCGCTGGTCTCCTTCTCCACTGCCTGTAATCGATGTCGGTCATACTGTCAACGCTGGTGGCTCTGGTTCTTCAGCATCCTTCCTTCTAGTGTCTGCAAACAGTTGAAGCTTTTAGCTCCACACCACAACACACACACTTTCCCACACATAGGGGAAAACTATATAAGTCAAAGGCCCTCATTGGATTATTGGCTATGTATTCAGATCCCATTGATAGAGGGGTCTTTGGGGTAGCTCAACACCGTGAGCTCATTAATCCATTTTTCAACAAGCTTATTCCAAGGGTGAAGAATGGTGAGGAGATAGGATTTAATCAATGAAGGAATAATAACAACATGTATTCCATTTTTGAATACACCATCATAAATGTGACAAAAAAATTATAATAATGAAGTTGGTCACATCTAGATCCAATCATTATTCTGTACTCCACCTGCATCACAGTTAGACACTAGCATCAATGGTAGTGTCTAGATCTGACAATATTGTTTATGGCCACATAAGTGAAATTTAGAGAATATGATGATTGAGACATAATATTTACCCTATGTATTTTACAATTGTTTCCATTCCATATCTACCTATGCATAGTAAACTAACTAAGAACCATTGTTTCTTATTTATTATAATAGTTTTTAATAGTTATACTTTACTATTTTTAGCAATCTTAGTTGTATAAATTTAGAATGATATTTATTTGAGTTTTCTATTAATTGGTTTATTATAGATTATTTTACCACCCTTGTGTTAAAATTATTTCTATAGTCTTAACCCTTTACCCCACCTTATAAATATTATGGAACTTAACATTTGGTGAATCTGACCACTATATTTATTTATACAAACCCTAGCTTGCATTAGGGTAACCAACCTCTTGAGGTTTTTTATTATTGTTTTTTTAGATCTATTTTATTATATATATGCAACCTAGTCATAACCCTAGATTAGGTGGTATTACTATTGAACACTTAGAACTTCCTCTTTTTCCACTTGAGATGGCTAACCCAATGAAGTATCAAATCCTATTCCTAATGAAAGTTCCAATAATGAAATTGAACAAAATGCTAAAGAGGTTATCATAAAAGATGGGCAGTGCCTTTATTGATAGATACTCCCCTTATGGTTCGACCACTAAGAGTATCATGTTTACAATAGAAAATGAAAGGCTCTAGATTCCTTGCCTCATTTATGCCACTGAGCAATTTCCAAGTTCAATGACTCAAATACCAGAGATAATAATCCTAGCTCAAATCCAAGAACTAGGAGAAGAGATTAAAACCATTATCTATTCTGATAACCCTCAGCAGTTTTGGTCAAAATCTATGTCTGAGATGGATATAAAACTCCTCGAAGGTAAGCATATGAAAATTGGGAAAGAGATCCCAATACCAGCTCAAGATTATAACGATATGGAACTCCAGATCAAAGAACTGGAGGCAAATAGTTTCATTGAGAAATCTACTTCTCCTTTCTATTGTTATGCTTTTATGGTCAATAAACATTCTGAGCCTTTCATTTTCTATTGTAAACATGATACTCTTAGTGGTTGAACCATAAGGGGAGTATCTGTCAATAAAGGCACCGCCTAGAAGAATATCTACAGGCATTCTATCTAATGCAAAGAAATCAGCATGGAAGATTTTGTTTTGTATCCGAAGGGTCTGCTAATGTTTGTATTTGTTATAGATAAAACTATTCCCTTAGACATCTAAGCTCTTATAAGCTAAGGTATCATCCAATGTCTTCCAATCATGGATGAGTTGTGATTTAGCAAAAGAGAGAGAAGCTCCTGTATCTATTTGGGCATCTACTAGTCTGCCATTAATTTCTAAGGTGATGAACTGGGCAAACTTTCCATTAATCAGCTAAGTTAAGTAAGCTGATTGTGGAATTTCCAAAGGAGGAATACTAGTACATACCAGTTTTTGTCTCCCTGGATCCTGAGTAATGGATTGTTCAGTGTAGATGTCTTCTGTTTCTGGTTCTACTTCTTCTTCTTCTTGGAGATTACTGCATTCACCTAAGCAGTAATCTTGGTCTGAGTAGAAAGAGCTTTCTACTTCTTCATCCTTTTCTTCATCTTCTGTGGGCAATAATATATCCCACTGTGGCTCAATCTTTGGTGCTTGAATTTCTCTTAGACTATCTCTGCTGGTGAATTTGTTTTTGATCCAAGAGTCGTTAGGCTTGAAAGAGCTCTGGAATTGCAAAGGAGGATGTTGAGGCCTTTACAATGTTGGTGGCATCCGTGGCATTAATGGCTGTCCCTCTAGATGTTCCTTCTCCTCTGGAGTATCCTCTGGTCTTTCTTGTATTTCTTGATGATGTCAAGACCAGGTTCCATGTGCTTCATAGTGTAGCTATGAATGGTCATGGTGTCATGGATGATACCATAGACGTTGCATGTTGGTTAGCGGTTGTTCCAAGTCATCGGCTAATGACTCGAGAGCATCTGCATCATCATAGTCTTCTGAATTAGCTTCGGGGAGATCATCTAAAATTGGTTCATAGATGTCATCCTGTAAATAAAGATCTTCATCAAAATCTACAATATCCCACCACGCTGCTACATTGGAGGTAAAAATAGCTTTAACTGTAGGATTTTTGTAGTGACATTGAGGAGCAATATGGCCAGGTTTGCGACAGATGTAGCAAATCGGCTGTTTGGATGGAGGACGAGCAGTTCATCATTTCTTGAGGAAACGATGAGGAGGTGCATAAGAATGCTTGTGAGGAAATGAGCGATGCTGAAAGGAAAGATGTTTTCATCGCTACTTCTACTATTTGTGAGGTTGGACAAATGGCCTACAACCAAATGGGGCTATTTCAGGGAAGGCTAGAGAAATTTGAGATGCTTGATGCTTGGTGAGTTTTTGGATGGATTTAGTCTCAGAGACTAAACACATAGCTTGCTGCTTAGAAAAATCAATCACATCTGAGAGAGAGAGATCTTCAATTGTCAGTCCTTTAAGATCAATATAAAAAATAACTCTATCAATAAGATTATATGGTAGAGCATGTAAAAACTTGATCTTAATCTCAGTAGATGAAAAACTCTTGCTTTCATTTGCCAATTCTCTAAACTGCTTAGTAAAAGCATCAAACTGTTTTAAATCACATAGCTCCATTTTAAGAAGCCTTTTTTTGGATTCTAGTTTTATGTTGGCAACTGGAGGTGCAAACTCATTTATCAACAAATTAAACAATGTGGCTAAAGAATCAGGCTGATTATGTACACGCTCATACTGTTCAGCTTCAGACATAGTATTCCACCATTGATTAATAATACCCCAGAAAAACTTTGATGCAAAACAAGTGGTTCCAGCTTGATCTAAATGTGCATTGATTGTGATGACTCTCATAGAATTACACCATGCAGTGATTTCATTGAGAGGATTAAGAATATCATCAATATTTAAATACCAAGGCTGCAACTGGACATGTGTTCTTTGCATAAGGGTAGTATTAGACTGCTTTTTGCTAGTCTTGAAATTGGAGCCAAAAGTAATAGGCTTTTTGACATAAGATTATGTCTGCTAATCCTGTTTAGAAAGCCAATCTAGACTGTCTTCTAAAGTATCTAATTTAGAATCAATAGAAGATACTTTTTGCTGTATCTTCTCTACATTATCTCTAATATACAAGACATCTTGACAGAGATCATCAAAATTCTCTATAAAATGAGAATTGAACCTTGCAGTATAATTTCTCTATTTGAACTCATTGGAGGGTTCAACATCTCCTTGATAAGTAGTTAAAAAATAATGTACAGTTCCTGCTAGCTACTTATATACTCCTTTATGAGGTGGCCATCTTCCACCTTTGTACAGAGTAACTTTGTTCTCTGTATAGAATTCCAGACTATCTTCTCTGGGAAGATTCATCATTGTGCAGGGTAATTGATCCTTTGGATCATTTCCTTGATTAATATATTCATCTTCTATCAGGATATGTCCTATTTTGATAGTTCTTCGAGAAGAAGAAGTGGATGGTCTGGAAGGAGAAAGATTAGAAGAATTTACAGACAAAGATCTGGGAAGTATATTTATAGTTCTGCCATCACTTTTATGTACTGTGGCTTGACCTTTCATTCTAGGGGAAACATTTTTTAACCAGTCAAGTTTCCAATTAGAAGGTATTTCTACAAACTCTATATGACCTTTCTGAAGCTGCACAGTACCACTAAGTCTTCTGGCATAAGGTAGATTTTCTAAGATCTTTGGATGATTAGTATTTGTCATACTATAGACAACGGAAATATTAATAGAAGCATACTTAAATTCACCAAACATATCAAGACCAAAAAGGGAGGTGAACAATCCCCAACAATCTCAAGATCCATTTTTTACTTCTTTACATCCCTTATCGTAGACTGTGATAGAGAGATTAGGACAAAATTCAAAACAAATAACTTCATTGTTCAAGCGACCAAGACTGGATATTTGACAAGAATGCTTGAAACTAACTTGACGACGATCACATAAAGCAAGATATATCACAGGCTTAATGATACCAGGAATCAAAGGAGTTATATGAATTCTAGTAAGACCAAAGTGGACAAATTTTAGATCTTCATGTGACCTGATATAATTGATCTTTGGTTTAGGTAACAAAGATAGCAAATTTGTTTGAAAACTCTTCTTTGGCTTATAACTAAGAGTTAACTCGACAGATTTGATTTGATTTTTTACAAAAGACATATATGTAGAATTATACACAAACTTACATTTGAGAAGTTCAGATTTCTTGTATACATGTGAAGCTTTTATAGCTGGAGGTTTATACAGACTATTTTCTTTTTCAAGATTTTCTTCAGTAATCTCAATATCTAGACAGTCAGATATTTGCTCAGGGATAAAGGAAGGGAATTCATAAGTTCCTTCAAACTCAAAAACATTCAGATAATGGAAATAATGAATCTAATTCAAATAATGAATATGAATAAATAGATCAAGAGCAAGTACAAGTTGTTGCTATATTTCAAAAGCATATTCATCAAAACCCTGAAGATCTTGATGAGTTCCTCAAAACCATATTGGTAACTAAAATAAATAAAAAAACATAAACGAACAACTAAGTTCATATATTGATCATGATATTAAATCTATGGGACATCCCCATATTCCTATTCCTCTCCCCTTGAGCACATCATCACTTCATACATCTATTGGGGTAATTGGTTATGTGTTTACATTATTGTTCCCTGAAACAAATCCTATTATTGCTACATACTCCATGGAAACCATTACCACTTCAACCTAATTATTAGTTTTAATGTCTATATCAACTCAACTCATGTTTGCATCCCCTTTGATGAATTCCCAAATTTTAAACCTTCATGATCAAAATACGTGAGAACTTGTACAAAATATAAAATGTTTGCAAGCTAAGGTTACTAACATTGAGAAACTTTGTATGAAATCACCATGTGTTATTGATTCATAAGATGTGTTATATGATCTTCTTGAACTTGAAATATATTTACACCATTTGACACCTAGTTTTGTTACACCACGTTCAAATTTTATGATGGAAAGGGTGATCTTGAACAACATCTTCAATTTTTATATGCAACATTTCTTGATTATGTATCCAACATAAAAATTTAACCTAATTTTTTCCAAGTGTAGACATTAAATCTAAATTATATAACACCTTAGTCTTGTACACTTGGAAAATACATATCATGGTTTACCCTTTAGTTTTATGACCTTCTCACTATTGAAAGGCTCGTATCCACTATCTCTTTGTTACAAAATTACTATCTCTTAGTTTGATCGTATATTATTTGGTTGACCAGGACTTATATACTGTGCAAAATGCTCTAAACTTGATCATGATCCTTCTTTGCCAATTTTGGATTTGCACCTATTTTATAACTTCCCAGGCACTTGCATCATAACTAGATGCCTATGTTGATGTAAATGTCTCTTTTCCAGCTAAGTGTCTAGTGCCCAAAATTCATATAATTTTAAAATGAAACGTATCCAAAAGGTTAGCCTAAGTGATTTAGTGTGAGATATTATAAAAAGGGATTGGTATATATAGAATATCAACCCTCATTCATTCCTCACTTAGAAAATATCAAGAACTCACAAGGTAACTTACCAATAAGCACTCAATCAAGCATTTAAGTGAGAAAACCTACCTTATTCATCCCTACATCTATATCAGTCATAGGAGCACTATTCCCACAAGTCTGAAGTACTAAAATAGTAACCCATGAGGCATATTTTCTAAGTTATAATCTAGGTCACTGTATGTACTTGTTTATCACATATTACATCATTATATACACAACCTAAAATGTAGGGGAGAATTACATAAATATTAGATCCTCTTTAGATTATTGGCTATGTAGGTAGTACCCATCGATAAAGGGGTCCTTAGGGTAGCTTGATATTGTGTGCCCACTAACACATTTTTCCCACAGTCACTCCAAAGGTGAAGAATCTAGGGTTTGATCATTTGATGAAGAGTGACATCCTGTGCATGTGATTTGAAGACATAAAAATAGAGGTGATAGAAAAACCATAAGGCTATAGTTGGTCACATCCAAAATTTATTCAGTGTTATGTACAAGATAACTGCATCTAGTTTAGATACTAGTGTCGATGTGACTATTTAGATTTGATGCAAGCATTCGAGGCCATAAAAGTGAAATTATATAATATAAAAACTATAATAGAATCTTGATCTATTATACTTCCATCCTATTCTAGACTAGATTTTCTTGTGCATAATAAACCATATAAGTGTTTCTAATTTATTACAATATCAATCAATAGTTGTACTTTTTATTTTTAGCATATCTGAATATTTAAATTTAGAATATTGTTTATTTGAGTTCACAAATTAATTAGCTTGATATAGATCTATATATCAACCTTGTTCTTATTCATTCATATATTCTTAACTCTATTACCCTTGTATCAATCAATTTTGGGTTAAAAATTTGGTAAACCTGACCTTTGTGTTTTTTAATGTAAACCCTATTTTGGCTTAGGGTTTCATTTTTTTTATTGATATAATTTGTTTCAAATTATGAATATTTACCTTATAAGTAATGTAAAATGTTAATCAAAAAACTTGTTTTCAAATGGAAGATAAATAAGCATTAGTTACTCATATTAATAATAATAAGGGCTTAATAGATGAATATTTGTATGTTACAAGAGATGGAATCAATAAACATGTTAAGGCTAAGGCTTCCTCACCTAGTGATGGTGAATTATTTGGTAGTACTAAGACTGATACTATATCAATAATCCTTCCCTTGATTACATAATCATTTCATAATTCTAATGGGGACATGAGATATGTGTCTACACCATTGTTCCCTAAAACAAATCCTACTATTTCTACATCCTCTATGAGAAATATTGGTTGTTCAACCCAATTACTAGTTTTAATGCCTATATCAACTCAAACTATGGGTACACCTCTTTTGGTAACTTCTCTCAAAGTTTAAACCTTAGTGACCAAAATGTGTAAGATCTTGTCCAAACTATAAAACTTTTGAAAGATAAGGTTACAAATATTGAGCAAAATTATATGAAGTCACCTTATGCTATTGATTCACAATAGGTGTTCTATAACCATCTTGCACCTAAAATATATTTACACCCATTTCCAATGGTATTTTATGATGGTAAGGGTGATCCTGAATACCTTTTATCTTTCTATATGGCATGCCTTGATTATGCCTTCAATGATAAAACATTGACAAAACTATTTCCAAGGAGCCTTAAGGACTATGCTCTAAGGTGGTTCTATGATTTACCAATATAATTAGTAAAATCAATAAAACCTATCATAGATTAATGTTTGGCACACTTCTCTATCAACATTATTGAAAGGTTTCTTATGCTCAAATTAAAAAAATTAAGCAAAGAACAAGTGAACCTATCAATGAATATGTTTTGAGATACAAGATAATGTTGGCCAAAATAACACAACAAATGGAAGATAAAGAGATTAAATACATATTAAATCAAAGATTTCTTTCCCCATTACTGTTGACGCAGGAAAGTGCACCCAGTGACAGGAAGTCAAACTCCTTCCTTCTCCTCGCAACATGGAAACTCTCCTCTCACCTGTGGGACTGGTGAAGCTGGAGGAGAGAGTCTTTAAATAAGGGTTAGCTCCCTTTGATGTATCATGTTTGTTCCAACAAGTGCAAAATATAGGGATAGATATATATAGATAACTATATAATAAAAAGGGGGGAATGAAAAGGGAAAGAAGGATGCAAGAAACAAAGTCTATTCTAAGGAGGTGATACACCAAAACAAGATGACCTTCTCACACCCACTCTCAAAATCAGACAAACACACTTATACGCTTCACCCTTGATAGAAGAAGCAATCTGTAAGCTTGACAGGGAGGTAAAAATGAAAGATACAAAAAAGGGAGGTTCACCAAAGGTGTTGTAAGAAGCACTCTGTAGATAATCCCCTCTGTTTTGCACTCCAAAATAGAACTCTTCTCCTATCAGCTATAGATGGTGCCTTGTAGATAGCTGGTGTGTTGGTGTTAAACCTGTGAGAGCATCAAAGACAATGAATAAACACAAATCAACACTCAGGACATACACAAAATATCTATCCAAGAAGAGGTAAAAATTGTGTTTATAGATTCAGGTAGAAATTTTAGCAGGGTTACACCTTGTAAAATTTGTGAAAAGATCATTAAAAATGAATAAGTTCGCAATATATATGAGAAGCCAAGAGGCCCATTTGGCACTCCTACTTTTACAAGTGGCATACGTGTCCCTTCATGAAAAGAACAAGTCACTCAAAATATTAATGAGCTATTCATTTTGCCTGCTTGAGAATTGCATTTCTTGCTTAGGTGAATTACATAGTTTGCCTTCCCATTTAATGCAAATGGAGAAACCGGTTGTTGCTTCACTAGCTACTTTCATCCCAAATGATCAATTTGCTAGCACAATTTCACCTACTGGAGTCACTTCTTCAATTAGCACTAGTTGGATTGACTGCTCACTCATTCCTTGCTTGTCACTTTGTCCATTTGTCTTATCTGACTCATTCGGCCCCTGGGGTGAACATCTTGGTGGGTCACTACATTTTGAGCTCCTTTCCATGGCCAACGCTTCCTTCATTTGAAAAAAAATGGTTATTCCATTTTACTAAATTTGAAGTCTCTGCGGCCGTCATGCTTTTGAACACCAACAGCTAAATCATTCTGCTAATTTTGACATCCACTGGGACGTCATCGGGTCCATGTGGCATTATTATCAGATCCCTTGTCAGCCTTTGCTTATTCTCCTTCCCTGTGGGCACCCCTTTTGCCTTTGAAACTACCCTTTGCATTTGGGTCGGAAGTCCCCTGCAAGGGCATCCACCCTTCGGGGTCCATCAATGGGTCATTTGTCGGGTCGTTGGACCTTCAGACTTTTTCTCAGGTGCCCTGCAGACAAATTATCTGCAGACAATTTCCCCAGGTTAATTCCCCAGGTCTGTTTGACTTTGGCTCTGCTTTTGTATTCCCGTGGACTTTTGTCTATGGACGATTTCCTGCAGACAAAAAGTCCACAAAAATTTAGCCCGGACCTTTTTGCCTTTGTATTTGAAGTGGCCTAAATTCCTTGAAATTGTTGAAGTATCCACCCACCAAAAGGGCACTTTGGACTTGGACTTCCCCTTCAGCCAAAGGGCACGCTTTTAAACTGAACCTGTTGAACCAAAATTTGGTTCAACGGTTCAAGGTTCAACCATTTCACACCGATTTCCTAATGAACCAAGCCGATGAACTTTTCCATTGAATTGAACCCGTTGAACCAAAAATGGTTTAACGGTTCAACTAAGTGCACCGATGAGCGTTTGAACTGAACCGATGAACTTCCTTGTTGAACTTGAGTGCCATGAACCAAGGCCATTGAACCATAAAGGTTCAACGGTTCAATGAACCGAAAATGGATGAACCAAGTGCTACAAAACCATGACATTGAACCAAAAGAACCAGGCCATGTACTGAACTCATTGAACTTGCTGAACCTAAAATAAATATCTTCAAATAGCGAAGAAAGAAGGTGAATGATTTTGGCCCATGGGCAAAATTGGTCGACAGATGGTGACTCACAGGGGAAGCGTGCCTGCTACGCTTAAAGACCAGCTGCCTTGAAAATCCATTGGGCATGGAGTCAGATAGTAACTTTGAGAATCAGTAATAGCTCTACTAAAACTTAAAAATAGTCAAGCAGATCTACCTCCAAGGAAAAGAAAACACACGCAAGACTAAGAAAACTACTACTTGTACAATAACACTTAGGGAAAACAAGAAAGAAAACAAGGGAAAATATGTACAAGCAAACCCAAAAATTAGTGGAAATGCTTCAAATGTATCCCATTAATTGGAATACGTAGTTCTTCACCATCCAACCTAGAAAGTTGGAATGCATTATGCTGCTTGCACTGAGTGATCATGTAAAGACTGCTCCATAGGGCATCGAATTTTGCATGTTTTCTAGGCTTAGCTCGATCTTCATCCCACTTTAAGACAATATCTCCTTCAGAGAAATCTCTTGACAAAGATTTCTTATCGAAGTGCCTTTTTACTTGCTGTTGGTGACTGGTCATAGAAGCCATAGCCCGGTCCCTTATCTCTTAGAGCTCCATTAGCTCACACAGCCTGACCTCCAAGCTATTTTCTTCTTCAAACTGTAGTTGGTGGGAGAGATCCAACACTGGAAATTTAAGTGAGATGGGAAGCCTAGCTTCCCTTCCATATACAAGTGTATATGGAGAGTTTTTGATTGCTCTCTTCGGAGTGATTTGGTCGGCCCATAGAGCTATCTTTAGCTTGGCATGCCAAGTTTTCTGATTGTCCTCCATGGTCCTCTTTATAATTTTGATCAAATTTTTGTTGGTGGACTCAACCAGTCCATTCCCCTGTGGATAATAATTTGATGAAGTGCTGAGGTATATGCCATACTTCAACACCCATTCACTAGTTTTGGTTCCCAAAAAGGCCAAGGCATTAACTGAGATTACAGTGGCTGGGACCCCAAATCTTGTGATTAGGTCCTCATAGAACTCCAGGACTGTGCTTTCATTCACCTCTTTCAGAGTGACGGGCCTCCACCCACCTTGTGAAATAATCTGTAGCAGTCAGGACCCATCTGTGTCTAGCACTGGAAGGAGGATTGATCATCCCTATGAAGTCCAGGCCCCATTGCATGAATGGTTGCTCAACTTGAATGGGCTGTAGAGGCATGGCAGCCAACAGTTGTTTTCCATCAAAAAGTGCACACTTCTATCACTTTCTCACCCTGGCATGGGTGTCCTTGAAGAGAGTAGGCCAAAAATAGCCAACTCTCATTATCCTTGCTATAGTAGCTCTAGGGGTGAAGTGACCGCCTGCTGGCCCATCATGAAACTCAGCTAGTACCTTATCAGCTTGGTTTTGGGTCAATGCACCTTAGGAGGACCCCAAAGAAATCCTTCCTAAACAATACTTCATCAACCAAAACATAAGGAAGGGATTGGAGTTTAAAATACCTTCTTTCGATCTTATCAAGACCCTGTGGACACTCACCTGTGAGAAAGAAGTGCCTCATGTCCAGCATCCAATCCTTTATGACAGTTGGTTCTTCTATAGTGGTTGCATCATGGATTAACAAGCTATCTTCCCTTTCTTGCTTTAAGTCTGTAGGGAGATGTTCGCACAGGCCTCTTCCCCTCACCAGCTTGGTGATCTCAATGTCTACGTCATACTCCATCACTTTGGTGATCCACCCTGCCCTTTTCTCACTTAAATCTTGATTGGTCAAGAAATAATTGATGCTAGGATGTGGGACCATAAGGTGAATCCTGTTGTTAGACAACATATACCTAAATTTCTTTAGGCTCTGCACTACTGCCAAGACTTGTTTTTCTACATACGTGTACCTGAATTCAAAGTCCTCTAACCCTTAGCTGAAGAAGGTGAGTGGCTGATCGAGGTCATCGCCATTAGCTTAGGTAAGCATGGTGGATATCACCTCCTCATTGTTGAAAGTATAGAGGTTGAAGTCCTTGCTGAAGTCTAGGTTGATCAAAGTGGGAGCCCGAGTTATGGCCTGCTTGATGGCCTTAAAGCTGTCTTTCCTTTGAGCTATCCATTTGAATTCCTCACCATTTTTTAGCATAGGGGTGAGTGGCTTGACTATCTCTACAAAATTCAGAATGAATCTCCAAATGAAATTAATCCTGCCAAAGAAACTCTACAAAATTTTCTTGTGCTTTGGCAGGGACATCTCCAGGATAGAGCGAAATCTCTTAGGGTCAATAGACAAACCCTCCTTGGACACAATATGGCCAAGGAGTTTCCCCTCATGAATAGAAAATACACACTTCTTTGGATTAAGAGAGATGCCAAATTCCCTGCACCTTTCAAAAATATGCCTGAGGTGTTCTATGTGTTGGCTCGCTTTCTTGGAGAATACCATTACATCATCGAGGTATACCAGCATGTTATTTATCAAGCCACCAAAAGCCATGTCCATGGCTCACTAAAAGGTAGCACCAGCATTAGATATCCTGAACAACATCTTCTTGTAGGCAAATGTTCCCCATTTGGTGGTGAAGGCTATTTTGTACTGGTCACAACCTTACACCAGAATCTAATTATACCCTGAATAACCATCCAAAAGGGATAAATGCTCATTACCAGTTACTTTTTGAAGGATCTGCTCCATGCTCAGGAGGGGATAATGATATTTTAAAGAGACTTTATTAAGGTCTTTGAAGTTGACACACAACCTAATCTCCCCATTTTTCTTTCTAACAGGAACAAGGTTGGCTAGCCATGAGGAATGTTTGATTGGAAATATAATTTTAGACTCAATTAATTTGGCCAATTCCCTCTGCATGAGGGGCTCAATTTTAGGATTGATAGGCCTTTACTTTTGTGTGACTGGCATGGCACCTTCTTCTAATTCAATGGTGTGCTGGGCAAGCCTTGGGTCAAAGCCCTTCAAGTCACTGTAATCCCATGCAAACACATCAGTGAATTCTTGACACATCAGAATGAAAGCTCGCCTTTCTTGAAACGTGCAGACCTTACCAAGCGCAAGCAACTTGTCCTTGAAAATTTCAAGCATTTCATAATTCCCCTCTTTGGTTGTGATGCATGCCTTGCCATTTCTCAATTGGTCATCTCCATTGAAAATGCTTTCAAGCGTGACCAGACCTTTAGGGAGTTTATTGTTCTTCAACTGAACAATCTGATTTCCATATTGCTGCTATAATTTTGCCTGGTTATGTATTGTGAAGTCAGCTTCTTCCTGAAGGAACAAAGCTATCTACTGGTCACTTTCAAAAACTTGCCAATTTGCAACATTATCTGGGATTGAAGGCTAAACCACCACTTTCAAGTGGCGTAAACCACAGTCTCAACTTATTTTCTTTGAAACATCAAACTGGGTGCCAATTGCTACCAGCCTGTCAGCTTGTTTATTCTGCTCCCTGGGAATAAAGGCAATGTTAAAAGCAAGAAAATCCTCCACCAAGTCCCAAACTCTATGCTTGTAAGACTTCAGCAAGGAGTTCTTTGTTAGATTATGGCCTTTCACCTGATTTACAATCAGCCTGTTGTCTCCCAAGACTTGCAACTCCTTGATCCCTCTTTTTCTTGCCCATTCCAGCCCATGGATCAAAGACTCATATTCTACAACATTACTTGTGCAAGAGAATTGGAAATAGAAACCTGAAAAGTACCTTTCCTTCAAAGGGGAAACCAACATCGCCTCACCACCAGCGCTTATTTTACTTTTGGAATCGTCAAAATATAGCTGTCATAGGCCAAGGTCTTCTTTGCTTTCCTTCATTAAATTTGGCATGAAGGTGCCCTCTTCATGCATGTAATAGACTCCAAGGTCTGCCTCCTCTATGAATTTGTATGGATCATGTTTGAATTTATCATTTCCCCACTCATCCAAGAGTAAGTCTGTGACTCCTTCAAGAGAAGAGGACAGAGATTGGTCTGTCTGAGACTCTTCTGGGTTGATAATAGTGTAACTAACATTTACTACCTTGGGCGAACATGGCTCTAGATGATCCTTGTAGAGTGGCTCAGATTCAATTTTTACCTTGGTCTCATACTTGGTTCTAAAAACCAGGTATGACCAATTTGCTACTAGATAGCCACCTATCTTTGACGTGAAATCCCTTGACAAGCAAATCATGAAATATGGAGGAACATCCGCTACCACTATATCATGGGGAATTGAGAAGATTGGGCAAGCATGCAATGTCAAGCCTAAACCCTTCACAATCCTAACTATTTTTGTAGGTGTCCCATCTAGCTGTAGGACTCCTTTGTTCATTTCTTCATACCTTAATCCCATCTTATCAGCAATGCACTTGGGCATCACTGAGGTGCTAGCCCCACTATCAATTATGCAGTTATGTACCAAGAAGTCCCTAATGACCAAGGATACGTAGAAAGGGGGAGTTTTTTCTTATTTCTTTACTTGACCTGAAGTGGAAGGCTGCCCATTTGTTATCACAACATTATCAGCGCTTGCTGGGGTAGCTTGTCGGTCCAGCTCATGTAATTCCCTTTTCAACACATCCTTCTGGCCTGGAAGAGACAATGAATCCCATAAAGAGATATTCATATTTAGCTTCTTCATCTACTCCACTATATTTATTTGAGGACTACCACACCTTAAGCTTTCTTTGGGGTTGATTCCAAGTTGAACTGCAGGCTGAGGGGCTGAAGGTATAGATGGCTGCCTAAAATTTGGGGCCTTTGAATTAGAGTGTGATGGAGGAGGTGCTGCTACCTGGGTGGTGGCCTAGGCTTCTCCCATTACCCTTCTCTTAAACCTCATGTTGGATGCAACACAATTAGCCTAATTGTCTGCATTGCCCACATAATTCACTGAATAAAAATCCTCTTCCAAATGATTCATTAGGGTAGAATCAGGCTGGGCCTGATTATTACTAGTGTTGGGTTGCATTGAAGGCTCAAAGGCCTGAGATTGAGTGGCTATTTGATTATCTACATTCTAAAAATAGTTCATCATCTCATTTGTGTAAATAGCCTAATCTTGACCATATCCCATGGTCGAACAGCTTGGCTGCTCTTGTACTAAATTATTCTGGACAGGCACCATGGCCTTAGATGATGAAGAGGGACCGGTGTTGTAATTTGAAATGGTCTGGTTGTAGTGAGCTGCCCCTGACCTTGGTTATAATTTTGAAAGGGGGGTTTAGGGGCTTGACCATATTGCTGGTATCCCTGATTCGGTCTATTGTTTTGAGCTTGCTTCCTTTTAAGGGCTACAAATTCATTTGACATGTTTTGCAACAGGATTTTAACCTCGTGAAGCTCATTAGACAGAACAATAGCTAGCTTCTCAATGCTAGGTAGGGGAGCAATTATGGGAGCAATGGTTTGAATTAGGGGCAACAATTCTGGGAAAAGTGGCATGTGAGGCCTAGGGGCAATCTTTCTAGCTTATACCAAGCAATTCTTAACTGTTATGGCAATGTCATAAGCAGCTGGCAGTATATCTCCTCCCATGGATTGGATCATCACAACAATATCACTGTTTAATGCCTTTAAATAGTACAAGAAAGCATAGTTGGGAGTCAACCTTACCAGGATGGGAATTCTATCCTAAGTCTTTTGAAAATGTGTGTTGAAGTCCTACATATACTCATGCAGAGCTCTCTTTATGGTTGTCAGCTGCTCAACAAGTGAGAGTCCATCACTCTTTTCCCCAAAATGATCTGTTAACTGAGTGCCCAATTCATTCCAGGAATGTATTGAATTCATGGGCAAGGTCCCATACCAGTTAAGAGCCTTGCCTTTCAGAGACAAAGTTAGCAGCTTGATGGCAATATTTTCTTCCGTTACATTGTGAATATTGCAGAGGTTGGCAATATTCCTAATATGCTTGATGGATGTAATAGGTCCCACTCCATCGAAAGAAGGCACATTTTTTAGATGTATTCTTGGAATTGGATCATAGCATGGGAGGTTTAAGGGGCTCTCACCATGAAAAGCTGCAAAAGGCAATGCCATGGCTGGGATCGGCTGTAACTGGGGTTCTTTTGCAACTATGTCTCTTATAACAGGCCTAAGAGGATTGATTGCTGGATAAGGATGGGTCCTCTCAAATCATAGTCTTTTAGCAGAGTTTAAAGGCAATTCAATGAAATCGAAAGGAACCCCTTTTGAAGCGGACCTTGTGGTGACTTTAGGCATAGAAAGTTAAGCAACTAGTTTTAAAAGAGAAATGAAGCTCTTACCAGCAGAGCCGCTAGATGATAGAAAACTTTGAATTGGCTGTATCAGGGCCAGCATTAATCCTAAACTTTACTGAGTTATCAAACTATGTGTCCCACTGGGCGTGCCAAAACTGTTGACGTAGGAAAGTGCACCCAGTGACAGGAACTCAACTCCTACCTTTTCCTCACAACATGGAAACTCTCCTCTCGCCTGTGGGATTGATGAAGATGGAGGAGAGAGTCTCTAGATAAGGGCTAGCTCCCTTTGATGTATCATGTTTGTTCTAGCAAGTGCAAAATACAGGGATATATATATATATATATATATATATATATATATATATATAGACAGCTATATAATAAAAAAGGGGGGGAATGAAAAGGGAAAGGAGGATGCAAGAAACAAAGTCTATTCTAAGAAGGTGATACACCAAAACAAGATGATCTTCTCACACCCACTTTCAAAATCAGACAAACACACTTATACGCTTCACCCTTGACAGAACAAGCAATCTGCAAACTTGACAAGGAGGTAAAAATGAAAGATACAAAAAAGGGAGGTTCACCAAAGGTATTGTAAGAAGCACTCTATAGATAATCCCCTCTGTTCTGCACTCCAAAATAGAACTCTTCTCCTATCAGCTGTAGATGATGCCTTGTAGATAGCTGGTGTTAAACTTGTGAGAGCATCAAAGATAATGACTAAACACAAATCAACACTCATGACATACACATAATATCTATCCAAGAAGAGGTAAAAATTGTGTTTTTGCCTTATAAAATTTGTGAAAAGATCATTACAAATGAACAAGTTCACAATATATATGAGAAGCCAAGAGGCCCATTTGGTGCTCTTGCTTTTACAAGTGGCATACGTGTCCCTTCATGAAAAGAACAAGTCGCTCAAAATATTAATGAGTTGTTCATTTTGCCTACTCAAGAATTGCATTTCCTGCTTAGGTGACTTACATGGTTTGCCTTCCCATTTAATGTAAATGGAGAAACTAGTTGTTGCTTCGCTAGCTGCTTGCATCCCAAATGATCAATTTGCTGGCACAATTTCACCTACTGGAGTCACTTCTTCAATTAGCACCAGTTGGACTGACTGCTCACTCATTCCTTGCTTGTTGCTTTGTTCATTTGTCTTATCTGACTCATTTGGCCCCTAGGGTGAACATCTTGGTAGGTCACTGCATTTTGAGCTCCTTTCCATGGCTAGTGCTTCCTTCATTTGAAAACAAATAGTTATTCCATTTTACTAAATTTGACGTCTCTACAGCTAGCATGCTTTTGAACACCAACAGCTAAATCATTCTACTAATTTTGACGTCCACCGAGACGTCATCAGGTCCACATGGCATTATTATCAGATCCCTTGTCAGCCTTTGCTTATTCTCCTTCCCTGTGGGCACCCCTTTTGCCTTTGAAACTACCCTTCACATTTGGGCCAGAAGTCCCCCGCAAGGGCATCCGCCCTTCGGGGTCCCTCGGTGGGTCATTTATTGGGTCATTGGACCTTCAAACTTTTTCTCGGGTGCCCCACAGACAAATTGTCCATAGATAATTTCCCCAAGTTAATTCCCTGGGTCTATTTGACTTTGGCTCTGATTTTGTATTCCCGTAAACTTTTGTTTGCAGACAATTTCCTATGGACAAAAAGTCCATGATAATTTAGCCCATACCTTTTTGCCTTTGTATTTGAAGCAGCCCAAATTCCTTGAAATTGTTGAAGTATCTGCCCTCCGAAAGGGCACTTTGGACTTGGACTTCCCCTTCAGCCAAAGGGCACGCCTTTGAACCGAACCCGTTGAACCAAAATTTGGTTCAATGGTTCAAGGTTCAACCATTGCGCGCCAATTTCCTAATGAACCAAGCCAATAAACTTTTCCATTGAAATTTTTTGTTGAACTAAACTCGTTGAACCAAAAATGGTTCAACGGTTCAACTAAGCGCACCGATGAGCCTTTGAACTGAACTGATGAACTTCCTTATTGAAGTTGAGTGCCATGAACCAAGGCCGTTGAACCATAAAGGTTCAACGGTTTAATGAACCAAAAATGGATGAACCAAGTGTTAAAAAACCATGACATTGAACCAAAAGAACCAGGCCATGTACTGAACTCATTAAACTTGCTGAACCTGAAACAACTATCTTCGAATAGCGAAGAAAGAAGGTGAATGATTTTGGCCCGTGGGCAAAATTGGTCAACAATTACATGAGTCCATTGTTTTAAAAAATTTAAACTTTTTAATGAGTTATTTCATATTGTTCATGATCATGAAATGAAGCGTATCTCATTAAACAAACTTAGGTACATCTATCAAACACACCAACTACATCCAATACCAAGTTTACTATCAAACCAAATTACAAGGTGATACCTAAATAGTCTAAAAAGGAAACAACTATGATGTAGAGGGAGAGAGTTAATCAAATCAATTTGAAAATTTGTTCTTTGGCACTATTCTCTAGTAGCCCTTCTAAATCACTTTATTAGATGGTTTGGAAAATATGAAAGGGTCAGGACAAATAAAAAATAGTTTTATATACCCATTAAGGTCATAAAATTTCATAATTTTTTTTGGGTTTTAGCTCTCAAAGTAAGTCTATAAACTTCACAAGTCCTTATTGCAATTAGGCTTAATTAGGTCTTTTCACTAACTCAGGCTTGGTTACCATACTATTTCACACTGTATCATTATAAAAATTGATTAATCCTTGAAAGAAAATCAAAACATATAATATGAAAAAAATTCAAAAATTTTTGTTGATGGAAGTGTAAGATAATCAAGTTTCCAAATTGAAACCCTAACTTAGGGTTTTTACAGGTCTAAGATAACCCGAGAGGATACAAAATGAGTTTTTTTAATGATAAATGGTTTATAACACTACTAAATATTGGAAAAGGTCTGTGAAATCATGGGTAAAATATATAAATTTAAATAAAACTCACCAAATCTTTAAATAGACTCATAAGTCCATTTACTTTCTAGACTATGCATAAAATGGGAGTGTACATGAATGTGTGTGAACATATTGAGGTTTGGATGAGATATTTACCTCTCTAAAGTTTTTTGAGCATTAAAAAAAGCTTATATTACTAAAAATAATCTCACCAAAAACTTCCAATCCCATAAAGTACTTGAATTGGATCCAAAATAGACCCTCTATTTGTCTTTGTTATTGACTGTACTAAAACACCAAATTTCTCAAAGCTTGTTTGGGTTGTCTTTCACTTGTAAATTAATAAATAAAATTGAAAATATATAAAGGATATTAAAAATATAAAAATTATCATGTAATAGTAGTCTGAAAGAGATACATAATACTTATCTAAAACATCATGTCATTCATTCATGTCTATACACCATATAGTTCAACTCAAAATTTTGTGTCACAAGCAGCATATTCTTGAAATATTGAAATTTTTATTTCCTTTCCTTACAAGTTATCTATAATAATAATAATAAAAAATTAAAATTAAAATCACATATCAATAAATCTCATTTAAGTTTAAAAAATCATCTCTACACTGTTATTTTCTCCATTGGTTTCATTGAACTCATGACTTGAATACACAAAATTTTACAAACATGCATGGTTTTATTCCAAGTTTGGATATTTTTTTACTTCCTAAAGGATATTAACCTATGTACATGAATAATAATGATCTCCTCCAACCATATTCACCTTTTTAACTCCTAAAAACTCTATAACTATTTTTGATCCTCTTCAACGTATGCCCATTCTTGGTGACTAGCCTTCTTAGGCATTACACAAAGTTAGAACATGGATAATATGAAATTAAAAAGGTATAAATCAATAAAATAAATAAATAATATATACAATACATATTTAAACACTAAAATATAACATTAGACCCTAAACAAACATGAAATAAACCATATAAACTATGCAAGAATTTCAAATATTTGAATTGGTAGTTTTGGTAGGAAAATGCCAAATGATCCCCAATTCAAATTTCATGCAATCCTAGGACCTATAAATGAATCAAAATTGTCCTATATACCTTATAAGGTATATAATGACTTAAAAAATTATAATAATTAACCAAATTTGAGCAAAATGGTGATGCTCTTATATCAAACTACTAGCCTTGAAATCTTTCATGAATTCCTACTCATGAATTATAATTTGCTATAAATGCTTCCAAATATATTCTCCTTATATTCAATAGTAATTATCTTATCTCTATTCCTTTTGGATCCCATGGTATTATTAGGAATGAAAAGGATCGGTATAATTTTACATCTTCAGCAAATGTGCATCTTTCTTCTTTGAGATTAATCTCCTCTTCACTTATCTCTAAAATTTATTCAACTATACCTACACATACAACAAATGAGTTAAAAAAAACACTTTTGTATCATACTCTTTGATCCACTCCTTTGCACTGATCCATTCTTTGGTATACTCATAATTTCTATTGTCAGAATGGACCTTGAGATGCCCATTCTAATCCTTCACTTGGTTCACTCTCTCTTCATTCCTCCTTAACTTTATAACATCATTTTCTTCTTAATTATTTATGCCAAGATATTCCTTTGTATTTTTTGTATGAACATGCTCAAAAAAAATTTCACCTTTCCTTATTTCATCAATTATGAGGATTATTTTTCTCTCATGTACATTGCCTTGGACTTGGATCACTATTTTCTTTTTTTCTTCCATGTTCATAGGTTCTTTGATGAAGATTATTTATTCTATGGGTTGTTACTCACATTTAATTTTATCATTATTATTCTCCCTCACTATGGACTTATTTTAGAATTCATTCTCTTCATTATTTTGTTCTCCATCCTTGAAATATTTATTATTGTCTTTCAATACAACTTCATCTTTTTGTTCTATCTATTTCTCACTTTGTAGTTTGTTACATGCATTTCCATCCATGTAAATTTTCATTAACACACTAACTCTTTCAATGAAATCTTTAAGATACTCCATACGTTTTATAGGAGACAACTTCTTAGACAATTCCACAAAAAAATCATTCATATGTTCATTTGATAAAATCTGAATTTTTGAAGATAAATTGGATTCTTTATGAGCTACAACCTCTATATTTTGTTGATTAAATGAAATACTAATTACCTCATATTTATTGTTTGGTTGTATGAACTCTTTCTCACATGTCAACAACACTTTAGAACCTCCCTTTGCTATTGCATCATCTTCATTCAATGGTAGAAGTGTATGTTTATGTCTTTATTTTTCAAAGGCATAGGTATTTTTTTCTCCATCATGAATGGCACTCATATCATATTTTAAGGGTATTAATAAGAGCACATGGAATGCATCCATTGGTATGATGTCACATAGGACCTTGTCTTGGTATATTCCAATCCTAAAATTTACCCAACATTGTTCATTAACAAGAATTTGTTACCACTTTTTAAGCCATGAAACCTTTTATGGAGTTGGATGTGTCAACCTTTTTGAACCATGATTTCTTAACATTTTAGTTAATACTAAATTATTTATACTTCCTGAATCAATTACCATTTTGTAACACTTACCTTTACATTTGAATGTAGTCTTGAATAGAGTCTTTCTTTGGGTATGATCCTTCTCCTTGAATGGTTTGATAAGCACTCTCCTCATCAATAAAGACTCACCAAATTTCAGATCCTCTATGTGAGATTGAGAACCCACACTCTCCTCTTCTTGTACTACTTTATTTCTACTTTTAGTTTTAAAACCACTGACTTGAGAGTCCTCTAGACACTCCCAACACCTATGACTAGTAATTTTTATATATTTTAAACACTTATTAGTGAATTCATTGAAACCTCTTCCTCTTAATGTGTATCCTCTTCTAAAGTATGGTCTCCTTCCTTTGAATCCATCTCTTAGATTGGATGTATGTTCTTGTCCTTGTGAGCTAGTTTCTCCTTTATCATACACTTGCAATTGAATTCTATCTGCATGCTCTCTTCTACCTCTAAAATGTTTATTTTTCCCCTTAAGTGTTATGTTTTTCTTCTATTCAAAAATTTTAGAGGTAAAATCACTAAGAGCGGAGGGTGAATCAGTGAGCCCAGACAATCCAAATTTAATTTCAATCCTTTCAAACTTTTAATCAGTTACCATAAGCATTCATGAATCATACACATCATTCATAGTAATGAACAAGAGAGACAATGCAATATCAATCACATAACACATGACACATGTGGGAAACCCTCTTGGGGGAGAAAAACCACTAGAACCTATAATTGGATTACTATCCTATAATAAAAAGAACCAATTTAGACCATCTATAACTAATCAAGGAAATACTATCCCTTATTTAGTGAAACTACAATCCCATAAGGTGTTACAACCCCTATCTAGCTAAGCAACCATAATAGCTAGACTTTTAGAAATTTTTACCTTGAAATGAGGATACAACCTCTTAGATGTTGAGAAAACACAAAAACATATAAGAATATAACATCTCCTGAACACTAATTTCTTGCCAATCTGATGGAGATACAAAGTATATCAAATCTCTTCAACTCTACACACTCAATACATCTAAAACCACCTTTAGGATCAATCTTCAATCCTTAGAAATAAATATATAACCACATAAAAAACATGAAAAAATGGTCATACACATAGACTCCACTCTGATCTGCCTCAATCCATTCACCAAGCTCACATTCAAACATCCAAAACATCTTTTTAGATCAGCCTAAACCTCTTTGCTCATCCTCAACCTGTAAGAGCACTATTGTGACATTAGAAACAAGACCCATATTTCATACACATAGTAATAAATTTACTCTACTCATAAAATAATCTAATAGGCACTCCCCCTCTCCTTCTCTCTAAAACTCTCACAAGCACACACCTCTTCCAAGTCTAGAAAACATCACATTTGGTTTCACTATTTATAGAGCATTCATGATCATCACCATCTTGGTTAGCCAATAGGAATGCATTAAAATTTAAGGAATATATCACATAAATACATAAATCAATACCATCCACATAGGTTGGCCATATCACCCACGTGACACCCTTAAGTAGCTACACCTATCAATTAGTCCCTTATAGCCCTTGTAGGTCTTATGGAGACCTATTCAGCTTCTTTCACACTTCTTCTAAGCACAAAAAGAATATAAGATCACTTTACAACACATATACCCATGCCAAATGAACTATAGGCCCATTTAAGTTCCAAGATCCATTATAGTCCTCTTCTGCTGACCCCCAATAAACTCAAACACCTTTACACACACAGTCATTATAAATAAAAACATAGTCGACTTCTAACCCTTTATTCATACTGTATATGATTGGTAAAACTTTTATAATGCACACAGATGGTCCTCATGGAGTATAAAAAATAACATAATAGTTTTCTCACCTTTAAACATCAAGATACCAATTATCACAACTCAATTACCCTTCTTAGGTTACTTGCAAAGCATACACAAAAACATAGTCAACTTTGAACCTTCATAAATTTGAATATACACACTTTAAAATATTCAAATATATATTTATATATGTGACTTAGAGTCCTATACAAATTCACTTTTTACACCATGAATAAATTCTACTTGGATCAAAAGATATGGCCCAAAAACCAGACATTGGTCTTTCCTTTGTTAAATTCAAATATTTGAATTCAAAAGGTCACTATTAAACTTTAGTTACTTAAAATGCATCTCATGCCATCAAATATTAGATTAAATACATACCATCAATCTTATTCAAAATTTAACTCATAGTGCATCACTTCCCAAATGTTAAACTTTGAATAGTTGACCTCATCTTATGTAATCTTACAATCTTGGCCACATACGCACCATCGATCTTATTGTAAGGAGCTCAACCTTTACCTTGTTAAACCTCTATGACTTTGACCTATTAAATTTAATACACACCATTTATATTGATTATTAAAAGCACTCAATCACCATTAATATTCTAAATAATATTGGTCTTTACCTCTGCTCAATATTAAATATCAAACATTTGTCCTCATCTCGTTGCTTCTTGACACCTTAGAACAAACATGCTTAGTCAATCCTTTTGTAAGGAGATCAATCTTTAAATTCATTAAAAAATGAAAACTTTGACTAATTTGAATCAACATTAACCATAGATATTAACTTTTATGATCACCCATGAGCCATTATATCTCCATCTGGTCCTGATCTTTAACATCGTGCAAAATAGACTAAGTATGGGGACCATTGTTATCTGCTTGGAAGGCCAACTTTACACAATCATATCTTTTACCTCGCTCAATCACATGTTCTAAAATTTGAAACATATGATATTAATTCATAGAATAATCCAAAAATGTTTCAAATTTCTCCTAAAACCTTTGTACATGTGAGATATAACTCCATTAATCTACTCACTCAGAGTTTTCTGCGACAGAGCTATGTTAAGAACTATCTGAAAGGCCAAATTTGCACATGCATATCTTTTGATGTACTTCATTGCATGATATAAAATTTAGTGCATGTCAAATAGGAAAAAATTAAATAAACCCATATGATCATTTTTTCCTGACACCTTAATGTTTGCAAAATATAAAACCATCAAAATGCCTACTCAACTTTTCTTGACACATTAGAAATTTGGCTATGGAAAAACACTATCAAACTACCTAAGAGCTCAAATTTGCACTTGAATATATTATTTTGCACTTAATTTCATGACCTACAATTTAGTTCATAAAAATTAGGCATAGATGTGATCACAACCATATGACCAACTCCCCCTGACTCATCCACATGTGGAAATGGTGTTGTCAACAACTACCTACTCAGATTTTATACCGCTAAACCCAAAATGTATAGATGAAAATAATGATAAATTAGATGAAATCTAATAATACACATAAGAACTCAAATTATTATTGAATTCTAATAGAACCCCTTTCACATTATCAATACTTTAAACTCATCCCTAATCATCTCTAAATAGACAAACTCTAAAGATCAACCAAGCCTACTTTAAGCATACTAGGATAAACATATTGCACACTTTTTCATTGTCACTTATACTATCAAGGCACTTCATCCACTCATATATAAACCTTCATGACATCACCATGACATCATTTATAACTATCCAATAATCTCCCCCTTTATTATTGATGTCAACAACCATCATATAACAATATACAACTCACCTTCCTTCTCTCTCTTCAAGCACTCCCAAAATAGGAACTTTCTCCCCCTTTGACACAATGACAAAGTGGGAAATAACTGATCTTGAGGAAATGAAAATACCACCAATAGGAGATTACCACCTTATAAAGATGATACAAACTCCCCCTTACCTTGAGCCTACCTCTTCTTACCTTGACAGATTCCTTTTGCTACATGCCAACACTCTTCTTCAACCAAGCACTACAAGTAATGAAGAAAGAACACACAAAATAATTAAATATGATAGATATCACCAAGAAACATTTGAGAGGTAATCCCCTTAATATTTTTGAGCAATTACATCTTTAGATCTCCACACACCATGAGGAACCATCACACAGGCTTACTAGCCTTCTCTCTCAAGCCAACTCAAGAATCACCGATAAAACTTCATGAGACTCAGAAAATATAAAAAATGATCTAAAACAACCTAATAAATCACCTTTAAATAATCATGCATTGATATTTTGGATAATTTGATCAAAAAACACTCTTCTTCACACTAGGCCAGTCTAGTCTCCTTCTAGCCCTACCTAGAACTTGCAGAGCCCACAACTTTTATTAGACACACATTCAAGACCTAAAAATTCATATATAGAGGAATATAATATGACCCTTAAATCACACAAATTTGAATCACCTAGATAATCCTCTGCAACATACTTCCTTTACAAATCTACTAGCCAATTAAGCTTCCATCTTGACAAAAACGTAAATATCTTGAAAACCATAAACCTTCAAATCTCTATGAATATTGATTTGACAACCCATTTAGACCATTAAATATATTAATAATACTTAGACCTAAAATCATAGGGCAAACAACTTTTCTAGCATAGCCCAAAACCCTAGAATCTCAAAACAAACATAGTCAACAAACCTTCATCTGGTCAATGTCCACCTCTAAAACTTATTATACACCTGGAGATAATCATTACACACTTCTAGACCAAGATTTGAGATTCCACATCTTTGGGAATCATGCATCCTATAACCCATTTTAGTCTTGCTTGCCCTTAAGCCAAAAAATAAAAAACCTAGACAACTCAAAAAACTTCAATTGACACAAATAGGATCATCAAGACACAAAACTATCTGGAACACATCACAAAGAAGTGAATAGACCTTTTTGAGTATCAAAATATTCTTGAAATTTCATAAATATCATTTAGACACATAGAAACACCCATTCTGACGCTATAGATACTACATACATAACAACACTTGCTTCTCCACTAAAAGGAGTCTCTTAATAATCATAAACAGAGACACCCTAATTCATAATGTCTTAGAATAGTGTGAAACCAGGATTTACCCACAAATATTCATATTCCTTCTCCTCCTTGGTCATCTGATACTTTTAGTTCTTCTTCTTAGGCTTAAGAGAAGTAACATGCTCAACCACTACAAAATTATCCTCTTCTAAGATTGAATTGATAATACATGGAGACAATAAAGATTCATGACATACCTTTTCATCTAAATAATCTTTCTTACAGTTTAAAACCTCATCACTAGGCACTGAAAACTAATGTTCTTTGTATAAAACTTGCTTAATAACAATAAGATGTTCACTTGGATCCATACTCACCTCAGAACTAGCCTTAACTAGTACTTTGGTCCTCTCCTTGAGCTTGGTCTCTTTATCCACAACATGAGTAGAAAATGAGAGCCCTTGACACTCTTTAACTTCTATAGCATTCTCCACCACAAAAAAGAAAAATATATATATTACTTGGACTAGCATACCCATCATGAATCATACTTACCACATTTGGTTTCTATGAGTTAACTTATCTTCTTCCTTGTACTCTGGGAGCCTGATTGAACTTATTTTGACTTAATGGCCTTTGCTTGTAGAACCTATAAATGTGGCCAATCTTCTCACAGTTGTAGCAAAAAATACTCCTTGATGGAAACATAGTTTGTCTTACCTTGTCTGGACAGAAACTTGTAATGTGTCTTATGTCATGACAAATGAAACAACCTCTTCTTTTGAAGAGGACTCACCTTGTTTAACCTTATGTGGATAATGGTTTACAAAGTGTCCCACATCAAGATAGTTGAATCACTTAAATTTGTTCACACCTTTTTATTGATGACCCCCATCAGAGTTCCATGCAAAATTATTTATAATAGGTCTATTTTATTCTCTAGCTTTATGCAAAAATTGATTACATGTGTAATATTAACCATTGAAACTTACATACCTCATGGCATTTGGTTGTCTGATCTAATTTGTCTTCATTCTGCTAGCACCTTCATTCCTTGTTTGATGATTTGTCTTCAAAGTATGATTGTCCTTGTTCACATTAGTATTCATCTTGTCGTGAGTTACATTATTTTGTTCTTATTCATATCCAAGACTAGTTATATCACCAACAAGATTTTAACCACTCAAAATATTGTCTATATCACTTGATCTCTTTAAAAAATCTCACAAATGACTTCACCTTACTAGATGTCTTCTCTAACTCAAATTTTAATGACTCATTTTTAGTTACATACCTTGAACATTCATCTTCTTTAGCTTTCAGGCTTGTAGATAGAATTTTTAATTGACAACTAAGATGTTTGACCATATATTCATGCTCTTTGGTATCTTCATTTATTATTGCTTCATACACATTGAATTTCTCCTCATAGTTATTGATTTGAGACTTCATCTTCTTGTTAATCTTCTTCTCAATCTTTAGTTCTTTAAGAGAATTTATCAATGCAGTCTCATAGTCCACCTCATCTTCATCATCATCATCTAAATCAGTCCAAGTAGGTTTATTTTGATGTGATCAACTTCCTTCCTCAACTATGAAGAGGGTTTTATCTTCAACATGACCATCATCTTCATGATTACACTCTGAGTCACTGTCTTCACTCTCATCTGATGAGTTGTATTATTTATTGGTGTAGAGACTCTTCTTGTTCTTGAATAATGTAGTCATACTAAAATGTAATTTGTATAACTTGATCATGAATTGTGACACCCAAACCATAGTTCTCTCCTACTCGCTTACATAACCCATTAGACATGTTTTCACTATTTCCCAATCATTCAAAGCCTTCTAGATTCAGCCCCTACTATCCCATACTCCTCTCCCAGGCACACATCTATCCCCTAAGGTCCCTTTCCCCATGGATAATAGTGCCATAAGTTAGACTATAGTACTGGGACCTAGGGTGTCCTCTTTCTAACGTTGTTGTCTAAGTCCATAATAGCCTCAAACGGTTAGATTTTACCGATTCTTTATCTTTTCCATTATTAGCCTAATGTGAGTTCATCTAACTTAGGATCACTAGTTTCCCTATAAAATCCCATTCAAAGAGCATTTAGAAGGGTTGGAAATCATTCAAAAGTCACAAGCTAGGAATATACTAAAGCACACTCAAGCAAATCTTCTTATTCTCTACATACAACCAACCACTATTATTTTTAGCCTATCCAAGCTCTCATAGTAGTCATGAGTCATATCAAGCATTCCAAAATTCACATACACTTTCATTGCATACATAGGATTTCACAATACACATTCAAATTGGGAGAACTACATTGGCCTTGATCCCTCTTCAGAGTATTGGTATGTTGGCATCCTGCCCACACGCAAGGTGTGAATGAATGTTTAGTGCATATTACACACTAACCCATTTTTCCAATTGGATTCAAGATCACCTATCAAGCATGAAGAGGAACTAGGATCATTTAAGAAAAAATAAATTACACATAGAACTTTGTGAACAACCAAGACTTAATATTTTAGGTATAGGGTCTCTCAGAGTAGATGAATAGAACCCATAAAGATCAAAAAGCTCAAACACTAAAGATTATAGCACCAAAACTTGGACTACAGTGCTGGATTTCTAGGTGTCCCATTTATAGATCTCCTATCTAGGTAGAAAATAAACTTTTAGATCCTATTTTTGATAGTCTACCCAGCTAGATCAACCATTTGTAACCTCTATCTCCTCCGTCTCAGCCCAAAATCAACCAAGTTTTACTCTCTATCCCCTTGTTTACTATTTTTAGAAATCAATTAAGCATTTCTAGATTCAATAAATTAGTAGGATAATTAAGGCATATTTATTTACTAATTTTCCTCTTAATCTACACCCCTTTACTATTTAGGAAATTAAACCTATAGTTTCCCAAATTTAGTAAAACATTTGGTGAACTTGTCTTCAATTTTTTACATAAAAACCCTAGGGCTAATTATTTATATTTTTTTATAATATTTTATTAAATTCAAAAATTATAAAACTACAAATTAATTGCAATATTTTTAATAATTCACTAAAACCCTAGTTTGGACATACTAGGTCCTATTTGAATACAAACACTTTCAAACCACTAGGAAAAATATATTGTTAATTTTAGAAATATTTTTAGATTTTTCCTAAATTTTTCAAGCTCAATTCTACAAATTTATAGTAATTTGTTTTTTAAATTATTACATTAATTTTGAAAAATATCATTTCAAAGCCCTAGTTGCATCAACTAAATCCCAATAATTTTCAAGTAATATGCCACTTTTTTTTTGAAAATTTTGATTGAATATTAAAATAAAAAAATCACTTCAAATTTCAAAAATTCATAGTAAATTCTAGAAAATTTATTTGTCTCAAAACCCTAGTTGCATCTACTAGGTCCCATTCAAGCAAGTAATTTCTCATAATTTTCTAAATTTTATCTTACATGCTTAGCTCATAAAATCAATTTCAAATTCAAAAGTTCATAGTATTTTGCAAATAATATCTATGAAAAATCCCTAGTTGCATACACTAGGTCCTATTACTTCTTAAGGTATCACCTTACACCCATAGCTAAATTTCAAAAATGATGCTCACTTATTTACACATGCTTATTAAATTTCTTGTAAATAATAAAGAAACCATAATGGGCCCTATCATGTACATGAATGATGAAGTTTATCATATGTTAGTACAAAGTTTCTTTCTTTACTTTGCATGTTTAATTTTTATAGTATGGAATGATATCCATCAAACTATCTTTGCATATATTAAGACACCTCTTGTCCTACCTCCCTTGGAACCCATCTTCCATGCTGAATATTATTGCATAGTTGATTTCACCATCTCAAAAATCACTACCCATCATAAGAGATCCTAGCTAGCATCTTTCATCCCTCCACCTCCTTTCCCTATTGATTATCTATGCTCTCCTCCTGCACACACTACTGATCCTATACGAATAGTAGATAATGTAGTTAGAGGTGTTACTCAATGTGCCATTATCCCACCACCTGAACCTATCAATTATCTAGGCTCTCCTCACACACACACACTACTAATCCTATATGAATAGTGGATAATACGGTTAGAGCTGTTACTCAACATGTTATTAACCCACCTCCTTGCCTTGTCTATTATCTACACTCTCCTCTCATACACACTACTAATCCGATACAAATAATGGATAATGTGGTTAGAGCTATTACTCAACATACAATTATCCCTCCTCCACCCACCTAGGAACCCCACAACCCACCTGTTCCATCTCATCCCTGACCCAGGCCCCTTACATAAATAGATTCAAATAAGGCATATGATATTGTGGATCAATTGTGTAATACTCCAAACAAAATTTCAATGTTATAATTGCTCCAAAAAGCTAATGTGTTTAAGGACATTCTCTATCAGACACTCACTCAAACTTCCATGCCAACTAACTTTGAGCCTTCTTATTTTGCATCAGTGGTCAACACACTAAAAACTATCAAAGATGCCATTTATTTTGATAAAGAGGAGACACCATCTCAAGAAGTTATTTATCAAAACTTACCATTATTCATACAAATTCAAATCAAATCTAGTGCAGTAAAGAGAGTTCTAGTTGATAGTGGTGCTAGGATAATTATATGTAATATCACATTCTTATAGGCTATGGGTGTAGATATGGCATCTATACAGAAGTCATATAAGGATATTAAAGGGTTTGATGACATACCACAATAAACATTGGGCACCATTTCTTTGGATATCATGGTAGGTCCCAAAACCCTTACTACTTAGTTTTAGGTTATGCCTAGTCCTCTCCATTATAATATTTTACTTGGATGACCATGGATACATGCTATGCAAGCCATTTATTCTACTCTACACCGATGTGTCAAGTTCATTCATGAGGGATATCTCTACACATGTTTAGTAGATAATCAACCATTTAGATATTATTGAGTTACAGAGTCATCTTTGACTATTTTTATAGATGGGACACCTTCTCTTATCATGCATTCACCACTTCACCATATTTGTCTTGATAAAATACATACATATGAGGTTGGAGATACCATCACCTCTCACATTCCTCCAATTCTAAATATATCTCTAGCTCCAGATGCTCAACTACTTATAACAATTCCTGTCACTCCAATAGTCATAATAACTACACCTATTACACTTATGCCATCACCCATAGTAGTTACAACAGTGCCAATTGCTCCCACAAATATAACCCCTTAGGCTAATATATATACTCTCACAACATAATCATCTTCTCCTACTATAGCTATTGAGACTCCTATTTCATAGTTACCCCTTGTGGTAAATTCATAGTTACCTTATGTAAATGATGTTGATATAGATTCTTAGACTACTTCAGATGATGATGATACACCATCCACACTCACAGATAATTACCTATGTGGATTGAAATTTACACCAGTTAGCCTAAGAGAATACCAAGATGATTCTAGAGCACTTATTAAGCATCCTACATCACTCTTAACATCTCACAACACATTCTTAGGATATAATCCATATTCATGCCCATAGATAGATCACTGGGCACATACAGTTAACATGGCTACTTCTATGAATTAAAAGATAGTCATTCAGATCTAGGTAGGTAGTACACAACATCGACCATAAATTTTACTATAGATGTTACTTGATCATAAATTAATCAAGATTCCTATAGTATGACACATATTTATCAATAAATTATCACAAAAGGAAGGTAACCCATTTTGCCTTTTTCATAGGATCACTGGCCATGATACTGACTCATGTAAAACTTTTAAACAATGATTAGATAAACTACAAGATCGAGGCATTATTTAGATCACAACACCACCGGCACCACCAATAGCACCAACACTACTTCTAATGAAATCACTTACCAATAGGACTAAAAGACCAAGAGCAGAAGCAACATCTCCACAACTAGAGCAACCCTCAGTTCATCTTCAATTTGATGACAACATGAACATAGTGCTTAGAATATATGATGATGATCTCAATGCATTCAATGATAGCTGAAATCTTTTCCTCCATTTTTATCCCCAATAACCTCCATCTCGGGATACCTTCCCACCCCCAACCTAGTATTTTATATTATGATGTGATGTTTGTATATAATTTTCTTTTCAACATTGATTATACATAGTTTCCTTTGCTTGATTGTACATAGCTCAAATATTTCAAAATCCAAAAATAATATAATATTTCAAAAATATAAAAACATGTCAATTATATGCATCATCTATGTTTTACATTGCTAACCATTATGCTAGACTTACATTATGCTATTCTATGCTTTTGTTTATCGATTTATATAAATTACTAGGCTTCACTTGATCTACTTTGAGTGTGTACATTGCATCTAGATCCTTGATTGCTTCACTCCACCCATTGAGGGGGAATCTTACTTCTACATTCCAGCTACATATCAATACATCTACCCACTAGGGGCATACTCAACATGAATACACCATCTAGATTATGTCATTCTTACACTATACACTCTAGACATCTTGTTTTAGTATGTTCCTTACTTGCTTACATAGATATCACATCAACATCCATAACATATACCACATATTTAATATACTCTTGATTCTTGCTTTCCATAGTTAGGTGCATGTTTATATTTGTATTAATTTTCATGCTTCCACTCTTTGATTTGATTAGCTAGACATGTTTGCATTTTCTAGTTCCTATTTGCTTCTTGCTTGCATTTTAGGACATTTGCCAATGCTCTTTATTCTTTTCTATATGTGTGTCCCTTTGGACACTTGCTAATGTTCTTTATGTGTGCCTTTCATATACTTATGGACCATGTGCCAATCTTTGCTTGTTCCCATTGTGTGTGTATGCAGTATTTGAACATGCCTTGTATGCCTTGTGTGCTTATTTGGCTCCTTGGCTACCCTTGCATGTTTATTGCTTCTTAATTTGTATGTTTGTTGCTTGATTAATTATCTTTATGTGTAATGCCATGATTCCAATCATGCATTTACCTTACATCTTGGATGCCATGATGGACATCATGCTCCATCCCTCCATGCCACTAAAAACTAAAAACTAACATTTCAAATTCTAGTTTACTCTTATGTACATGCTATTACATTGTTATATCTATCTAGGCATACCCCTATGGATCTAACAATTTCTCTCTAAAATTTTTGCTATATCTTGAGATAATGTATATCAATTTTATATCAAATGTTTTCATATCTTAACACACTTACAGGGCTTCTTCTTTCGAGGGTAGTTATTTTAGGGTCTTCATTCCTACCCTCAAAAGAGGGGGAAACAAATAGGGGTTTTGTCATAGAGATAAAAGCTCCTAATGGTCAAAAAAGTAATTTCAAAATAGTACAATCAAGAATCTATAACTTAACATAGGTAAACTAGACCAAGAAGATAGTAGAGAATCTTGATCAATCGTCATTTTTGGCTCTAGACAATAGTGCCAAAAATGGGACTACAACACTTGACACCAAAGTGTCTAGTTTTTGGCACTATTTTCCAAATAGTAGAATATTCATTTTTTCTAGAATCAAGTAGAGAGGTGAACTTAGTCACAATTTTGCCAGTATAGTTCAGTCCAAAAATCAGCAATTTTTAGCACTTATTTCATTCAAAGAATATATATATATAGGGGGCATCATGCGTAGCATAAGGGTTTTCATTTTTTGTCAAACATGGTAGTTGATACAAATTTTAGTTCAAAATATATGTTCTAGATACCAGTTATTAGGGGCAATACACATGACACATGGGCCTTCTCTATTTCTAAGTTTATTGAATTTTCTTACACATTCCCAGTAGTTATGTGCCTTATTTCATCTACAGGTGGTTGGCATCACATTGAAGTAAAATTTCATGCAAGTTTACTTCCCACATACTCAAGTTTTTGAGTGGCTTCCTAAGCCTTGATTCTAGTTTTAGGAGGGCTTCTATACAAGTCCAATCTCCATCTTTTGAAGTGGCCAATAGTGGCTTAGTTTCTAGTTTACACTTAGTTATTCATGCCAACATTGTCAGATCACAACACATTCAGGGGCTCTATGAGCCATCTCATATGACATTCATCTATACCAGTATTTCTCATTCAACTTCACATCATGGGGAAATGATGGATCTAAAGGTATAGCTAACCTTTGTATTCTTGAGCCACTTATTTAGAGATTGGACACATAGTATAGACATTGATTAACACATGCATGATTCATTAAATTCACATAGTTGGTGATGATGGAGCTAAAGGGTCTGCCTTTACATTCTTGAGCCAACTTCCAAGGGATTGAGCACTTAGCTCATTCATCGATATAAATCTTGGTTCAACATACTTCTAGCATCACCCAACACAACCTAGCAACATAATAGGTTTTGTATTGGTTCACGTACTTGGTGAGGTATATTCATTCATTTATCTTCCTTCCTCTCTCTTTACCTATCTTTGTATATTCTTATTTTAGATATAGTGTATATAGTAAGAACTAATCTACTTTCACTTTCCTTTTTTTATACTTACATAGTATAACATGCTCTCACTACGCACAACCTAACATCACACAGCTTCTTGGGCTTAGCCTCACAAGTAAGTTTAGGTATGCTTATCTTTTTTTCCTTTATCCTAGTATTTTTCTTTGATGCATACTTAGACTAAAGGGGGGAAAATGTAGTCATACTAAAATATAATTTATACAACTTGAGCATGACTTGTGATACCCAAACCATAGGTCTCTCCTACTCACTTACACAACCCACTTAGGCATGTTTTCATTATTTTTTAATCATTTGAAGCCTTCTATATTCAACCCTTGCTATCCCAAACTCCTCTCCTAGGCACATATATATCCCCTAGGGTCCTTTCCCCATGGAAAACAACACCATAAGTTGGACTACAGCACTGGGACCCAGGGTGTCAAATTTTCAACACTATTGTCCAAGTCCATAATAGCCTCAAATGGTCAAATTTTGTTAAATCCTTATCTTTTCCCTTGTTGGCCTAAAGTGAGTTCATCTTACCCAAGATCACTAGTTTCCCTATAAAATCCCATTCAAAGGTCATTTAGAAGGGTTGAAAATCATTCAAAAGCCACAAGCTAGGAATATACTAAAGCACACTCAAGTAAATCTTCCTATTCTCTACATACAACCAACCACTATTATTTCTAGCCTATCCAAGCTCCTGCACTAGTCACAAGTCATCTCAAGCTTGCCCAAATTTACATACACTTGGATTGCATATACAAGATTACACAATACACATTCAAATTAGGAGAACTACATTTTACTTAATCCCTCTTCAGAGTATTGATATGTAGGTAGCGTGCGTGCCTACACATGGGGTGTGATCACATGTTTAATGTATATTACACACTAAACCTTTTTTCCAATTGGATTCGAGATCACCTATCAAGCATGAAGAGGAACTATGATCCTTGAAGACAAAATCAATTACACATGAAGCTTTGTGAATAACCAAGACTCAATATTTCAGGCACAAGGTCTCTTAGAGTAGATGAATAGAACCCAAAAAGCTTAGAAAACTCAAACACTAAGGACTACAATGCTAAAAATTGGACTACAGTGATAGACCTCTAGGTGTCCTATTTCTAGCACTCTTATCTAGGTAAAAAATAGACTTTTGGATCCTATTTATGATAGTCTGCCTAGCTAGATCAACACTTTGTAACCTCTATCTCCTTTGTCTCAGCCTAGAATTAGCTAAGTTTTACTCTCTATCCTCTTGTTTTCTATTTTTATAAATTAATTATTCTATTCTAGATTTAATAAATTAGTAGGTTAATTAAGGCACATTTATTTACTAATTTTCCCCTTAATCCAGACCCCTTTACTATTTAGGAAATTAAACCTATAGTTTCCCAAATTTAGTGAAATAAAGAACTTCTTGTTCTCATACTTTCTAAAATCTTTCTTCCTCTTATCAGACATGTATGTCTTCTTGTATTCATCTTGGTCTTCATCATGCTCTTCATCATCATTCTTCTTATGCTTATGAGGGCACTTGTTAGCAAAATGTCCTATCTCACCATAATTGAAGTGTTTGAAGGGTATCTTACCCTTATACTTGCCTGACCCTATTTTCAATTTTCTTGTAAATAAATTAATTAGTTCATCCTTATCTATATCATAAATGTCATCCTCCTTAGGTTTCTTACCTTAGAACTTCTTCTTTGTCTTCATTTCAGTCTTGAAATCTACTTCCTTCTTTGGTGGTATATCATCATTTACTCTCATCTCATAGGCAATAAGGGTGCTATGCAATTGATTCATCTTCAACTAAGTAAGATCATGAATTTGTTCTATAATAGATACTTTTAGATCAAACTTGAGGGATAGATACCTTAATACTTTTTAAACTATAATAGCCTCTTCAAGGTTCTCTCCAAGACCTCTGATAATGTTCAAAATCTCATCAACTCTCTATTCAAAGGATGCCACATAATCTTCTTCCTTCATATTGAGACTTTCAAATTGTCTTCTATGAGTCTACAACTTAGCAAGCTTAACCTTTAAATCTCCTTCATAAATGATTTGCATTTTATCCCATATCTCTTTATCAGATTTATAATGGATTACCTTGGTAAACTAAGTCCCTTTAAGACTGGAAGTGATGACATTTATTTCATTAGAATTATTCTCAAATAGCTTATTTTTTTCAAAACTAGATGGAGGAGTAGTAGGAGCAACATAACCATACACAACAAATTACCATACATAAAAACCTAGGGACATAATATATGTCCTCATCCTTTCACACCAAAAAGCATAATTAGATCCATTGAACATTTTTGATTACTTAGTAGAGAATCCTCCTTGAATTTGATGAATACCCATATTGTACCTTGTATCACCTTCAAACTATCAAGCCTTTACCAGAGGACCTCTAATGATATAATTGTTAGAGGTACAATCACTGAGAGGTGGGTGAATCAGTGAGCCTAGATAATCTAACTTTAATTTCAATCCTTTAAAACTCTTAATTAATTACGATAAGCAATCATGAAGCATACACATAATTCATAGTAATAAACAAGAGAGACAATGCAAGATCAAGCACATAACACATGACATATGTGGGAAACCCTCTTGGGGGATAAAACCCATTGGAATTTGTAATTAGACTATTATCATATAATAAAAAGAACTAATTTAGACTAGTTACAGTTGATCAAGGAACTACTATCCCTTATTTAGTGAGATTACAATCCCATAAGGTGCTACAACACCTATTTAGCTGAGTAACCACAATAACTAGACTTTTATCAAGTTTCACCTTACAAGGAGGCTAAAACCCCCTAGATGTTGAGAAAACACAACAACATCTAAGAACATAACATCTCTTGAACACTGAAACATCCATTCACTAATCTCACATTCAAACATCCAAAACATCCTTTTGGATCACCATAGACCTCTTCACTCATACTCAACCTGCAAGAGCACTATTCTGACATACAAAAATGACCCATAGGTCATACACAAAATCCTAAAATTTTTATACTCATCAACTCATCTAATTGACACTATCCCTCTCCTTCAATCCATAATTCTCACATGCACACACCTCTTCCAAGTATAGAAACCATCACATTTGGTTTAACTATTTTTAGAGAATTCATGATCATCACCATCTTGGTCATAAAATAGGCATTACTTAACCTTTAAGACATCTATCACATTGAGACACAACTCAATACCATCCACATGGGTTTTCCATAACACCCATGGGACACCCTTAAGTAGATACACCATCAATTAGGCCCTTATATACATGATTAATTTACAACACATGGACCCATTACACATGATCTATAGGTACCCTTTAAGTTCCAAAATCCATT